>OY997389.1:3958708-4116382 GCA_963921505.1 Phakellia ventilabrum
GGAGAGGTACCTACTAGTAAATCAATTGCGTACAAGCAAGAGAGGGTGAATATTCTCTATATTCCCCGTAATAAACTTGCCTCATTATACGTGGCATACACTCTACTGAGTGAATGGACTATTAATGAACTTTGTGTATATGTAGCAGGTATGATTAATAATGTAGTATGTTTATTCAGCAAACTAATTCGGTAATTACACCTTGCATGCAACAATATGAACAATGTTGTCATGGTATACACACAGACCAGAAACAATTACCATTACAGCACCTGCTGGTATAATTACTTGATATCCCATCAGTGAGTATAGCAATTACACTATTCATTGATGGGAAGTTGCCAAGGTTATTACATTGACTACTAAGAAATCTCCAACAAAAATGTGATGTTCTATACTATAGACAAGTATTGTAATTGCATTCTGTGTAACCACACAAGACTGAATTAGGTGTAAAATGACAATAGCTGGGATTTGCTTACACAGTTCCTATAGTTAGGTTAGTGCAATTATGTATATTCCAATCATACTCTAAGTCAAAAGTACATATGTGCTACTAGTCCTTGTTAGTGTAGTGAAAAACAACACCACTGGTGTTACGTAAGTGGAAGAATTATTTGACAATCATTACCTTCATTTAATTAATACAATGCCTAGTTGGTATGGTTGGACATAGTGACTCCTCCTTCCTCATATATGCTGGTACGGGTCGTACAAACATTGTTCAATGGTACATAATTTTTGTGCACCAACAATACTGACACAGTAACGCAACTAATGTACATGTAACCAGGGCCTCACAGTTCGTTATTGACTTTGCCATCTTTACTGCATACACACTCTTGGCAAGGCAGCTTCCCGCCACCTTAAAATGGCTAGGAGGAGGGGGAAGGGGATTAGTCCAGTTCGTGCAGCTGTCCGCCTTGGGCTCATGACTGGGAAAATCAGAATCTGGGGCCTGAGTCGTAGGTAAGGCTAAAGCTAACGTATTGCCAGCTATGCACAATCCAAATTATATCTAAAAATTATGCTCACTACTCATAATTACTACTTCAACTGTTGTGTCTGTTACCGATGAAGATATAAAATTCTGAAGAAAGCATATCTGTAAGTTAATTAGAATGACAAGTATTTCCAACTTACCATAGCGACTATATAACATACCATGGTGACCAGAATGGGTTCACCTCTTCCTCCAAATAGATAGAATATACAGTTGAAATATTAACTGTGGAATTGTGTGAGAAGTCAGTGAAAATTTTACACTTTAATGGTGTCACCAGCGAACTACGTAGTAGTCATCAAAATAGCTGTTAAATACGATGTCAAAGCCTGCAACATTTGCCTGATTACTGTCAGATGAACAATAATGATTACAATGTAAGGATCATTGATTGTTCGAGTACTCCATTTATTGTTCCGGTACAAATATGACGTGCATCACATCACAGCATTCGAATGAACATGCCAATTAGTCTTCTCTTAATTGGCACAAGCTAAGTATCACTGGTGACTGACATGCACACATTTACATATGACATACTGCAACACACATACTACAAACAATACACGGGCTACGTGAATTCTGAACACAAGTCCATTTGTTGGTTCAGTAACTTCTCTACTCCCTATACTAATTACCTTGCCCCAGGCTCTCCCCTCAGAAAATAGAGAGCTCTGCCACTTCTGTGTATGATAATTAGCCAGGGCTATACTTCAGTCTGGAGTCCCTAAAATAAGGACACCCTGGGTAATTAGGGTATTTGGAGCTGGTCCCGAACGTATGTGTCCCCACAGTAATGTTATGCAGGAGGAGAAAGCCATCATCTTCTTGCATCATGTAATTAGTAAAGCAAACCATACATTCCTGGAAGCACCAGTTGTCATAGAAACCTTTCCAATACCTTCAGTGCCCTGTGTCACAGTTGAGATAACCTTACAGCCGCCTGGTAGCTATGAATATTATTTTTATATGAAGTTGATCAATGGAAAAAAGCAGCCTGAATATAGTACTATTAGTAGTAGTTATTTACAGTATTAGGAATGGAATGGCAACTGTTGGTTCCAAGAATCCATCAGTATAATGAGTTATATGGTAATACTTGACCTTACATGATGGGAGACCAACATAGTGGTCTTCTACAGGGAACAATTCACGCTCTTGCGAAGGACAACCTTGGATGAGATCTATGTCTAGATTTGGCTGTGTTAGCTAGCGTGGAGAAGCCAAATGTTACACCAAGAGTAAAGGGAGTTGGCCATTGATATTTTTGTGATGCAGAGACAGTTAATTAACAAGCATAAGGTTATGTGCCATTTTGATAACTGAGGTATATTGCTACAATTAATTAATTTTAGCCAATTAGCTAAACATTAATTGACAAAATTTCCTAAAACTGATGCCATTGCATAAATTATACAAAGCCTTATCAGTAGCTACCATGCATGCAGTTTGCACTTAAAGCCCATCCTAGCTCAAGTACAGAGATGCTTAACTTTGGCTTCTTTCACTCTACCATGGACCCCTCATCCCATCATGGGTATGTATGAGAGAGGAGGCATTGGGACATTAATTAAAATGTGTTAGCCGTCAAGTAATTCTCTCACATGGCAAAATTGACACTATTTTTGTGATGCAGAGACAGTTAATTAACAAGCATAAGGTTATGTGCCGTTCTGATAATTCAGATATAGCTACAATTTAGCCAACTAATTACAGAACATCCTATCATTCCGGTGTAGAAGCTATTTAGCCTTGTCACCAGCCCTCTCAGACTTTGTGGAGAACTCAGTGTGAATTTCTTTTGCACAGGTAGTAGACTTAACAGTACGTACCTTTCCATTACCCGAACGCTGTTGTTTGCAATATTAGCAAGTTAGTTTAGAGCTATTGTGGATGCTTAATATTCCAGCTAAGTATTAAAATTTAGGGTGGTATACTAATGTAATATATTGTGTTGATTTGAAGGAGGAGTCAGAGAGGATCAAAATTTATCCCGTTGGTGAAAATTAAGAAAAGTTATATTTAAGCTTCTCTACTTTCAGTTTCTGTAAGGGGTTATGGCCAAAACAAAACTATACATAATTTATATGGGTCTTTATGGGACCCAATCAGGGCATGTGTTCAAAATGGCATCTCTGGCAGTTACATGAATGCCATCTTGTGAGACGAAGAGTCAGAGATCTGGACAAGTCTACCACACAGTTTTACCAAGGAAGGCTTACTACAGCCCCCAGGTTAGTAGAGTTTGTGCAGCCTTTGTATATGTAAATAGAGATATGAACGCTAGAAACAGACGGCACGATCGAACAATGCACATGTGAGTTTCAAGCAGCACCACACATCTCTCCACTCTCCAGTAGCAGCCATGGCTGGTCCTTGAAGATATGCTGCAGATGAGACATCAATCTCCCAATACCCATGTACCCGTTGCTTTTTTGTAGCTTCTCCAGGAACATTGGTATATACATTGTTCCAGTTATTCTTGCAACAGGTTGCCTCGTGAAATACCCGTGTTTCGCCACACCCAGGTTGCGATTCATTACACTCGCTCTGCTCACCCATAGTACTTATGATCCAAAGTCTGCTCGCCCACCGTAATGCCACTAGGCAGAGTGGTCCCTAATTGTAAGTTAAATATCTGTTAGAAGTTAGCATAATTCCAATAGAGCAGGTTGTATTTTAGGTGTAAGGTGGAATTTCAAAGTCTTGACCTTACATAGCATAAGTGCTATGGCAGTACTTAACATAGAGCTAGGTGGTAGAATTTAGCTACAGTTGTTATTAGTTGACAGCAAAGGTATTCATTGTAAAAGTAATTCAGTGTAAAGGGGGCGTGTTAGTATTAGGGCTCAGATACAGTGATGAGGTGATGTCCTACCAGGTAGTCTTGAATGTAGTTAGGGAACCACCTCCTGGGAAGACTATGTATTTTAAATAGTGTAATCTATAGTTATGTGTGCACTGTTTATTCCCTCTCCTCTTTGTAGTGCCAGAAGGTGTGTCTGGGCTCAGAGTGTGGTGAATGTTGTTATACTGTCTAATCTAAAAGACATTCAGTATGAGGTGATGTCTATCAGCTGTACGTGAATGCCATTTAGAGAACCACCCCCTAAAACACCTAAAACATAACACAAACAGGTTGATAATTGCATGCCTTTCTGATGGGATATGGATCTTAGTCATTATACAGTAAGCTATATACATAGGATGTATGATATGCATTTAAGTGTGCTAATTATGCTTCAGGAATGCAATTCATTTCGGCGGCCTCCATGACATCTGAAGTACATGTTCCATGGCTACAGCATTGTGCATGCATAAATGCTCCAATTAAATAAAACTGGCTGTATATAGCAAGTGTGTAGTTGCCATAGTGGTGCTTAAGGAGATTAACCTTTGTGGACTTCTGACAAACTTTGACTATGAAAAAAATCCGATACCAAATTAAAGTTACAATGACAGTGTGATTAGAATAGCATACTGCTGCCATAGGATTTAGCCATTGAATCACACACCAGTTAACAGGCACTGGCTGAGTTTGGAAGATCTCAGTCAGACAACAAGAGCATTAAGAGCAACCATTAATTACCATAATCATTGATTTGTAGGGTGTGACAATTGGGACAGGCATCTTTGAACGCCATGGGCACATTTATGCATAAGCCTTATGGATGTATTAAAGCTTGGCTGGACCTTGCATGTTATTATATTAATAATAATGATAATAAAGCCTAGGCTACTCTAATTCTGAAGGTGTTACTAGAGGGAGGTGTTTAAACCTAAAGGTATGAACCCAACAGTAACTCATGATAATTGAGCATGGGGGTGTGGCCAGGAGATCATCAATAGCAAACACTTATATTTCGCAAGTCACTTATAATTGATCCACTAATCACAAAGCCCTTCGAGTCACATGATCAAGTTAGCCAAATTAAGGTATACGTTATAATTTCCTTAGAATAATAGACTGGTCCCAGGCTAATTAGCAGTATGTTAACATTATACTGCTACAATTGCTGAGTTGCTGAGTTGTATTCGCAAAGGACTTAAACTGGGTTTATTGGCTATATGAGTTAATTCACTGTTATAATAGGGGCTAAGAATTTTATCACTTCAAGCATCTGTTATTTTATTAGTGGTCCAACTTCACCATACCGTTGGTATACAGTTAGAGTATATTATGACATCAGCTAATTATTCATCATTCACATATCATCAGTTCACTTTAATATCATCAAGATTACTAAGTACACTTCACTTCACAGCTAATCTCAAATCATTACACTTACATATCAACACTTGCTGTGGATAATTTGTAGTAGTCATTCTGCCCGAACAATAATCTATTATAGAGGAGAGAGCTGGGGACAAGGCTAAATAGCATCTACACTGTAATGATGGGATTTTCTATAACTAGGTGAATGCAGAGCATTGTGGGGTGAGTGTGAATAAGGTAATTGGCAGTATGTTGCAGCTATTGCAGCTATATACCTTTCCTGCCGTAGTGTAGCTTGTTGGTGACCTGGAGACATGGCAGCTCTCCTCTGTCAGTGTCGCTGAAGCCTCACTTGTGCCACAAATTCGAAGATGGCAAAGAGGTACATTGTAACTCTAGACTGACGCCACCAAGATTGCATTTTACGGAACAACAATGAGATTGCAATGCATTAAATTAGGTAGGCATAAGATATACAGAACGACATACGTACCATGATAATAATAATAATAATATAAAGAAAATGCAGCAGTCACATCACTAGTGTGGGGCTCACTCACACTTGCCCCAATTAGTTGGCTAAATTGTACTCAATTATCAAAATGCTCCCCAAAATACATAACCTCATGCTAATTGTTTCTGCATCACAAAAGCAGTGTCAATTTTGCCATGTGAGAAAACTACCATTACTCTTGGTGTAACACTTGGCTTCCCCTCATTAGCTAACACAGCCTATAAATCCTATCCCAGATTCTCATTTATGTTTAAGCACATAGATACATGTATATGTTATTGGTTTAAGGTAGAGACTACTATCTTGGTATCCCATGTGTAAGGTCAAGTAATACCAATTGTATTCATGGATTCTTGAAACCAACAGTTGCCATAGAAACTTCTTTCATTCCTGATACTTCAAAGTACTATGCTTCCTTGCACTGATCACCTCTACATGAGAATAGTATTCATATGCAGGGCTGTAAGGTTATCTCAACTGTGACTCAGCACACTGAATCTATCAGGAACGAAGGAAGTTTCTACACAACTGGTGTTGAACTTTACAAGAATGCATTACTGATTGCATGATGGATAGCAAGATAGTTAGATGGCTGCATGTCTCCACCTGCATTAATGTGGGAACACATACCTTTGGAATAGTGTACGTATCTGTCATGTATAATGAGGCAAGTTCATTATGAGGGACACACAGTGTTCCACTCAATAAGAGCAGATTATCAAAAAAAATTGAGTTTAGAGGATAATTAAAACCACTTTTACTACTATAAGTATAAAACCGTTAGGGAAACACTTTTGACTGGCTATCTCAACTTTAAGGTAGCAAGGGAAATTGAAAAAATCCCCGTAAAAGTGCTCATGAATAATTGATGAGCAATCAGCAAGGTCACGTGATCTACGTAAAGTTAATGAGATTCATTGAATTATTTACATTTTCCCATGGCGGCAACCGGAATCAACAGCGGGGGGTGTCACTTTGATGTGGAAAGCGGCACTTTTAAGGGCACTTTGATGTAGCCGAGCGGTTCTTTGATGTTCACTTTCAACACTTTTTTTTATTTTTTTTTATAAGATGCCGTTTAGGCCGCGTGTAGTGCTGAGTAGGCTGTTTGTGTGTAAAATCCAGCCTGAAGTCTGTGGTAGTGTTTGTGAGTGTAGCAGAAAGGCTGGCAGGCAGCCTGCCAGACAGATGGTCATCCAGTCTTCTCTAGTCAGTTGTCTTTAGGAAAGTGACCTTTCTATTTTGTAGACTCCGCCTATTTTCGCGTCTAGCTGCCGTTTGTGGGGTCCTGGCAAAAGCAGTGGTGAGTTGTAGCTAGGCTGTGTGCGTGTGTAACGTAGCAAGGGAGGGGTTAGGGGAGAAAAGCATGCGTAGTTTTCTTGTGAGTAGGCTGACTGTCATAACCCTGGGGTGAATCTACTGTAGCAGGCGTGGATTGCTGCAATATTTAATTGGCGAGTCCGGATTGCGAAATCAGTATATTTGTGAATAGCAAGGCAGATTTAGCTGTAAAACCGGATATGAAGGGTTTCTGTGAAAAAGCATGCGTAGGATTTTGGCCTGTCCTGTGTAGGTTGTGTGTAGGTGACGATGAGGGGTGAAACTGTGCGGGGAGTGCAATATTTGGAATTTTAGCAAAAGTTGTTTTTTTTGTGAATATTAAGCAGAGGGGGTAATTAGGTGCTTACCTATTGTCATGTGGGTGTAGGCTAGGATGTTGCCGACATAGCCATCAACTTGGTTCGGAGATTCGGCTTCAACCCTACTTAATTTCCCTTCCAATCTTAAGGAATATGGAAGCATACAACTTCAGCAAAAATTGCAAAAAAATTGAACAAAAGTTGCAATATCTTGAGATTGCTGGGCGATTAACACATTTCAAATTTGGGGCAAGAGTAGGTTTATGCAGGCTTGGTCTCATAAAAAATCAGTTCTTAATTAAAAACCTTGCAGGTAAACTTTTAACATATTTGCATAAAACGATTGGTATTTTTTGCAGATAATGTCTGATTTCCCGGGAGTTAATGCTAACCTTGAAAGGAACAGCCTTCAGGTAATGGAGAGGTACCTACTGTTAAAACGACTGCCTACACAAAAGACGCTTACACTGAGTTCTCCACGAAGTGTTCCTTAGACTTTTGAGGGAATGACTGTCTGATTCAGGAGCTCAAGTCTGGCTGCTTATGTGTACACACATGAAATTGTGAACATGCTCATTCTCCCTCATAATAAACTTGCCTCATTATATGTGGCATACACTCTACTGAGTGAATGGACTATTAGTAAACTTTACAAAGCGGGTGTGATTAATAATATAGTACGTTTATTTAGCAAGCTAATTAAGTACATCTTACATGCAACAATAATTATGTAAAATGTTATCATGGTATACACACAGACCAGAAACAATTACCATTACAGCACCTGCTGGTATAATTACTTGATATCCCATCAGTGAGTATAGCTTAATTACAATTACACTATTCATTGATGGGTAGTTGCCAAGGTTATTACATCGACTACTAAGAAATCTGCAGCAAAAATGTGATGTTCTATACTATAGACAAGGATTGTAATTGCATTCTGTGTAACCGCACAAGACTGAAGTAAGTGTAAAATGACAAATAGGGTGAAATTTGCTTGCACAGTTCCTATAGTTAGGTTAGTGCAATTATCCCAATCATACTCTAATTCACATATACTATTTGCGACTTAGGACTAATTAGGCCAGTTTGTGCGACTGTCCACGTTGAGCTCATGACTCGGAAAATCAGAGTGGGTTCACCTCTTCCTCCAAATAGAGAGAATATACACCTGAAATATCAGCTCAGTATTGGGTGGAATTGTGTGAGGAGTCAGTGAAAATGTTACACTTTAATGGTGTCACCAGCGAACTACGTAGTAGTCATCAAAATAGCTGTTAAATACGATGTCAAAGCCTGCAACATTTGCCTGATTACTATCAGATGAACAACAATGATTACAATGTAAGGATCATTGATTGTCCCAGTACTTGATCTATTGTTCCGGTACAAATATGACGTGCATCACATCACAGCATTCGAATGAACATGCCAATTAGTCCTCTCTTAATTGTCACAAGCTAAGTATCACTGGTGACAGACATGCACACATTTACATATGACATACTGCAACACACATACTACTTGCCCCACCACTTCTGTGCATGATAATTAGCCAGGGCTACACTTCAGTCTGGAGCCCCTGAAATAAGGACACCCTGGATAATGGAACTGGTCCCAAAGGTATGTGCATGTCCCCACAGTAATGTTATGCAGGAGGAGAAAGCCCTCTATAACTATTTTATTGTATCATTCTTGGAAACACCGGTTGTCATAGAAACCTCCTCCATTCTGGATACAAAATAAGTTCAGAGTGCTGTGTTATTGCTGAGGTAACCTTACAGCCCTACATGGTGGCTATGAATACTATTTTCATGTAAAGGTGATCAGTGGAAAGAAGTAGACAGGACTTAGTACTTTGAAGTTATTTATAGTATCAGGAATGGAATGGCAACTGTTGGTTCCAAGAATCCATCAGTATAATGAGTATTACTTGACCTTACATGATGGAGACCAAGATAGTGGTCTTCTACAGGGAACGATTTGCACTCTTGTGAAGGACAACCTTGGATGAGATCTATGTCTAGATTTGGCTGTGTTAGCTAGCGTGGAGAAGCCAAATGTTACACAAGTGTGGGAGTTGGCCATTGATTGGAGCTCCTGCTCTGTTTTGACGAACAAATTGGCACAAAATTAAGGCCAAGCTTCTTCATTTCCTCGATTAAGCCACTGATAAAGAGATTGAATAGGGCAGGCAGCCCTGGTTAACACCAGAGGTTATTGGGGATGGTTCCAATTTATCCACCACTGTATTTCATATTGCACTAGCTATCAATAAAATTAATGTATTTGACCACTAATTTCATAATGGCTTATTCCGTACCACAGTCATTACCCCTATTTTAATGTGCAGTGCACAAGTATATTGCTGAATTATATATGTAGATGAACTAGTTAAACTATTATGTCAATATTGTTGCTATAATACCAAAATATAACTTAAGGCAATAGCTATTTACACAATCGGGGGACAGAATGAGTCCTCCCCCCCCCGGGACTGACATTACAGTGTAGCCTTATTCCCAGGCTCCACTCCCCAGCTTTTATCGCAACACGTTGTGAGAAAAGCTGGGGAGTGTAGCCTGGGAACAAGGCTAATTACAGGGTAAATGTTAACACCTATGCTAGACATTAATTTGACATAATTATTTTCATAAAACTGAGGTCATTAATTGTACTAATTATAACGGAGTCTTACCAGTAGCTACCATGCATGCAGTTTGCACTTAAAGCCCATCCTAGCTCAAGTGCAGATATGCTTAGTTTTAGCTTCTTTCACTCTACCATGGACCCCTCATCCCATCATGGATATGTGTGAGAGAGGAGGCATTGGGACATTAATTAAAATGTGTTAGCCGTCAAGTAATTCTCTCACATGGCAAAATTGACACTATTTTTGTGATGCAGAGACAGTTAATCAACGAGCATAAGGTTATGTGCCGTTTTGGTAATTGAGGTATATTGCTACAATTAATTTTAGCCAATTAGCTAATTAAAGAACATTGTATCATTACAGTGTAGATGCTATTTAGCCTTGTCCCCAGGCCTCTCCTCTATAATAGATTATTATTCGGTCAGGATGACTACAAAATTATCTACAGCAAGTGTTGATATGTAAGTGTAATGGTTCCAGATTAGCTGTGAAGTGAAGTGTACTTAGCGATCTTGATGATATTAAAGTGAACTGATTATGTGTGAATGGTGAATAAATATGTAGATGATGTCATAATATACTCTAACTGTATACTTGTAAAGCAATAAGGTATGGTGAAGTTGGACCACTAATAAAATAAAATGCTTAGCCGCTATTAATTAACACACATAGCTAGTGCATGCAACAAACGCAGTTTGTGTCCATTGCAATACAATTCAGCAACATACTACTGCTAATTAGCAGACACATGGCCTGAGACCAGTCTATAATTCTAAGCAAAGTTGCTGTGTATACCTTTACTAGATTTTAAAACCTGTTTCCATGTGACTCAAAGGCCTTATTGATCAGCTGATCAATAAGTGCCTTCATGATTGTGAGCATGTTATCTTTCAATTAAGAGTCTTAAGGAATAGCTACATACCTAGCCTCGTCCCCAGGCCACACCCCCTGAAAAATAGTGGCCTGGTATCCACTGTTCGCGCATGCGCGAACAAATTGCTAAATGTACGGAAAAAGGTCAGTACAAATATCTGTTAACAATATTAGTCACATGGCGAGGAGTAGTACGGAAGCAGTATGCGTATATAGTAAGTGGAGAACTAGAAATCAACCTTGATTCTGACTTTCTGCAACTAAAATGGCTCTCTAACCAGTCTAGAATGGTAAAAGAACCTGTAATTTTCTATTCGCTACGATTCTCAGAATTCTGAGAAATTAAGCGCATGCGCAAACAGTGGATACCAGGCCACTCTTTCGGGGGGGTGTGGCCTGGGTATGAGGCTACTACATACCTAGCATCCTTAGTTGAGCCATTCTAAGCAGCATACTTCTCTATCCGTGTCCTTTCTTCTAGCGTGTAGCCGTTATATTTGTTTTGAGGTGTGACAGCTTTTGGCCGTTCAGGCTCCAAGAATGCACTTCACTGCCTTGTTTGCAAGTTTGACGTCGTTCCTGGAGAGAGAGAAAACATCACACGTACGTGGAGTGGAAGTCCTTCTCCAAATACTTGTGCAGCGAATGATTAGGTATCGTTTCACATTCTTGCATATGCATGTGGGTAGTACGTATGATTCACCAAACCACCAAATTAAAGCCCTCTCCTAATTTCCCGCTATATGGTAATTAACTGTGTAGAACAACATGTACTTCAGATATGAATCTTTTCTAGGCGGCAGCCAAAATAAATTGCATTCCTGAAGCATAATTATCAGACTTAAATGCATACCATAAACCCTATGTACCTTAACAAATGAATGTGACATACATGATAGTGACTCATTATGACTGAAACTCATATCCCATCAGAAATGCATGTAATTATCAACCTTTAGTTAGCTTGGCCAGTAGCAGGTGTTTTAGGGGGTGGTTCTCTAAATGGCATTCAGGTACACCTGATAGACATCACCTCATACTGAATATCCTTTAGTATAACAACATTCACCACATGCACTCTGAGCCCAGACACACCTTCTGGCACTACAAAGAGGAGAGGGAATAAACAGTGCACACATAACTATAGATTACACTATTTAAAATACATAGTCTTCCCAGGAGGTGGTTCCCTGACTACATTCAAGACTACCCGGTAGGACATCACCTCATCGACAGTACAACATTCATCACTGTCTCTGAGCCCTAACACTAACACGCCCCCTTTTCACTGCCTTTGCTGTCAACTAATAACAACTGTAGCTAAATTCTACCGACTAGCTCTATGTTAAGTACTGCCATAGCACTTATGCTATGTAAGGTCAAGACTTTGAAATTCCACTTATTACACCTAAAATACAACCTGCTCTATTGGAATTATGCTAACTTCTAACAGATATTTAACTTTATAATTAGGGACCACTCTGCCTAGTGGCAGTACGGTGGGCGAACAGACTTTGGATCATAAGTACTATGGGTGATCAAAGCGAGTGTAATGAATCGCAACCTGGGTGTGGCGAAATACAGGTATTTTCACGAGGCAACCTGTTGCAAGAATAACTGGAACAATGTATATAACAATGTTCCTGGAGAAGCTACAAAAAAGCAACTGGTATTTGGGAGATTGATGTCTCATCTGCAGCATATGTTCAAGGACCAGCCATGGCTACTACTGGAGAGTGGAGAGATGTGCGGTGCTGCTTGAAACTCACATGTGCATTGTTCGATCGTGCCGTCTGTTTCTAGCGTTCATATCTCTATTTACATATACAAAGGCTGCACAAACTCTACTAACCTGGGGGCTGTAGTAAGCCTTCCTTGGTAAAACTGTGTGGTAGACTTGTCCAGATCTCTGACTCTTCGTCTCACAAGATGGCATTCATGTAACTGCCAGAGACGCCAATTTGAACACATGCCCTGATGGGGTCCCATAAAGACCCATATAAATTATGTATCGTTTTATTTTGGCCATAACCCCTTACAGAAACTGAAAGTAGAGAAGCTTGATATAAGTTTTTTAATTAAAATAAGCATTGCTTGCTAACATTGAAAGGAACAGCCTTCAGGTAATGGAGAGGTACCTACTGTTAAAACGACAGCCTATGCAAAAGACGCTTACACTAAGTTCTCCACAAAGTGTTCCTTAGACTTTTGAGGGAATGACTGTCTGATTCAGGAGCTCAAGTCTGGCTGCTTATGTGTACACACATGAAATGGTGAACATGCTCATTCTCCCATATGTCCCTCATAATAAACTTGCCTCATTATATGTGGCGTACACTCTACTGAGTGAATGGACTATTAATAAACTTTACAAAGCAGGTGTGATTAATAATGTGATACGTTTATTTAGCAAGCTAATTAGGTACACCTTGTATGCAACAATAATTATGTAAAATGTCTATCATGGTATACACACAGACCAGAAACAATTACCATTACAGCACCTGCTGGTATAATTACTTGATATCCCATCAGTGAGTATAGCTTAATTACAATTACACTATTCATTGATGGGTAGTTGCCAAGGTTATTACATTGACTACTAAGAAATCTCCAGCGAAAATGTGATGTTCTATACTATAGACAAGTATTGTAATTGCATTCTGTGTAACCACACAAGACTGATTTAGGTGTAAAATGACAATAGCTGGGATTTGCTTGCACAGTTCCTATAGTTAGATTAGTGCAATTATGTATATTCCAATCATACTCTAATCTATTATTCCGGTACAAATATGACGTGCATCACATCACAGCATTCGAATAAACATGCCAATTAGTCCTCTCTTAATTGGCACAAGCTAAGTATCGCTGGTGACTGACATGCACACATTTACATATAACATACTGCAACACACATACTACAAACAATACACGGGCTACGTGAATTCTGAACACTAGTCCATTTGTTGGTTCAGTAACTTCTCTACTCCCGATACTAATTACCTTGCCCTAGGCCCTCCCCTCAGAAAATAGAGAGCTTTGCCACTTCTGTGTATGATAATTAGCCAGGGCTATACTTCAGTCTGGAGTCCCTGAAATAAGGACACCCTGGGTAATTAGGGTATTTGGAGCTGGTCCCGAACGTATGTGTCCCCACAGTAATGTTATGCAGGAGGAGAAAGCCATCATCTTCTTGCATCATGTAATTAGTAAAGCAAACCATACATTCCTGGAAGCACCAGTTGTCATAGAAACCTTTCCAATACCTTCAGTGCCCTGTGTCACAGTTGAGATAACCTTACAGCCGCCTGGTAGCTATGAATATTATTTTTATATGAAGTTGATCAATGGAAAAAGCAGCCTGAATATAGTACTATTAGTAGTAGTTATTTACAGTATTAGGAATGGAATGGCAACTGTTGGTTCCAAGAATCCATCAGTATAATGAGTTATATGGTAATACTTGACCTTACACGATGGGAGACCAAGATAGTGGTCTTCTACAGGGAACAATTCACGCTCTTGCGAAGGACAACCTTGGATGAGATCTATGTCTAGATTTGGCTGTGTTAGCTAGCACGGAGAAGCCAAATGTTACACCAAGAGTAAAGGGAGTTGGCCATTGATATTTTTGTGATGCAGGGACAGTTAATTAACAAGCATAAGGTTATGTGCCGTTTTGATAACTGAGGTATATTGCTACAATTAATTTTAGCCAATTAGCTAAACATTAATTTGACATAATTTCCTAAAACTGATGCCATTGCATAAATTATACAAAGCCTTATCAGCAGCTACCATGCATGCAGTTTGCACTTAAAGCCCATCCTAGCTCAAGTGCAGATATGCTTATTCTTTCACTCTACCATGGACCCCTCACCCCATCATGGATATGTCTGAGAGAGGAGGCATTGGGACATTAATTAAAATGTGTTAGCCGTCAAGTAATTCTCTCACATGGCAAAATTGACACTATTTTTGTGATGCAGAGACAGTTAATTAACAAGCATAAGGTTATGTGCCGTTCTGATAATTCAGATATAGCTACAATTTAGCCAACTAATTACAGAACATCCTATCATTCCGGTGTAGAAGCTATTTAGCCTTGTCACCAGCCCTCTCAGACTTTGTGGAGAACTCAGTGTGAATTTCTTTTGCACAGGTAGTAGACTTAACAGTACGTACCTTTCCATTACCCGAACGCTGTTGTTTGCAATATTAGCAAGTTAGTTTAGAGCTATTGTGGATGCTTAATATTCCAGCTAAGTATTAAAATTTAGGGTGGTATACTAATGTAATATATTGTGTTGATTTGAAGGAGGAGTCAGAGAGGATCAAAATTTATCCCGTTGGTGAAAATTAAGAAAAGTTATATTTAAGCTTCTCTACTTTCAGTTTCTGTAAGGGGTTATGGCCAAAACAAAACTATACATAATTTATATGGGTCTTTATGGGACCCAATCAGGGCATGTGTTCAAAATGGCATCTCTGGCAGTTACATGAATGCCATCTTGTGAGACGAAGAGTCAGAGATCTGGACAAGTCTACCACACAGTTTTACCAAGGAAGGCTTACTACAGCCCCCAGGTTAGTAGAGTTTGTGCAGCCTTTGTATATGTAAATAGAGATATGAACGCTAGAAACAGACGGCACGATCGAACAATGCACATGTGAGTTTCAAACAGCACCACACATCTCTCCACTCTCCAGTAGCAGCCATGGCTGGTCCTTGAAGATATGCTGCAGATGAGACATCAATCTCCCAATACCCATGTACCCGTTGCTTTTTTGTAGCTTCTCCAGGAACATTGGTATATACATTGTTCCAGTTATTCTTGCAACAGGTTGCCTCGTGAAATACCCGTGTTTCGCCACACCCAGGTTGCGATTCATTACACTCGCTCTGCTCACCCATAGTACTTATGATCCAAAGTCTGCTCGCCCACCGTAATGCCACTAGGCAGAGTGGTCCCTAATTGTAAGTTAAATATCTGTTAGAAGTTAGCATAATTCCAATAGAGCAGGTTGTATTTTAGGTGTAAGGTGGAATTTCAAAGTCTTGACCTTACATAGCATAAGTGCTATGGCAGTACTTAACATAGAGCTAGGTGGTAGAATTTAGCTACAGTTGTTATTAGTTGACAGCAAAGGTATTCATTGTAAAAGTAATTCAGTGTAAAGGGGGCGTGTTAGTATTAGGGCTCAGATACAGTGATGAGGTGATGTCCTACCAGGTAGTCTTGAATGTAGTTAGGGAACCACCTCCTGGGAAGACTATGTATTTTAAATAGTGTAATCTATAGTTATGTGTGCACTGTTTATTCCCTCTCCTCTTTGTAGTGCCAGAAGGTGTGTCTGGGCTCAGAGTGTGGTGAATGTTGTTATACTGTCTAATCTAAAAGACATTCAGTATGAGGTGATGTCTATCAGCTGTACGTGAATGCCATTTAGAGAACCACCCCCTAAAACACCTAAAACACAACACAAACAGGTTGATAATTGCATGCCTTTCTGATGAGATATGGATCTTAGTCATTATACAGTAAGCTATATACATAGGATGTATGATATGCATTTAAGTGTGCTAATTATGCTTCAGGAATGCAATTCATTTCGGCGGCCTCCATGACATCTGAAGTACATGTTCCATGGCTACAGCATTGTGCATGCATAAATGCTCCAATTAAATAAAACTGGCTGTATATAGCAAGTGTGTAGTTGCCATAGTGGTGCTTAAGGAGATTAACCTTTGTGGACTTCTGACAAACTTTGACTATGAAAAAAATCCGATACCAAATTAAAGTTACAATGACAGTGTGATTAGAATAGCATACTGCTGCCATAGGATTTAGCCATTGAATCACACACCAGTTAACAGGCACTGGCTGAGTTTGGAAGATCTCAGTCAGACAACAAGAGCATTAAGAGCAACCATTAATTACCATAATCATTGATTTGTAGGGTGTGACAATTGGGACAGGCATCTTTGAACGCCATGGGCACATTTATGCATAAGCCTTATGGATGTATTAAAGCTTGGCTGGACCTTGCATGTTATTATATTAATAATAATGATAATAAAGCCTAGGCTACTCTAATTCTGAAGGTGTTACTAGAGGGAGGTGTTTAAACCTAAAGGTATGAACCCAACAGTAACTCATGATAATTGAGCATGGGGGTGTGGCCAGGAGATCATCAATAGCAAACACTTATATTTCGCAAGTCACTTATAATTGATCCACTAATCACAAAGCCCTTCGAGTCACATGATCAAGTTAGCCAAATTAAGGTATACGTTATAATTTCCTTAGAATAATAGACTGGTCCCAGGCTAATTAGCAGTATGTTAACATTATACTGCTACAATTGCTGAGTTGCTGAGTTGTATTCGCAAAGGACTTAAACTGGGTTTATTGGCTATATGAGTTAATTCACTGTTATAATAGGGGCTAAGAATTTTATCACTTCAAGCATCTGTTATTTTATTAGTGGTCCAACTTCACCATACCGTTGGTATACAGTTAGAGTATATTATGACATCAGCTAATTATTCATCATTCACATATCATCAGTTCACTTTAATATCATCAAGATTACTAAGTACACTTCACTTCACAGCTAATCTCAAATCATTACACTTACATATCAACACTTGCTGTGGATAATTTGTAGTAGTCATTCTGCCCGAACAATAATCTATTATAGAGGAGAGAGCTGGGGACAAGGCTAAATAGCATCTACACTGTAATGATGGGATTTTCTATAACTAGGTGAATGCAGAGCATTGTGGGGTGAGTGTGAATAAGGTAATTGGCAGTATGTTGCAGCTATTGCAGCTATATACCTTTCCTGCCGTAGTGTAGCTTGTTGGTGACCTGGAGACATGGCAGCTCTCCTCTGTCAGTGTCGCTGAAGCCTCACTTGTGCCACAAATTCGAAGATGGCAAAGAGGTACATTGTAACTCTAGACTGACGCCACCAAGATTGCATTTTACGGAACAACAATGAGATTGCAATGCATTAAATTAGGTAGGCATAAGATATACAGAACGACATACGTACCATGATAATAATAATAATAATATAAAGAAAATGCAGCAGTCACATCACTAGTGTGGGGCTCACTCACACTTGCCCCAATTAGTTGGCTAAATTGTACTCAATTATCAAAATGCTCCCCAAAATACATAACCTCATGCTAATTGTTTCTGCATCACAAAAGCAGTGTCAATTTTGCCATGTGAGAAAACTACCATTACTCTTGGTGTAACACTTGGCTTCCCCTCATTAGCTAACACAGCCTATAAATCCTATCCCAGATTCTCATTTATGTTTAAGCACATAGATACATGTATATGTTATTGGTTTAAGGTAGAGACTACTATCTTGGTATCCCATGTGTAAGGTCAAGTAATACCAATTGTATTCATGGATTCTTGAAACCAACAGTTACACAAGTGTGGGAGTTGGCCATTGATTGGAGCTCCTGCTCTGTTTTGACGAACAAATTGGCACAAAATTAAGGCCAAGCTTCTTCATTTCCTCGATTAAGCCACTGATAAAGAGATTGAATAGGGCAGGCAGCCCTGGTTAACACCAGAGGTTATTGGGGATGGTTCCAATTTATCCACCACTGTATTTCATATTGCACTAGCTATCAATAAAATTTATGTATTTGACCACTAATTTCATAATGGCTTATTCCGTACCACAGTCATTACCCCTATTTTAATGTGCAGTGCACAAGTATATTGCTGAATTATATATGTAGATGAACTAGTTAAACTATTATGTCAATATTGTTGCTATAATACCAAAATATAACTTAAGGCAATAGCTATTTACACAATCGGGGGACAGAATGAGTCCTCCCCCCCCCGGGACTGACATTACAGTGTAGCCTTATTCCCAGGCTCCACTCCCCAGCTTTTATCGCAACACGTTGTGAGAAAAGCTGGGGAGTGTAGCCTGGGAACAAGGCTAATTACAGGGTAAATGTTAACACCTATGCTAGACATTAATTTGACATAATTATTTTCATAAAACTGAGGTCATTAATTGTACTAATTATAACGGAGTCTTACCAGTAGCTACCATGCATGCAGTTTGCACTTAAAGCCCATCCTAGCTCAAGTGCAGATATGCTTAGTTTTAGCTTCTTTCACTCTACCATGGACCCCTCATCCCATCATGGATATGTGTGAGAGAGGAGGCATTGGGACATTAATTAAAATGTGTTAGCCGTCAAGTAATTCTCTCACATGGCAAAATTGACACTATTTTTGTGATGCAGAGACAGTTAATCAACGAGCATAAGGTTATGTGCCGTTTTGGTAATTGAGGTATATTGCTACAATTAATTTTAGCCAATTAGCTAATTAAAGAACATTGTATCATTACAGTGTAGATGCTATTTAGCCTTGTCCCCAGGCCTCTCCTCTATAATAGATTATTATTCGGTCAGGATGACTACAAAATTATCTACAGCAAGTGTTGATATGTAAGTGTAATGGTTCCAGATTAGCTGTGAAGTGAAGTGTACTTAGCGATCTTGATGATATTAAAGTGAACTGATTATGTGTGAATGGTGAATAAATATGTAGATGATGTCATAATATACTCTAACTGTATACTTGTAAAGCAATAAGGTATGGTGAAGTTGGACCACTAATAAAATAAAATGCTTAGCCGCTATTAATTAACACACATAGCTAGTGCATGCAACAAACGCAGTTTGTGTCCATTGCAATACAATTCAGCAACATACTACTGCTAATTAGCAGACACATGGCCTGAGACCAGTCTATAATTCTAAGCAAAGTTGCTGTGTATACCTTTACTAGATTTTAAAACCTGTTTCCATGTGACTCAAAGGCCTTATTGATCAGCTGATCAATAAGTGCCTTCATGATTGTGAGCATGTTATCTTTCAATTAAGAGTCTTAAGGAATAGCTACATACCTAGCCTCGTCCCCAGGCCACACCCCCTGAAAAATAGTGGCCTGGTATCCACTGTTCGCGCATGCGCGAACAAATTGCTAAATGTACGGAAAAAGGTCAGTACAAATATCTGTTAACAATATTAGTCACATGGCGAGGAGTAGTACGGAAGCAGTATGCGTATATAGTAAGTGGAGAACTAGAAATCAACCTTGATTCTGACTTTCTGCAACTAAAATGGCTCTCTAACCAGTCTAGAATGGTAAAAGAACCTGTAATTTTCTATTCGCTACGATTCTCAGAATTCTGAGAAATTAAGCGCATGCGCAAACAGTGGATACCAGGCCACTCTTTCGGGGGGGTGTGGCCTGGGTATGAGGCTACTACATACCTAGCATCCTTAGTTGAGCCATTCTAAGCAGCATACTTCTCTATCCGTGTCCTTTCTTCTAGCGTGTAGCCGTTATATTTGTTTTGAGGTGTGACAGCTTTTGGCCGTTCAGGCTCCAAGAATGCACTTCACTGCCTTGTTTGCAAGTTTGACGTCGTTCCTGGAGAGAGAGAAAACATCACACGTACGTGGAGTGGAAGTCCTTCTCCAAATACTTGTGCAGCGAATGATTAGGTATCGTTTCACATTCTTGCATATGCATGTGGGTAGTACGTATGATTCACCAAACCACCAAATTAAAGCCCTCTCCTAATTTCCCGCTATATGGTAATTAACTGTGTAGAACAACATGTACTTCAGATATGAATCTTTTCTAGGCGGCAGCCAAAATAAATTGCATTCCTGAAGCATAATTATCAGACTTAAATGCATACCATAAACCCTATGTACCTTAACAAATGAATGTGACATACATGATAGTGACTCATTATGACTGAAACTCATATCCCATCAGAAATGCATGTAATTATCAACCTTTAGTTAGCTTGGCCAGTAGCAGGTGTTTTAGGGGGTGGTTCTCTAAATGGCATTCAGGTACACCTGATAGACATCACCTCATACTGAATATCCTTTAGTATAACAACATTCACCACATGCACTCTGAGCCCAGACACACCTTCTGGCACTACAAAGAGGAGAGGGAATAAACAGTGCACACATAACTATAGATTACACTATTTAAAATACATAGTCTTCCCAGGAGGTGGTTCCCTGACTACATTCAAGACTACCCGGTAGGACATCACCTCATCGACAGTACAACATTCATCACTGTCTCTGAGCCCTAACACTAACACGCCCCCTTTTCACTGCCTTTGCTGTCAACTAATAACAACTGTAGCTAAATTCTACCGACTAGCTCTATGTTAAGTACTGCCATAGCACTTATGCTATGTAAGGTCAAGACTTTGAAATTCCACTTATTACACCTAAAATACAACCTGCTCTATTGGAATTATGCTAACTTCTAACAGATATTTAACTTTATAATTAGGGACCACTCTGCCTAGTGGCAGTACGGTGGGCGAACAGACTTTGGATCATAAGTACTATGGGTGATCAAAGCGAGTGTAATGAATCGCAACCTGGGTGTGGCGAAATACAGGTATTTTCACGAGGCAACCTGTTGCAAGAATAACTGGAACAATGTATATAACAATGTTCCTGGAGAAGCTACAAAAAAGCAACTGGTATTTGGGAGATTGATGTCTCATCTGCAGCATATGTTCAAGGACCAGCCATGGCTACTACTGGAGAGTGGAGAGATGTGCGGTGCTGCTTGAAACTCACATGTGCATTGTTCGATCGTGCCGTCTGTTTCTAGCGTTCATATCTCTATTTACATATACAAAGGCTGCACAAACTCTACTAACCTGGGGGCTGTAGTAAGCCTTCCTTGGTAAAACTGTGTGGTAGACTTGTCCAGATCTCTGACTCTTCGTCTCACAAGATGGCATTCATGTAACTGCCAGAGACGCCAATTTGAACACATGCCCTGATGGGGTCCCATAAAGACCCATATAAATTATGTATCGTTTTATTTTGGCCATAACCCCTTACAGAAACTGAAAGTAGAGAAGCTTGATATAAGTTTTTTAATTAAAATAAGCATTGCTTGCTAACATTGAAAGGAACAGCCTTCAGGTAATGGAGAGGTACCTACTGTTAAAACGACAGCCTATGCAAAAGACGCTTACACTAAGTTCTCCACAAAGTGTTCCTTAGACTTTTGAGGGAATGACTGTCTGATTCAGGAGCTCAAGTCTGGCTGCTTATGTGTACACACATGAAATGGTGAACATGCTCATTCTCCCATATGTCCCTCATAATAAACTTGCCTCATTATATGTGGCGTACACTCTACTGAGTGAATGGACTATTAATAAACTTTACAAAGCAGGTGTGATTAATAATGTGATACGTTTATTTAGCAAGCTAATTAGGTACACCTTGTATGCAACAATAATTATGTAAAATGTCTATCATGGTATACACACAGACCAGAAACAATTACCATTACAGCACCTGCTGGTATAATTACTTGATATCCCATCAGTGAGTATAGCTTAATTACAATTACACTATTCATTGATGGGTAGTTGCCAAGGTTATTACATTGACTACTAAGAAATCTCCAGCGAAAATGTGATGTTCTATACTATAGACAAGTATTGTAATTGCATTCTGTGTAACCACACAAGACTGATTTAGGTGTAAAATGACAATAGCTGGGATTTGCTTGCACAGTTCCTATAGTTAGATTAGTGCAATTATGTATATTCCAATCATACTCTAATCTATTATTCCGGTACAAATATGACGTGCATCACATCACAGCATTCGAATAAACATGCCAATTAGTCCTCTCTTAATTGGCACAAGCTAAGTATCGCTGGTGACTGACATGCACACATTTACATATAACATACTGCAACACACATACTACAAACAATACACGGGCTACGTGAATTCTGAACACTAGTCCATTTGTTGGTTCAGTAACTTCTCTACTCCCGATACTAATTACCTTGCCCTAGGCCCTCCCCTCAGAAAATAGAGAGCTTTGCCACTTCTGTGTATGATAATTAGCCAGGGCTATACTTCAGTCTGGAGTCCCTGAAATAAGGACACCCTGGGTAATTAGGGTATTTGGAGCTGGTCCCGAACGTATGTGTCCCCACAGTAATGTTATGCAGGAGGAGAAAGCCATCATCTTCTTGCATCATGTAATTAGTAAAGCAAACCATACATTCCTGGAAGCACCAGTTGTCATAGAAACCTTTCCAATACCTTCAGTGCCCTGTGTCACAGTTGAGATAACCTTACAGCCACCTGGTAGCTATGAATATTATTTTTATATGAAGTTGATCAATGGAAAAAGCAGCCTGAATATAGTACTATTAGTAGTAGTTATTTACAGTATTAGGAATGGAATGGCAACTGTTGGTTCCAAGAATCCATCAGTATAATGAGTTATATGGTAATACTTGACCTTACACGATGGGAGACCAAGATAGTGGTCTTCTACAGGGAACAATTCACGCTCTTGCGAAGGACAACCTTGGATGAGATCTATGTCTAGATTTGGCTGTGTTAGCTAGCACGGAGAAGCCAAATGTTACACCAAGAGTAAAGGGAGTTGGCCATTGATATTTTTGTGATGCAGGGACAGTTAATTAACAAGCATAAGGTTATGTGCTGTTTTGATAACTGAGGTATATTGCTACAATTAATTTTAGCCAATTAGCTAAACATTAATTTGACATAATTTCCTAAAACTGATGCCATTGCATAAATTATACAAAGCCTTATCAGCAGCTACCATGCATGCAGTTTGCACTTAAAGCCCATCCTAGCTCAAGTGCAGATATGCTTATTCTTTCACTCTACCATGGACCCCTCACCCCATCATGGATATGTCTGAGAGAGGAGGCATTGGGACATTAATTAAAATGTGTTAGCCGTCAAGTAATTCTCTCACATGGCAAAATTGACACTATTTTTGTGATGCAGAGACAGTTAATTAACAAGCATAAGGTTATGTGCCGTTCTGATAATTCAGATATAGCTACAATTTAGCCAACTAATTACAGAACATCCTATCATTCCGGTGTAGAAGCTATTTAGCCTTGTCACCAGCCCTCTCAGACTTTGTGGAGAACTCAGTGTGAATTTCTTTTGCACAGGTAGTAGACTTAACAGTACGTACCTTTCCATTACCCGAACGCTGTTGTTTGCAATATTAGCAAGTTAGTTTAGAGCTATTGTGGATGCTTAATATTCCAGCTAAGTATTAAAATTTAGGGTGGTATACTAATGTAATATATTGTGTTGATTTGAAGGAGGAGTCAGAGAGGATCAAAATTTATCCCGTTGGTGAAAATTAAGAAAAGTTATATTTAAGCTTCTCTACTTTCAGTTTCTGTAAGGGGTTATGGCCAAAACAAAACTATACATAATTTATATGGGTCTTTATGGGACCCAATCAGGGCATGTGTTCAAAATGGCATCTCTGGCAGTTACATGAATGCCATCTTGTGAGACGAAGAGTCAGAGATCTGGACAAGTCTACCACACAGTTTTACCAAGGAAGGCTTACTACAGCCCCCAGGTTAGTAGAGTTTGTGCAGCCTTTGTATATGTAAATAGAGATATGAACGCTAGAAACAGACGGCACGATCGAACAATGCACATGTGAGTTTCAAACAGCACCACACATCTCTCCACTCTCCAGTAGCAGCCATGGCTGGTCCTTGAA
This sequence comes from Phakellia ventilabrum, assembly GCA_963921505.1. Lineage (NCBI taxonomy): Eukaryota > Metazoa > Porifera > Demospongiae > Axinellida > Axinellidae > Phakellia > Phakellia ventilabrum. Next base: position 3,983,263 of record OY997389.1, read on the forward strand.
GATATGCTGCAGATGAGACATCAATCTCCCAATACCCATGTACCCGTTGCTTTTTTGTAGCTTCTCCAGGAACATTGGTATATACATTGTTCCAGTTATTCTTGCAACAGGTTGCCTCGTGAAATACCCGTGTTTCGCCACACCCAGGTTGCGATTCATTACACTCGCTCTGCTCACCCATAGTACTTATGATCCAAAGTCTGCTCGCCCACCGTAATGCCACTAGGCAGAGTGGTCCCTAATTGTAAGTTAAATATCTGTTAGAAGTTAGCATAATTCCAATAGAGCAGGTTGTATTTTAGGTGTAAGGTGGAATTTCAAAGTCTTGACCTTACATAGCATAAGTGCTATGGCAGTACTTAACATAGAGCTAGGTGGTAGAATTTAGCTACAGTTGTTATTAGTTGACAGCAAAGGTATTCATTGTAAAAGTAATTCAGTGTAAAGGGGGCGTGTTAGTATTAGGGCTCAGATACAGTGATGAGGTGATGTCCTACCAGGTAGTCTTGAATGTAGTTAGGGAACCACCTCCTGGGAAGACTATGTATTTTAAATAGTGTAATCTATAGTTATGTGTGCACTGTTTATTCCCTCTCCTCTTTGTAGTGCCAGAAGGTGTGTCTGGGCTCAGAGTGTGGTGAATGTTGTTATACTGTCTAATCTAAAAGACATTCAGTATGAGGTGATGTCTATCAGCTGTACGTGAATGCCATTTAGAGAACCACCCCCTAAAACACCTAAAACACAACACAAACAGGTTGATAATTGCATGCCTTTCTGATGAGATATGGATCTTAGTCATTATACAGTAAGCTATATACATAGGATGTATGATATGCATTTAAGTGTGCTAATTATGCTTCAGGAATGCAATTCATTTCGGCGGCCTCCATGACATCTGAAGTACATGTTCCATGGCTACAGCATTGTGCATGCATAAATGCTCCAATTAAATAAAACTGGCTGTATATAGCAAGTGTGTAGTTGCCATAGTGGTACTTAAGGAGATTAACCTTTGTGGACTTCTGACAAACTTTGACTATGAAAAAAATCCGATACCAAATTAAAGTTACAATGACAGTGTGATTAGAATAGCATACTGCTGCCATAGGATTTAGCCATTGAATCACACACCAGTTAACAGGCACTGGCTGAGTTTGGAAGATCTCAGTCAGACAACAAGAGCATTAAGAGCAACCATTAATTACCATAATCATTGATTTGTAGGGTGTGACAATTGGGACAGGCATCTTTGAACGCCATGGGCACATTTATGCATAAGCCTTATGGATGTATTAAAGCTTGGCTGGACCTTGCATGTTATTATATTAATAATAATGATAATAAAGCCTAGGCTACTCTAATTCTGAAGGTGTTACTAGAGGGAGGTGTTTAAACCTAAAGGTATGAACCCAACAGTAACTCATGATAATTGAGCATGGGGGTGTGGCCAGGAGGTCATCAATAGCAAACACTTATATTTCGCAAGTCACTTATAATTGATCCACTAATCACAAAGCCCTTCGAGTCACATGATCAAGTTAGCCAAATTAAGGTATACGTTATAATTTCCTTAGAATAATAGACTGGTCCCAGGCTAATTAGCAGTATGTTAACATTATACTGCTACAATTGCTGAGTTGCTGAGTTGTATTCGCAAAGGACTTAAACTGGGTTTATTGGCTATATGAGTTAATTCACTGTTATAATAGGGGCTAAGAATTTTATCACTTCAAGCATCTGTTATTTTATTAGTGGTCCAACTTCACCATACCGTTGGTATACAGTTAGAGTATATTATGACATCAGCTAATTATTCATCATTCACATATCATCAGTTCACTTTAATATCATCAAGATTACTAAGTACACTTCACTTCACAGCTAATCTCAAATCATTACACTTACATATCAACACTTGCTGTGGATAATTTGTAGTAGTCATTCTGCCCGAACAATAATCTATTATAGAGGAGAGAGCTGGGGACAAGGCTAAATAGCATCTACACTGTAATGATGGGATTTTCTATAACTAGGTGAATGCAGAGCATTGTGGGGTGAGTGTGAATAAGGTAATTGGCAGTATGTTGCAGCTATTGCAGCTATATACCTTTCCTGCCGTAGTGTAGCTTGTTGGTGACCTGGAGACATGGCAGCTCTCCTCTGTCAGTGTCGCTGAAGCCTCACTTGTGCCACAAATTCGAAGATGGCAAAGAGGTACATTGTAACTCTAGACTGACGCCACCAAGATTGCATTTTACGGAACAACAATGAGATTGCAATGCATTAAATTAGGTAGGCATAAGATATACAGAACGACATACGTACCATGATAATAATAATAATAATATAAAGAAAATGCAGCAGTCACATCACTAGTGTGGGGCTCACTCACACTTGCCCCAATTAGTTGGCTAAATTGTACTCAATTATCAAAATGCTCCCCAAAATACATAACCTCATGCTAATTGTTTCTGCATCACAAAAGCAGTGTCAATTTTGCCATGTGAGAAAACTACCATTACTCTTGGTGTAACACTTGGCTTCCCCTCATTAGCTAACACAGCCTATAAATCCTATCCCAGATTCTCATTTATGTTTAAGCACATAGATACATGTATATGTTATTGGTTTAAGGTAGAGACTACTATCTTGGTATCCCATGTGTAAGGTCAAGTAATACCAATTGTATTCATGGATTCTTGAAACCAACAGTTGCCATAGAAACTTCTTTCATTCCTGATACTTCAAAGTACTATGCTTCCTTGCACTGATCACCTCTACATGAGAATAGTATTCATATGCAGGGCTGTAAGGTTATCTCAACTGTGACTCAGCACACTGAATCTATCAGGAACGAAGGAAGTTTCTACACAACTGGTGTTGAACTTTACAAGAATGCATTACTGATTGCATGATGGATAGCAAGATAGTTAGATGGCTGCATGTCTCCACCTGCATTAATGTGGGAACACATACCTTTGGAATAGTGTACGTATCTGTCATGTATAATGAGGCAAGTTCATTATGAGGGACACACAGTGTTCCACTCAATAAGAGCAGATTATCAAAAAAATTGAGTTTAGAGGATAATTAAAACCACTTTTACTACTATAAGTATAAAACCGTTAGGGAAACACTTTTGACTGGCTATCTCAACTTTAAGGTAGCAAGGGAAATTGAAAAAATCCCCGTAAAACTGCTCATGAATAATTGATGAGCAATCAGCAAGGTCACGTGATCTACGTAAAGTTAATGAGATTCATTGAATTATTTACATTTTCCCATGGCGGCAACCGGAATCAACAGCGGAGGGGGTGTCACTTTGATGTGGAAAGCGGCACTTTCAAGGGTACTTTGATGTTCACTTTCAACACTTTTTTTTTTTTTTTTTTAATAAGATGCCGTTTAGGCCGCGTGTAGTGCTGAGTAGGCTGTTTATGTGTAAAATCCAGCCTGAAGTCTGTGGTAGTGTTTGTGAGTGTAGCAGAAAGGCTGGCAGGCAGCTTGCCAGACAGATGGTCATCCAGTCTTCTCTAGTCAGTTGTCTTTAGGAAAGTGATCTTTCTATCTTGTAGACTCCGCCCATTTTCGCGTCTAGCTGCCGTTTGTGGGGTCCTGGCAAAAGCAGTGGTGAGTTGTAGCTAGGCTGTGTGCGTGTGTAACGTAGCAAGGGAGGGGTTAGGGGAGAAAAGCATGCGTAGTTTTCTTGTGAGTAGGCTGACTGTCATAACCCTGGGGTGAATCTACTGTAGCAGGCGTGGATTGCTGCAATATTTAATTGGCGAGTCCGGATTGCGAAATCAGTATATTTGTGAATAGCAAGGCAGATTTAGCTGTAAAACCGGATATGAAGGGTTTCTGTGAAAAAGCATGCGTAGGATTTTGGCCTGTCCTGTGTAGGTTGTGTGTAGGTGACGATGAGGGGTGAAACTGTGCGGGGAGTGCAATATTTGGAATTTTAGCAAAAGTTGTTTTTTTTGTGAATATTAAGCAGAGGGGGTAATTAGGTGCTTACCTATTGTCATGTGGGTGTAGGCTAGGATGTTGCCGACATAGCCATCAACTTGGTTCGGAGATTCGGCTTCAACCCTACTTAATTTCCCTTCCAATCTTAAGGAATATGGAAGCATACAACTTCAGCAAAAATTGCAAAAAAATTGAACAAAAGTTGCAATATCTCGAGATTGCTGGGCGATTAACACATTTCAAATTTGGGGCAAGAGTAGGTTTATGCAGGCTTGGTCTCATAAAAAATCAGTTCTTAATTAAAAACCTTGCAGGTAAACTTTTAACATATTTGCATAAAACGATTGGTATTTTTTGCAGATAATGTCTGATTTCCCGGGAGTTAATGCTAACCTTGAAAGGAACAGCCTTCAGGTAATGGAGAGGTACCTACTGTTAAAACGACTGCCTACACAAAAGACGCTTACACTGAGTTCTCCACGAAGTGTTCCTTAGACTTTTGAGGGAATGACTGTCTGATTCAGGAGCTCAAGTCTGGCTGCTTATGCGTACACACATGAAATTGTGAACATGCTCATTCTCCCTCATAATAAACTTGCCTCATTATATGTGGCATACACTCTACTGAGTGAATGGACTATTAGTAAACTTTACAAAGCGGGTGTGATTAATAATGTAGTACGTTTATTTAGCAAGCTAATTAAGTACACCTTACATGCAACAATAATTATGTAAAATGTTATCATGGTATACACACAGACCAGAAACAATTACCATTACAGCACCTGCTGGTATAATTACTTGATATCCCATCAGTGAGTATAGCTTAATTACAATTACACTATTCATTGATGGGTAGTTGCCAAGGTTATTACATCGACTACTAAGAAATCTGCAGCAAAAATGTGATGTTCTATACTATAGACAAGGATTGTAATTGCATTCTGTGTAACCGCACAAGACTGAAGTAAGTGTAAAATGACAAATAGGGTGAAATTTGCTTGCACAGTTCCTATAGTTAGGTTAGTGCAATTATCCCAATCATACTCTAATTCACATATACTATTTGCGACTTAGGACTAATTAGGCCAGTTTGTGCGACTGTCCACGTTGAGCTCATGACTCGGAAAATCAGAGTGGGTTCACCTCTTCCTCCAAATAGAGAGAATATACACCTGAAATATCAGCTCAGTATTGGGTGGAATTGTGTGAGGAGTCAGTGAAAATGTTACACTTTAATGGTGTCACCAGCGAACTACGTAGTAGTCATCAAAATAGCTGTTAAATACGATGTCAAAGCCTGCAACATTTGCCTGATTACTATCAGATGAACAACAATGATTACAATGTAAGGATCATTGATTGTCCCAGTACTTGATCTATTGTTCCGGTACAAACATGACGTGCATCACATCACAGCATTCGAATGAACATGCCAATTAGTCCTCTCTTAATTGTCACAAGCTAAGTATCACTGGTGACAGACATGCACACATTTACATATGACATACTGCAACACACATACTACTTGCCCCACCACTTCTGTGCATGATAATTAGCCAGGGCTACACTTCAGTCTGGAGCCCCTGAAATAAGGACACCCTGGATAATGGAACTGGTCCCAAAGGTATGTGCATGTCCCCACAGTAATGTTATGCAGGAGGAGAAAGCCCTCTATAACTATTTTATTGTATCATTCTTGGAAACACCGGTTGTCATAGAAACCTCCTCCATTCTGGATACAAAATAAGTTCAGAGTGCTGTGTTATTGCTGAGGTAACCTTACAGCCCTACATGGTGGCTATGAATACTATTTTCATGTAAAGGTGATCAGTGGAAAGAAGTAGACAGGACTTAGTACTTTGAAGTTATTTATAGTATCAGGAATGGAATGGCAACTGTTGGTTCCAAGAATCCATCAGTATAATGAGTATTACTTGACCTTACATGATGGAGACCAAGATAGTGGTCTTCTACAGGGAACGATTTGCACTCTTGTGAAGGACAACCTTGGATGAGATCTATGTCTAGATTTGGCTGTGTTAGCTAGCGTGGAGAAGCCAAATGTTACACAAGTGTGGGAGTTGGCCATTGATTGGAGCTCCTGCTCTGTTTTGACGAACAAATTGGCACAAAATTAAGGCCAAGCTTCTTCATTTCCTCGATTAAGCCACTGATAAAGAGATTGAATAGGGCAGGCAGCCCTGGTTAACACCAGAGGTTATTGGGGATGGTTCCAATTTATCCACCACTGTATTTTATATTGCACTAGCTATCAATAAAATTAATGTATTTGACCACTAATTTCATAATGGCTTATTCCGTACCACAGTCATTACCCCTATTTTAATGTGCAGTGCACAAGTATATTGCTGAATTATATATGTAGATGAACTAGTTAAACTATTATGTCAATATTGTTGCCAAAATATAACTTAAGGCAATAGCTATTTACACAATCGGGGGACAGAATGAGTCTATTTTCCCATGGCGGCAACAGGAATCAACAGTACGGGGGGGGGGATGTTGCTTTGATGTGGAAAGCAGCACTTTCAAGGGCAAATTCGGCACTTTGATGTGGCCGAGCGGTACTTTGATGTTGCCTTTCTACACTCTTTTTTTTTTTTGCTAAGATCTCGTTTATAGTGCTGAGTAGGCTATTTGTGAGTAAAATCCAGCCTGAAGTCTGTAGTAGTGTTTGTGAGTGTAGCTGAAAGGCTAGCAGGCAGCTTGTCAGACAGATGGTCATCCAATCTTCTCTAGTCAGTTGTCTTTAGGAAAGTGACCTTTGTATATCGTAGACTCCACCCCTTTTTACGGCTAGTTGGCATTCGTGTAGTCCTGGCTTAAGCAGCGGTGAGTTGTAGCTAGGGTGTATCGGTGTGTAACTTAGTAAGCGAGGGGTTGGGGTAGAAAAGCCTACGTGGTTTTCTTGTGAGTAGGCTGACTGTTGTAACCCTGGGTTGGATCTATTCCAGCAGGCGTGGGTTGTGGCGATATTTGATGGCAAGTCTGAATTTGTGAATAGCCATGCAGCTTTTGCTGTAAAACTGGATTCGAAGTGTTCCTGTGAAAATGCATACATAAGATATTGGCCTGTCCTGTGTAGGTTATGTGTAGGTAACGAAGAGGGGTCAGACTGTGCGGGAGTGTAATATTTGGAATTCTAGCAATCGAGGTTTTTTTTGTGAATATTAAGCAGAGGGAATAATTAGATGCTTACTTATTGTCATGTGGGTGTAGGCTAGGATGTTGCCAACATAGCCATCAACTTGGTTCGGAGATTCGACTCCAACCCTACTCAGACCCCCTTCCTACCTTAATGGAAGAACAGTCTTTGAGGTGGGGAGGAGTGAGACACAAAGGAGATTAGGTTGTTAGAAAGTCACACGACCATTAAATAACAGACACCTAAGTAATAAACATCTATAGCATATTTAATTTTAATGCAGACTATAAGGTCCATTCAGTTCATTATATATATAAGCACCCTCATGATATGGGCACAACACTATAGAGTAGCCTCGTTCCCAGGCCTCCCCGCTCCATGCGTGTTACGTAATGCGAGCGAACGAAGCAAGCGAGAGGAAAAGCGGGAAGGCCTGGTATCGTTTATCACGTACCTTGACGTAGGGTAGACTTAGGGTAGACTCAATTAGCCGGTTGAGTGCACAGCTTAGCAACATGCCCATACATTCCGTCCCTTCCAAGATCCTCTCAAGAGTCAGGATCTTGGAGGGGACGGAATGCATACCATAAACCCTATGTAGCTTAATAAATGAATGTGACATACATGATAGTGACTCATTATGACTGAAACTCATATCCCATCAGAAATGCATGTAATTATCAACCATAGCGTAGCCTTTAGCAGGTGTTTTAGGGGGTGGTTCTCTAAATGGCATTCACAGAACACCTGATGGACATCACCTCATACTGAATCTCCTTTAGATTAGACAGTATAACAACATTCACCACATGCACTCTGAGCCCAGACACACCCTCTGGCACTACAAAGAGGAGAGGGAATAAACAGTGCACACATAACTATAGATTACACTATTTAAAATACATAGTCTTCCCAGGAGGTGGTTCCCTAACTACATTCAAGACTACCTGGTAGGACATCACAGTACAACATTCATCACTGTCTCTGAGCCTTAACACTAACACACACCCTTTTCAGTGAAGGGATTCTTTTGCGGACAACTAATGATGACAGTGTAGCTAAATTGTACTGACTGGCTCTATGTTGGTAATTAATAATTATGCTTATCCCAATTTATACACCATAATATAAAATGTGCTATATTGGAGTGTGCTAAACCCATAACAGATCTTCTAAATTTAACTTTATAATTAAAATAAGCATCCACAATAGCTCTTAACTAACTTGCCAACATTGAAAGGAACAGCCTTCAGGTAATGGAGAGGTACCTACTATTAAATCAATTGCATACAAACAAGAGAGGGTGAATATTCTCATTCTCCCATATGTCCCCCGTAATAAACTTGCCTCATCATACGTGGCATACACTCTACTGAGTGAATGGACTATTAATGAACTTGATGTATGTGTAGCAGGTATGATTAATAATGTAGTATGTTTATTTAGCAAACTAATTCGGTATTTACACCTTGCATGCAACAATATGAACAATGTTGTCATGGTATGCACACAGACCAGAAACAATTACCATTACAGCCCCTGCTGGTATAATTACTTGATATCCCATCAGTGAGTATAGCTTAATTACAATTATACTATTCATTGATGGGTAGTTGCCAAGGTTATTACATTGACTACTAAGAAATCTCCAGCAAGAATGTGATGTAACAGTTATATACTATAGACAAGTATTGTAATTGCATTCTGTGTAACTGCATAAGACTGAATTAGGTGTAAAATAACAAATAGGGTGGAATTTGCTTGCACAGTTCCTATAGTTAGATTAATGCAATTATTCCAACCATACTCTAATTCAAACATACTATTTGAGCCTATTTAGTTAAGTCCAAAGTACATGTGCTACTAGTCCTTGTTAGTGTAGTGAAGACATCACAAAACAACACCACTGTTGCTGCATAAGTACTTGACAGTCATCACCTTCTTACACTTAATACACTGCCTATTTGGTATGGTTGGACATAGTGACTCCTTCCTCATATATGCTGGTACGGGTCGGGTCGTACAAGCATTATTCAAGGTATTTTTGATGGTACATAATTTTTGTGCACCAATAATACTGACACAGTAACACAACTAATGTACATGTAACCAGGGCCTCAGTTATTGACTTTGCCATCTTTACTGCATACACACTCTTGGCGAGGCAGCTTCCCGCCACCTTGAAAATGAAAGGAGAGCCTTAAAGATCTGCTCACTTCTGGGATTGGCATTAGTTCCAGTTGTAGCCTTACCTGACCCTGTCTATTCAGAGGCTACTAGCCAGGGACAAAAGGGGAAGGGGGAAGAGGGATTAGTCCAGTTCGTGCAGCTGTCCGCCTTGGGCTCATGACTGGGAAAATCAGAATCTGGGGCCTGAGTCGTAGGTAAGGCTAAAGCTAACGTATTGCCAGCTATGCACAATCTAAGAATTATGCTCACTACTCATAATTACTACGTCAACTATTGTATGTAATTATGAAACATATCTGCAAGTTAGTTAGAACGACCATAGTGACTATATAACATACTATGGTGACCAGAATGGGTTCACCAAATAGAGAGAATATACAGTTGAAATATCAGCTCAGTATTGGGTGGAATTGTGTGAGGAGTCAGTGAAAATGTTACACTTTAATGGTGTCACCAACGAACTAGTAGTCATCAAAATTGCTGTTAAATAGAATGTCAAAGTCTGCAACATTTGCCTGATTACTATCAGATGAACAACAATGATTACAATGTAAAGATCATTGATTGTCCCAGTACTCCATCTATTGTTCCGGTACAAATATGATGTGCATCACATCACAGCATTCGAATGAACATGCCAATTAGTCCCCTCTTAATTGGCACAAGCTAAGTATCACTGGTGATAGACATGCACACATTTACATATGACATACTGCAACACACATACTACAAACAATACACAGGCTACATGAATTTCTGAACATGAGCAGTTTCTATAACAACTAGTGATATTCCACCAACAAACAGCACAATAGCTTCTTCAAAATACTAACACAGTAGTGCACCTAGGCCCTCTTCAGCTACAAGTAGTAAGAATTAACTGTCTGCTGCACATGAATGTAGGGGTAATGAAAAAATCTTTTGTGAGGTACTGATAAGCAATTTCTTTGATCTACTAAATTTATTATAGTATGAAATACTGTGTTAGGTTTAATGTTAGCTAATCTAAACCAAAATCCCATCCCAGATCTTCCTTTACATTTAAGGTAGTGGTTACTCAAGAGCGTGCAATTATAATACTTATCTATAGTATGTAGCATTACATCTTTGCTGGAATTTCTTAGCAGTCATGCTTAATGTACTATGGCAACTAATAATAACACATCAATGAATAGTGTAATTAATTGCATGGTAATTAGCAGCACTCACTGATGGGATATCCAGTAATTGTACTAGCCCACGCTATGTAATTGTAATGTTTCAGGTCTGTGTGTCATATACATTTATATTACATAATTACCTAATTAGCTTGCTATAAAAAATTACCACACAATTAATAACCTTAGATTAAAAGGAGCTAGAATAGTGTACATGTCATGTATAATGAGGCAAATTTATTATGAGAGACATATGGGAGCATGAGAATATCCACCATGTCTTATTTGCATGCATAAGCAGCCAGACTTGAGCTCCTGAATCAGATAATCTCTCCCTCAAAAGTCTAAGGATTACTTTGTGGAGAACTCAGTGTGAAGTTCTTTTGCATGGGCAGTAGCCAGGTTAAATAGTACGTACACCTCCTGAAGGCTGTTCCTTTCAATATTAGCAAGTTAGTTTAGAGCTATTGTAGGCGCTTATTTGAATTAGAATGTTAGGGTTTAGCACACTCCAATAGAACAGGTTTTATTTTAGGGTGTATGAATATGGATAGGTACAACTTTCAAGTTCTGAAAAACTTATAATTACTACCTATGACAAAAATCTAACACCAAACCCCAAACCAGCCAGTGTTTTTTTGTACATAAATCATCCAACTGGTCAGTCTAAGCTAAATGCAGCTGTAGAATGGATCAGCTTGGCTAGATTGTCTCATCATTACGGCTTTCAGCGAAAGTGCTGACACAACAATTTCGTAGTGCACTTCCAGTTAGCGATCAGAACTTACACAAACAGAGTTACTACCACTCTTTCGCCGTCTAGGCAACATAAAACTAATCTAGCTTGACGTACCTTGGCCTATTGAGCCTGCAAACTTCCAGTAGCTTCCGCTACGCTCGTGGCTATAGTGGCATAGTAATGGAATGACATAACTTAGCGCACGTGACAATTGCGGACAAACACACACACACACAAACGCAAAAAGCGTAAAGCAATCTTAGTAGCAGCCGCTATTTTTACCTGGCTGGTAAAAATAGCGTATACTCAAATTGCTGCCACAGGACTTACACCATTGATTACACACCAACATGCAGTCAACAGAAATTGCATTAATTATCATAATCACTATATATTATGAAATTATTCTTCATTGTGCCTCGATCAATAATATCAAGACTTTGAAGTGGTGCCTGTCTCAATTCTCACACCTCAAAGTAAAGCCTAGCCTGCTCAAAGTTTTGAGAGTGCTACTAGAGGGATGTGTTTGAACCTAAAAGATATAAAACTGACAGTAACTCATAATTAATGACTGAGCATGGGGGTGTGGCCAAGAGGTCATGTCATGTTTAATTTGGACCCCCCTCAAATTGGTTCCCCCCAGAACGAATTTTTCTGAAATATTTGGACCCCCCCTGAAAAATTTGTTCCTACCCAAGGGCCTGCATGCAAAAGTTTAGATATGCTGGCTGGCCATTCCACGGAGGTCCCAAGGTAAAAAAAAGTGCATATAAGAGGTGCATAAAATATATTTTGCCTTTCTTGCTTACTGCAGCTCCCAGGGTACGTCTAGACTTTGTGTCAGAGCCTCTGTACAAGTAGAGATGCGAGCACTAGAAACGGGCGGCATGATCAAGCGATGCGAATGTGGAGTTTCAAGCAGCACAGCCCATCTCCCAAGGGCCCCAAGATTTAAATAGTGCATGCCAGAGATGTATAAAGATTTCTTGCCAACTGCAGCTCCAAGGTTAGTAGAGTTTGTGTAGCTTCTGTAGAGATACAAGTGCTAGAAATGTATGGCATAATTGAGCGATGCAAATGTGAGTTTCAAGCAGCACAGCCTGTCTCCCATAGCAGCCAATTTAGCGGTATCAAAATTCAATAGCAACACGTTCCGCCATTGGCTCTTCACTGCGACAAAAGTGGGTAGATTTCTTTCTCTCCATGCAGGTCATGGCTCGATAGATTATAGTACATGTATTATGGGGGTCCATATCTGTTTGAGAAAATAACTTCCAGCAGATACCTAGGAGGGGGTCCAAATGTTTTGGAGGGGCCCACATTTAGTAGTATACATTATGGAAGGTCCATATATAGAGGGGTCCAAATGTTTCAGAGGGGGTCAAAATTTTACAGTAAAATAAGTTCTGGGGGATCCATATTTTTCGAAAAATTTGTTCCGGGGGGAACCAATTTTGGGGGCTCCATTTTTGCTGTGACAGTCATCAATAACAAACACTTATATCCCATAAGTCACTTATAATTGATCAGCTAATCAGGAAGTCGTTCGAGTCACATGATCAATATGGAAACAGGTTTTTAAATCTAGCCAAAGGTATACGTAACAACTTTGCTTAAAATTATAGACTGGTCCCAGGCCATGTTTGTGCTAATTAGCAGTAGTATGTTACTGAATTGTATTGCAATGGACACAAACATGTGAATATGTTACATATTGTGCGCATGCACACAAAATGATGTCCTCTGTGTGATGAGAGCGACCTTAATACCAGTCCCATTAGACATCTCCTTAGTATGCACCAACAAGAGATTGGCCTGGACCGAGATCCTTTTTTGAATCAGTAGACCAGTTACTGTCACAGATTGTGGGATATGATGTTTAGTTTTTTTCAGCCTTTCTGAGCTGTTTTATTATTATTATACCTGTCGTGCCCTTGTAGGGCCTATAATCTATGAGCCTTAAACCTTGAACCTTAAAATGGTGACCAACAGCAGATGCTGAAATGTACATTTCTTTGGTAGCTACTAAAATCATGGTGATTTAGCTAGCCTCTCTGGAAAAGAAGAATATGGTTGTCTACCTACAATCATCTTTTCTACTTTAGCGATGTTTTCTGGCAACTTTGGGAGTCTCATTGGTTGCAGAAACACATGAAAAATGAAGGTTGGGTACCTATAAAAGCTTATGTTATGTTTAGAACAGATTTGGAGGGTTTTGTTTTAAATTAAGTAATGGGCTTGTCGGTGCGATCCCTACATAGAGAGTCTGCCAACTCTCGGTCTCTGATTATTTCTCTTCTATTTAAATCTCATAATCTCTTTACTTCATTCGAAAATACATTTTTTGCATTTACTTGTATCCCATTTACATGTTCGGTCTACATAGTCTCACCCTTTTTACTTATAATTTCAACCTACACCTATACTTGCCACTGAAAAACATTTGTTTTGAAATTACAACCCACCCAACACCTCCATTCAGCACATTCTATACCTAGACACTTGACACAATTGCTGTCTTCCACCCTGTTTGCACTTTTGTTGTTTGTTTATGTTGTTGTTTTAACACACCCAGCAAAATATGTAATTTTTAGTGTGGTCTTGGTCCTCACTTGGGTTTGAAACAAAAACAAAATCATCGGTCCATTTAAAAACCTCATAAATTTCTTTTGCTTACCTTCCCCTACCCTCTGTCTTTTATAACATTCCCTTTTGTCTACCCAGTTATAAATTCTTATCTTTATGATGTTGTTAATGTGGTCTTTGTATTGTATTATTGTCCTACAGACCAATTTTGGCCTGCTGCTTGTCTGGTGAGACTTAAATTTTTTATCTATATCAATGTCATTATTATTCTTGCAAAAAACAATTGCATTTCAAAAAGTGAACAGACTGTGTTTATCATTATCAGTAGTTATGCTGCCTGCAGTATGACATTTGGTTATTAATAACCTAGTACATGCATGCTTAATATAAATGGCCTATGTCTCTGCATATCACACCAATATTGGTGTGATATGCAGAGAGACATAGGAGATGTCATTTAATCATTATATACTGAACAGCTTCTTGTAAACTATAGCTGTAAGGGTGGCTTCACCCATATCTACAAAATGGTGGACAAGCTTGAGACAGTCTACAATCACTGAACTGGACTGGTGGACTGGCCTAAAATACCAGAAAACATGTTTTTCTCTATGCTAGGCTTCTAAAAAAGGGGCGGCAGAGCATCTGTAAGATTGGTGGGGCAACGCGTGTGAAGCATGCAGAAATTTTGCCTAATTAAATATTCATAAGTCAATTTATGCGCGTACAGTGGACTGCGCCTAGGGTTGGGTGGATTATGCTCGAAAATTTTCCTATTATTCTATTCCGCAATTCCCGTAATTTTACCCTACTAGTAAGATGCTGGGAATCATCGAGGGGCGAGCCTGATTGAGCGTCGTACATCCACTCAAACGATTGATACCTCAGTGGTGTTGGAAGATTCATTTGATTTCAGGTTTGACAATTAAAACATAAGCAATGGTAAGGATGATGCAGTGATTTAAGGAGCAAAGTACAATGTCATAAAGAGTGACTGCATGCTGCTCTTCTCTCTCATTGGCGCCAGGCCTCCCTCTCTTCTGGGGTACCTGCAGTATTTATTTTGGGAGCTTTAGCTGGCACAAAAGTGCGATTTCTCTCCCAAACAGTGATCATTTGACACTACAATTTACAGTACATGGTTCCCAGTCTCTACTAACGTCTGCTAAGCAATCTTTGTTCCACCATAGATACTCTACTATCTATGGTTCCACCTCCCTGCCCCTAGCCCTACAAGCGTCCCCCCCTCTGAAACTAAATCAGTTTTGTGAACGCTACCTGACCTGCTACTCTTTCTCTGTCGATGGCGTTCTCTCTCCCGTTGGCGCCTGGCCTCCGTTCGCCTACCACGTACCCTAGCTGCAATGGCATCCTCTACGGTCCTCTCTTCTGCGAGTTCTTCGTTCCTGTCTTGCTGTCGGTTAGACATTGAAACCACTTTTAAAATTACACGCACGTGCGCATGACAGACGGATATTTGGACCATAAGCGCATATGCGGTAAGTGCGTGCGTACAGACGTAGTACGTACGTACAGAGAAATTGTTCCACAGTACACGCTAGTGTGGGGCTCGCTCAGGCTCGCCCCAATTATTCCCGAGCTACTTGCCTATTATTCTGGCATTATTCCCACGCTAGAATTCACTATAGGTAAGGTCATTATACTATGCAACATTAATGACAGTGGTTGTTCCAGTTGTGGTACCCTTCGTGTCCAGCTCCCCAGTTATTTAAGGTGGGGGGCGGGGGGCAATGCCCCCCCCCCCCCCCCCCCCCCGTTCTGCCGCCCCTGATTAAGTTTTTGAAGTGAACATTAAGTGACCATGTCTGTTGAGGTACCCTGCCTTGAAGTTTCGTTCAATGTACACGTGACCTTTGACCTGTCCCTAGCGACATTGGATGTTTCTTGGGCCTTATCAGCAAGTTCCAGAGTCATATAAGTAGCTAAAACAGCCACTTCCTAGAAGCTTTAGTGTTGAGAAGAACGTGTTTTATGCCATTTTAGACCAGTCCAGTAGCTACCACCAGTCCAGTCCAGTGATTGTAGCTAGACCACCCAAGCTTGACCATTTATGCTTGCAGCATGATAAGTGTCTCTCCATGCATGTCAAGGAGTTGAGATTATAAACATATGATATCAAGACATAGTAATAAGGACTTTCTTCAAATGCAAACACTATTTAAATCATCACTAAGGTATACGTGCTAGTAGGAAAATATAGAATAGGTTAGCTAGCAGTGTCTTAAGTTCAATTTAAACTACACATTTGGTTTTGCTGAAGAGATGAGGTACCCAAGGGCCTACTATAACGTTTTTGGGCAACTCCCGCTGTGAGGTCTTCTACAGGAAGTGGAATGTCACATTCTCTCGCTAACGTTTTGATCGTTTCTGCGTCATTAGCGATTTGGCCTTCCATAATTGATCTTACCAGAGGAAGCATTGTATTAGTGTCGGGAAAACCTACTGCGTATATCCCTTTGTGCATGAATGCTGCAATAGATGCACAGGATTTGTCAGCCCTAAACTCGGCAATGTTGTCTAAGCGCTCTTGCTCAGGCAGTCCCTCACAGTGTGTGATGACTAAGGCGCTAATTAGCGATGCCCGGGGGTGGAGGTTGTGCACGGCATGCACGAGTGATCCGTGACTTTCGTCAGTATAGCGACCATGGGGAATAACAAAGATGATCGAATTGATGGCTTGAAAGTTATTCATGATGTAAGAGATAGGGTTGTTGTAACTCGTCTGCAAGCTTTCCGTATCGACGGTCAGAATGCGGTAGGCCGGGTCTCCTTCCAGAAATTCTGCATAGGACGCACCGACATTCCTAGTCATGTTAGCCGTACCACTCAGGCCACTTCTATGTCCAAATATGTTTTGACCCACAAGACGATCTCCTAAGGTTTTCTTTCCTGATCCGACCTTTCCTAGTATTATCACCGTCCGCAGGTTCTCTAGTTGTCTCTCAGGCGTATTTGGAAGTGCAGTACTTCGACTTGATGTCTTCGGCCGTGAAACACCTAGGCCTACATTCATGGGTGTTTCCGGCTGTGAAACGCGTAGGCCTTCATTTACGGGTGTTGCTTCTGTTGGTCCCAGATCTATTAAAGGCTCACATTCGGTACCTTGTTGCTGGTAATATGGTGAAGCTTCTAGGCCTTGTGAAACGCGTAGGCCTTCATTTACGGGTGTTGCTTCTGTTGGTCCCAGATCTATTAAAAGCTCACATTCCGTACCTTGTTGCTGGTGATATGGTGAAGCTTCTAGGCCTACATTCACGGGTACCTTCGGCTGTGAAATACCTAGGCCTGCAGTCACGGGTGTCTTTGGCATTGGAACTGTTGGTCCCAGATTTCTTAACGGGTGTACTGGCTCGGTTACAGTACGTTGTTGCTTGTACTTTGGTAAAGCGCCTGAGTAGGGTTTCTTGTACTTAGCCTGCCTCTGCAAAGCTGCAGAAACCGAAGACCTAGAGTATGGTTGTTGGATGCCTACTCCTGGAAGGTCACACACGCTCAGTGGAGATTCGCATCGCTCCACAACTTTCCTGATGGCTTTCTGATCTCTGTCGACTGCGTTCTGCAAGATTGGTTTTACGAGGGGAGGCAAGGTGGAAAAGTCAGGAAATCCCACCGCGTATGTCCCGTGTTTCATGAAGGCCACAACTCTCGAACTTCGAGCGTTATCTCTGAACTCGGCAATAATAGCTCCTCGCTGTTCGTCTGTCATTCCCTCGCAGTGTGTGATGACGAGGGCGCTGACTGACTTCGCTTGCTGGTGAAGGCTTTCGACAGCATGCATGAGAGATCCATGACTTTCGTCGGTGTAACGACCGTGAGGAATAACGAAGATGATGGAATGAATCTCCTGAAACCTTTGCTGAATGTATGGTATAGGATTATTGTAGCCAGTCTGAAGGCTCTCCGTGTCGACAGTCAAAACGCGATAGAGCGTGCCTTCTCTCCTAAGTTCTCCATAGTGGGCACCAACATTCCCTGTACCCAAGGCAGTTTCACGTCCAAATATATTTCCACCAACAATGTTGTTTCCCAAGGTTCTCTTTCCTGATCCGACCTTGCCCAGAATCACCACGTTTCTTGAAATAGACATAATTAAAGATCGTCGATCACTGTGAGCTACACCCGTATGTATTACGCTTATAAGCATTACTCTAGCAATTTAATTTGAACCACGTGAAACCTAGCCTCGTTCCCAGGCTCCACTCCCCAGCTTTTTTCGCACTGTGTAGAAAAGCGGGCAGGGAGCCTGGTATATTTCATCACGTGCTACGTGACGTAGGGTGCGCGGTTTGGTGCGTGGTTTTGTTAATCGAATTACGCGTGACGTTTTTCCGTTGTGCGGCAATGTAGAGCGATCGTGACTAAACAGCAACAGACCAAAGAAACAGCTGCAAATTGAAGATGCAGTGGTCCAGTGGATGTGAGAATGGACAAACTGTAAGTTTTTGAGTACCGTAGTCTGAGCCTACTCTATAATCTATGTCTGAGTCTAATACAACAACTGAGGTGAGGCGTTTATTTACTACACAAACTCACAGTTTGTCTGTTCTCACATCCAATCGACTACTGTATCTTCAATCTGCAGCTGTTTCTTTGGTTTGTTGCTGCTTAGTCACGATCGCTCTACAGTTTATCGAATCACTGCTCGAACCACATGCACAACGATAAGCGTCACGCGTAATTCAAAACCACGCACCAAACCACGCATCCTACGTCACGTAGCACGTGATGAAATATACCAGGCTCCCTGCCCGCTTTTCTACACGGTGCGAGAAAAGCTGGGGAGTGGAGCCTGGGAACGAGGCTAGTGAAACCCTAGCAACGCCCTACTTTTCCGTAACGCGAGGCTTGACATAATGGGGTTTTGGTTTGCTCATTAAACAGTAAACATCCAAGCATTATATATCATAATCCTACTGGGCCACTATATTAATGATGAAAAACTAATAATCATCAGTCCCAATATGCACAAACCTTAACTTACAACTTAATTCATTTTTCATCAACGAGATTTTTTGGGGGCATACTCTTATTAGCTATATAAACCAATGATGTACTACAATGGTTACGTTTTGGTTTGCTCATTAAACAGTAAACATCCCAGCATTATATATCATAATCCTACTGGGCCACTATATTAATGATGAAAAACTAATAATCATCAGTCCCAATATGCACAAACCTTAACTTACAACTTAATTCATCAACGAGATTTTTTGGGGGCATACTCTTATTAGCTATAACCCAATGATGTACTACAATGGTTACATTTTCAAAGCCTTGTACCGTAAAGGGATTCACTCAGGTACGGGGGGGATGACCAGGAAGTCATTCCCAAGATTATCATCATAGTGCTTCTGCAAATACAATAATACCCCAAAATAATTTGTCTGAAGTAACAATATTCTCTCTAGTCGTGTAAAACTCTTCCATGAATTCCATATCTATACAACTAAGGGGAGGGGAGGATAAACCAGTTGCAGATTGTCAAAGTTCCATAGAAAAGAACTCTTCAATAATAGCCTGGGTATAGACCAGAAATAAAGACTGCATGTGCTTAAAGAATAAAAAATTATTACTAATTGAGTGATATAAAAAAATTGTGTGTGTGGGGGGGGTTGAGTTGTCTCTTATAGCATAATATTAGTGTATTTTGAGAGAACAACAAGGAGAGAACCTCTAGTGCCATCCTGCCAATAGTCTCGCCATCCAGCCCGATACTGAGGCCACACCCATCCATAAGCAGAAGCCACACCTCCATCCGTACCCTCGCAGAGTGGCTATAGCCCAATAGCTCACCGAAGTGGTTTGAGATAGCCTCGTTCCCAGGCTCCACTCCCCAGCTCTTCTCGCACCGTGTAGAAAAGCGGGGAGGGAGCCTGGTATATTTCATCACGTGCTACGTGACGTAGGATGCGTGGTTTGGTGCGCGGTTTTGTTAATCAAATTACGCGTGACGTTTATCGTTGTGCATGTGGTTCGAGCAGTGAGTCGATAACTGTAGAGCGATCGTGACTAAGCAGCAACAAACCAAAGAAACAGCTGTAGATTGAAGATACAGTAGTCGATTGGATGTGAGAACGGACAAACTGTGAGTTTGTGTAGTAACTAAACGCCTGACCTCAGTTGTTGTTTATTAGACTCAGACATAGATTATAGAGTAGGCTCAGACTACGGTACTCAAAAACTTACAGTTTGTCCGTTCTCACATCCACTGGACCACTGCATCTTCAATTTGCAGCTGTTTCTGTTGCTGTTTAGTCACGGCACGGTCGCTCTACATATTGCCGCACAACGAAAAACGTCACAGGTAATTCAAACCACGCACCAAACCACGCACCCTACGTCACGTAGCACGTGATGAAATATACCAGGCTCCCTCCCCGCTTTTCTACACGGTGCGAGAAAAGCTGGGGAGTGGAGCCTGGGAACGAGGCTAGTTTGAGAGGCGGTGGACGAAAGGCGGCTGCTCGGACAATGGTCAAGATCAAGCATTCTGAACTACCAGCAAAATACAGTCTGCAGTTTGGTTCCAGCATGTACAGACTCTGCTTGATTCAAGCGAAGCGAGTCTGGTCACTGCGTGGCTTCTGAACGCACCCGACGTCATCCTGCGTAGCCAGCAGTATAAAAACCATTTTGCTTTCTGTATTAATTTAGTGATCATACAATCTGTACCTGCTGAGGCCGTAAGGGGGCGTCTCCAAACCATTTTGCCGAAGATAACGTCATTGTGACGTTGAGGGGGGGGGAGGGGGTCAGGGCCGTGAACGTTAAAACGTATGTACCATGCTAGGGTATCTGTAAAAGCTGGACTCTGGACTCTGGACTGGACCATGGACTGGACTATTGACTGGACTAGGTCTAGATTTTGTTTTAGTTCTGCCGCCAATAGCTGCTTACAGTTATGAGATGTTAGTACCTTCAAGGAAATTGACTGCATCCCACCGTTGTGGCATCGAGGAGGCCGCGAAGCTGGAGGCTATGACGTCAATCCACAATTTCATTCCGCACGTGATAGAATTCTGAGGTATACGCGTACGTAAATTAAAGCTGCAGTGGCTATGGTTTCACGGTCTAGGATCACCTGTTGTGAGTTTCTGTAAGTTCATTAAGTTGCCAAATCTTACTGTGCCATGTTTTCCAGTATCCTTTGGTGGCTGAAAACGCTACAGACGCAGAAGCAGTGTTGAAAGCCGTTCGGCTCTGATACTGGTAAGCGGGTACATGAAGACTGATTCTAGCCTTTATCACTTTTCAGTGCTTTTCTATTATAGATTCTTATCTGGAATCTTGCATTGTTGATATACGTTATGCCTACTTGCTTATAGGCACGATCTACGAAGCTAGTAACAATAGTGGCCCAACCGCTAGCATTCTTTCCTAGAAAAACGGTGGGATGCAGTCAGTTTCCCACTGGTACAAACGTTTCAGAACTGTAAGCAGCTATTGGCAGCAGAACTAATCAAAATCTAGACCTAGTCCAGTCCATAGTCCAGTCCATGGTCCAGTCCAGAGTCCAGCTTTTACAGATACCCGCGTGGGTGGAGGCCGAAACAGCTGTCGTGCAATATAATGAAGCTTTACAAACTTTTTAAGGCTGCACCCACTCCTGCCAGTTGTGTCTTGTCCCCGCTTGATCCTGGGCCAAGGTTGGTGATGGCTTCGCTCCGGGCTGGGTGTCTGCCCTTGGGGGTGGAGACCAGGCGTTACCGGATTCCTAAGGTTCCCCTGGAGCAGCGGGTCTGTCTGGTTTGTAATACGGGTCTTATTGAAGATGAATTTCATTTTGTTATGGTTTGTAATACGCTTAACCAAGAAAGGAATAAATTACTAGGCAAATGCAGGGCATTGTGGGGCGAGCCTGAGCGAGTGCACAGTATACATGCATGATGGAGTTATTGGTTATTGCAATGACATGACCCTAGTTTTAGATCACTAATGGAGATGACCATACATGGACATATTAAAAAAACAACACTGATTACAAATGGGATGAGGGTCCCCAAGACAAGTGTCATTCCACGTGAGGAGTGGCAGGCAAATGATTCTGTGAGTAGAGGACACCTCCAGTGCAGCCATATGTGCATGGAACATTTGCATCTTGGCTTGTATGGTACACTGTTGAATAAGTGGGAGATGTAACTGGCCGCCAAGTGTTTCTTGCACTCGCTGCTCCCTGTGGCTCACTGTCATGTTGTAGCCTAACCTCCCTCTCTTCCGCATTCTCAGCAGCTAGTCTCTCCCTCTGAGAACTACTCATCTGCTGCAGCCTCATCTCCATCCCTTCAACACTCTTAGCAGCTAGTCTGTCCCTCATTTGCTGCAGCCTCGACTCTCTGTCATCCAGTCTCAGCAGCTAGTCTCTCTGCTTGACAGCTTCTCATCTGCTACAGCCTGGCCTCTCTCTTTGGCAGTTTCATCGACTTTGCTGTAGTCACTAGCGTCTCGTTTCTCAGCAGCCTGACTGCAACGCCTATCTCTTTGTCTTCTTAACCAGACATTAGACAGAAATAATATTTGAGCAGGGGATCATACTACCAGAATGCTGGTCTTCCTACCAACCTTGCTTCGGGTTTCTCGGAAGCACGATGTTCCATTTCACGATCTCGCTGTCTTCGAAGCCTATCCTCTCTCGCTGCACTGGTAGCTAATTGTTGTGCTTGAGATCTCTCCTCTCTTTCCCGAAGCATCTTATGGAACCGGCAGCGACGAAGTATCCATAGTAGGCTTGTAACATTGCTTACGTAATACGTATACGCAAAAATAGAATTTTGTACACATATTCGGTAAGACGTACGTACCTTAATGATAATAATATAGACACGATAGCAGAATTCTACTCGCTAGTGTGGGGCTCGCTCAGGCTCGCCCCAATTATATCATATCACACAAACAGACCCTTCATTCATGCACCTTCACCCTTTTGATAAACTTCTATATATATTAATGAATGAAACATGTTTCCAGAATTTAATTGCTAAATGTTTATATAAAATGTTTAAAGTACGTTCTTCGGTTTTGTATCACGCATAATATTATTCATTTATACAGTGCCATGTCATGGCTGGGCACCATATCATTATATGTTTTTATATATTATATGGGCATGTCACTCTAATAAAAATTTGATTGATTGATATAATTGATGCGCCCTCGCTCTGCAAGAAACTAGTGGCTATAGCATTGATAGCCCTTGTAGTCGGTAATCAGAGAAATCCTTCACGAGTGTATTTTATGCATAATTATAAGCCTGTCAAGACCAGTTGCACCTGCAAGTGACAATTATAATAGAATTTGACTAGATTGTGCCAACAGGCCACACTATTATGATGGGGATTATTACTTATATACAGTATAAGCGTATACATATAGCGTGTGGTTATCGTATAAACCAAGTTCCATGCAGGGAAATTATAATGTCGCATTACAGTGTTCAATTGCAACTACAAAAGAAAACAGATAAAAATATGTCTAAATACAGCCCAAAATAGTGCATTATATAGTACGGCTATATCTAACTGCCCATAATTATTCATTCAAAAAACGTCAAGAAAGTTATAGTATGGTACAGCCCCAAGTCTTGACCTTTTCCACAAACAGCTTTTTTGTCAAATGTGGCCTTGCAGCGCTAATGATCAAATTCCTGAGGGCGTCTCGATCTTTTTCCATCTGTTGTTTATAAACTGGCTGGAGTAGTGGTAAGAATGTTTTCAGAGGGGGGAAGCCCACGGGGTGTATTCCCATTCTCATTTGATTGGCGATCCGCCTCGTTTCTGCGTTGCCTTGAAACTCTTGGACTAACCCCGCCCGTCCTTCAGAGGTGTCGTTTTCGCATCCCGTGACAGCAAGTGCCGAAATGGGTGAGATCTCTGTATCAAATCTACTCCTGATGAAGGTAAATACTTGCTGTTCCTCGGCGGTGAAGCGGCCTTTCTTGAAGACAAAGAGGATGAGATTGATTCCGTCGATGTAATCTTTAAAATACTTCTCGATCTTGTCAAATATAGGGTCTTGACCTTCAATATTGGTATCGAATAGTCCAACGGTATCAATGACTGTCACTCGGTACAGTATGTTTTGCTGCGTGAACTCCACCACTTCGTGTTTGACTTCGCGCGTTACGCTTTGCAGAACCTGCGTCGAAACCCCAAACGGTGGGGCGTAGGGCGACATCGGATCGTGTCCGACAAGTTGGTTCGCAACAGTAGACTTGCCAGCTCCACTCTTGCCCATGAGCACTACGCATCTATTCCGAACTATTTGGCCTGACATTTTTGTTTCAAAGCAGAATTAACTTAGTCAATCCAGAGGCGCATGTGCTATCAGGAGGAAACTCGGTTCTTTTTCTCTTTAATGTCATATATACATAAAGCTAATGACATCAAACTTCTCTTTTATACCGGTAGTATACGCGCTTCGGAATTGGCTATATCAGCTTCGCTTATGAATATTAATATTCCCACTGGTGATATCCGTAACCATGAGGCGTTCACCGTTTTGATCCGCAACAAGGATAATGAAAACAAACACAGAAGGTCCACGAACCAAACAAATTGCCGATGTGTATCGTCACATCTCGCAGTACAACTGTTTTACTTATTAATAAGCCATACCATTGGATAAGAAAATCAGTAGAGCAATAAAAGAATCTCATTTAGATTTGAGGGTGCAGCTCTAGATCTTGAGAACTCCACCCAGAGGGTATTTGAGAGTGGGAATCAGGCACTAGGGGCACTTATAGCTAAAACAAAAGCTTCAGGTGGGCTTCCTTTTTCAGTGTTTACGCAGTTATCATGATAATGCTTCAGTGATAGCTATTTGCAACTATTCTGCACATATCTGGGCCTATAGGAAGAAATTACAATTAACCAAGCTGCGAAACTCTGCACTTAGGTTCTTCTTTGGTTTAGGTAATGCAGCCCCCTTAGCTGCTCTGGAGGGAGATTCAGGATGGCCTCCCATTCAGCTACAGCTACAGTTTACATTAGTTAAATATTGATTTAGGTTGTGCAGCATGCCTACAGGGAGATTACCCAAGTGTGCATACCTCTGGAGTCGAGAACTAGCAGACTCAGGCAGGAAGAGCTGGGTCTACCATATGAGAGATATAGTTGAAGGGCTAAGTCTCCATGAGTTCTATCCCAGTAGTATACCAGTCGGCAACCCTCCGGTAGTTAATAATATTATTTGGGAAGCACTGGCGAATAAATTTGTAAACTCTTGGATGCACAGTGTTCATAAAGTGGAGGCATCGGCATCAGTAAACGGGGGTAAACTTTCTATGTATAGGAAGTTTAAACACTGTCCAGATACTGAGCCTTATGTTAGGGCTAGTCTTCCAGTGGGTGTGAGGAGGGTGGTTGCCGGGCTGCGTGCCGGGTGTCTGCCCCTGCAGGTGGAACTTGGCAGGTACACCCCTCCAAAAACTCCTCTCTCCAGACGTATTTGCAAATTATGTAATAATGGTGTCGAGGATCAGGAACACTTCTTGTTATTATGTCCCAGTCTGATCGAGCCAAGGGCTAAACTCTTCAATCGGCTACATTATGTCGACCCTAGCTTCCTATCTTACACGCCCCAAGAAAAACTCCAGCCACATCAACACATCCACTGTATCACTTTTGGTTTGTATCGTATGTATCTGTATCACCAGAACTTAATGTATAATATTTCTAGTTAATAAATGTTCATGTGCTGTGTTTTTTATTTTTAATATATCCTATTACTGTCTCATAAGCTCTCATGAGCTGGCTGTACCTTTCTTACAGGTGACATTAAAATTTTGATTGATTGTATCGAGAGCTGGTCTGATAGACTGCTGACTGCAGGACATCAGGGTAACAAATAGGTGTATGTCTTGGGAATGGTTTAAATGTCACACTACATAATATAATATGTGCATAAAAGACAATTATTACTGCATGGCGTCGGTAAAAACATTAGTAAAAACTGTCTAAATAGTGCAGTATCATATAATCCAGTTTCATCAATCGAGTCACAAAATATTACAATTACTCATAAATTCCCTTAGGCTGAAGCCTGCTGATTCTCTAGCATGCCTCTCCATTGCTGCTGTAGCCGAAGGCCTATTGTATGGTTGTTGGATGTCTTTTCCTGGAAGGTCGTCCACGCTCAGTGGAACTGCACGCTGTTCCACAAGTTCCCTGATGGCTTTCTCATCCCTGTTGATTCCGTTCTGTAGGATTGCTCTTACGTTGGGAGGCAATGTGGAAGGGTCAGGAAATCCTACAGCGTATGTCCCATGTTGCATGAAGGCTACAACTTGAGAACTTCGAGCGTCATCTTTAAACTCGGCAATAATAGCTTCCCGCTGTTCGTCTGTCATGCCCTCGCAGTGTGTAATGACAAGGGCGCTGACTGACTTCGCTTGCTGGTGAAGGCTTTTGACAGCATGCACGAAAGACCCATGACTTTCGTCGGTGTAGCGACCGTGGGGAATAACGAAGATGATGGAATGAATCTCCTGAAACCTTTGCTGAATGTGTGGCAGAGGGTTATTGTAGCCAGTCTGAAGGCTCTCTGTGTCGACGGTCAAAATGCGATAGAGCGTGTCTTCTCTCCTAAGTTCTCCATAGTGGGCACCGACATTCCCTGTACCCAAGGCAGTTTGACGCCTGAAAATATCTCCGCCAACAATGTGGTTTCCCAATGTTCTCTTCCCTGATCCGACCTTGCCCAGAATCACCACGTTTCTTGAAATAGACATACTCAAAAGATCGTCGACTTTGTATCACTGTGAAAAAACACTTATAAAAGCATCACTCTAGCAATGTAATCATGTGAATTCCCGCGTCGAGTTTCGCTATGATGTCAAACATGAGGGTGGAGCTACTACGCCACTTTCACGACAATACGGAAGTTTTAGGTTTTAAGACTACATTACAGCACATATACCGTCGTCATTTTGATGGCATTCTAAAAGTGTAAGTTCCAAGCTGCTCTCATATCTATATGATCACTGTAGAACCTATAGCCATAAAATGATGCAAATACGTAATGCGTGATATCGTCTGAGTAAGGTCTAGTTAAATTTTGACACGCATGAGAGCCCACATACTCCAAATATATACACCTAGGTACCCAGTGTAGGCCATAGGTTTATAAGGTCTGTCAGTCCAGAGACCCGAGATGTCTGTGTTGCAATTAACACTGTGATATGCATGATGTCATCGCTAACTAATTTTACGTACATGCAATGGTATACTCCAGATTGTAGCTGGAATGTGCGAAGACTCTTCGCCATCTTGCCATCATACAATGTTGTGGTAAGGTAATATGGGGTAGATTGAGATTAATTTCATGAGACGTATCTTCCCTATTCTGATAGAGATAACTAGCTACTTCAAACTTCCTATTAGCACTATATAGCTACTACTGCAACCAAGAAATGAAGAAATGAAGAAAATCTCATGCACTATAATGTTCAAGAGATATTAGCTAAAGTTCAAAGGTTGGTCGTACATAGGTGAGGTAATTTGAGTTCAACCATGCAGTAACAACTGCAAGAATTCCCGACTACAGCAATTTTTGCAAGGGTAGCTACATGCTCTGATCGTATTAAGTAGCTAGATTGAAATTGTTCTGGCCTCTTTCTGTACATGTCTTTCTGACCAGCCACAAGCTCCTATAGCCAGCAAAGGTTTTTGATGGATTATGTGAAACTGTCAATCAAAGTTCTGTCTCTATAGCAAAGGTTGGAACAAGTAAGATTCAGATATCAAACAAATAGCTATATTAGGAATAGCCTCCCATCCTCTTTACTTTATTGAGTGCGGTGGAAGGGAAGCCTAGGAATGTGTAAGTCAAGTACATATAGCTGCTATGTATAAGAGGGGTATGCTATTTTATGGATATAGTATGATGCAAACAAATCAATAACTACACTTTTTAAATACAATCACAAAATTCGTCAGTAAGATGCTAATTGCGTGGAAAAATATCAAACAGGTTAGCTGCATAGCTAGCAGTATCTTTAAATTCAGCTTAAACTACATTTTTGAAGAGATGGGGTAGCTGAGGACCTACTATAATCTCGTTGGTCAACTCCCGCTGTGAGATCTTCTACAGGAAGTGGAACGTCACATTCTCTCACTAACTTTTTAATTGTTTCCGCGTCTTTAACAATCTCTTCTTCCATAATTGGCCTCGCATCTGGAGGTAAATTGTCGGGAAAACCTACGGCGTATATCCCTTTGTCCATGAATGCTGTAATAGTTTGACTGGATACGTTAGCTCTGAAATCGGCAATGGCGTCTGACCGCTGCTGCTCAGTCATTCCCTCACAGTGTGTGAAGACTAGGGCGCTAATTTGCGCTGCCCGGGGGTGGAGGTTTTGCACGGTATGCACGAATGATCCGTGACTTTCGTCAGTGTAGTGGCCGCGGGCAACAACAAAGATGATCGAATTGACGGTCTGAAAGTGTTGCGTGATGTAAGAGATAGGGTTGTTGTAACCCGTCTGCAAGCTTTCCGTGTCGACGGTCAGAATGCGGTAGGCCGGGTCTCCTTCCAGAAATTCTGCATAGGACGCACCGACATTCCTAGTCATGTTAGCCGTACCACTCAGGCCACTTCTATGTTTAAATATGTTTTGACCCACAAGACGATCTCCTAAGGTTTTCTTTCCTGATCCGACCTTTCCTAGTATTATCACCGTCCGCAGGTTTTCTAGTTGACTCTCAGGTGTTTTTGGCGATGAATTACCTTGCCCAGCTGTCTTCGGCTGTGAAGTATTTAGACCCACATGTGCATGATCAGGTTCGGCTACAGTACGTTGTTGCTTGTACTTTGATGAAGCGCCAGAGTAGGGTTTCTTGTACTTAGCCTGCTTCTGCAAAGCTGCAGTAACCGAAGGCCTAGAGTATGGTTGTTGGACGACTACTCCTGAAAGGTTACACACGTTCAGTGGAGATTCGCATCGCTCCACAACTTTCCTGATGGCTTTCTGATCTCTGTCGACTGCGTTCTGCAAGATTGGTTTTACGAGGGGAGGCAAGGTGGAAAAGTCAGGAAATCCCACCGCGTATGTCCCGTGTTTCATGAAGGCCACAACTCTCGAACTTCGAGCGTTATCTCTGAACTCGGCAATAATAGCTCCCCGCTGTTCGTCTGTCATTCCCTCGCAGTGTGTAATGACAAGGGCGCTGACTGACATCGCTTGCTGGTGAAGGCTTTCGACAGCATGCATGAGAGACCCATGACTTTCGTCGGTGTAGCGACCGTGAGGAATAACGAAGATGATGGAATGAATCTCCTGAAACCTTTCCTGAATGTATGGCAGAGGGTTATTGTAGCCAGTCTGAAGGCTCTCTGTGTCGACGGTCAAAATCTGATAGAGTGTGTCTTCTCTCTTGCGCTCTCCATAGTGGGCACCGACATTTCCTGTTCCCAAGGCAGTGTCACGTCCAAAAATATCTCCGCCGGCAATGTGGTTTCCCAAGGTTCTTTTCCCTGATCCGACCTTCCCCAGTATTACTACGTTTCTCAAACTAGACATCATCGAAGATTGTCGACTTCGTATCACATCCGTATGTATTACGCTTATAAAGCTAGAAATTTTATTGGAACCACGTGAAACCCTAGCAACGCTTAGTTTTTACTTGGTGCCGTTTAGATCATAGATAATGAGATGAATGAATATTATCTATGATTCGACCAATGTTGATGTAGCTTGTGGTTTTCTAATTGCTTATTGTGCAGTATAATGTCCAAGTTTTTACCAGCCGGGCGTACGCACTACGAAATTGCTGCGTCAGTACTTTCGCTGGACGCAAGCTGATCCATTCTACCGCTGCGTTTTGTTTAAACTGACCTGTTGCTGAGCACAACCTTCAGTTAAACGATTTATGTAAATAAAAAAAACACCCTACTGGTTTTTAGATTTGAACTTGAAGTATCACACCCTCACGGGTTTCTTTATTCGGTGGACTGGAATGGACCACTGGAATAGACTACTGGAACACTGGAATGGATTACTGGAATGGCTACTTATCTCACAAGATGCTTGTTAGGGGGGAAGGTGGGGCTTGAACGGGACAGTAACCTGGTTCTGCAATTACTCAGATGATTGAGATATTAATAGCTACAGCAATGTATATTTTATCATTGCAATGTACCTTGCATTCAGGCTCACTGCCCATGCTAAAGCTGCAGCTTAACTGTAGTCTTGAGCATATACCCAGACCCTCGCTCAACTGCTTCCTGTGCATACTGAGCACTTGGCCCTACCCACATGGGTTGTATCTAGACCCAACTTTACCTTTGTTTCTTGTTTTGATGTTAATACTTTAGCTATACTGCTCCCCAGGTTTAGCAGGCTCGTTCCCAGGGCTTGTGTGGAAATGATGAGGCCACAGGTTTAGCATTGTGACTTTGCTTTAGTGATTATGTTCTGTATAGTCGTGTTCCTAGCTAGGCCCCCACTTTATTCGGTTACACTTATCTTTGTGCAACCATATAGCTAATTTAAGAGCGGGAGCCTGGGAATGAGGCTAGTTCTATGCCACTTTATAGCTGAAACACTTCTGTGTAGATGCATTGTCCGTTGGTTGCTAGAGTTGCAGCTAATACAGACAATGGACATTATTGTCATTGATATGTGATATTGCAGCACTTTGACTTGTGCATGACCACATGCCACATTATCAGAGCCATATGTCTGAAATGAATTGTTTTCTGTCA
This sequence comes from Phakellia ventilabrum, assembly GCA_963921505.1. NCBI lineage: Eukaryota > Metazoa > Porifera > Demospongiae > Axinellida > Axinellidae > Phakellia > Phakellia ventilabrum. The sequence goes on from OY997389.1 coordinate 4,013,795, forward strand.
ATTCTGTGTACTATGCTGGCTACATCAGTGTAGTAGAGAGTCATGATTATACGATTGTCATCATAGCGCTTCGGCATGTTATCATGAGCTATATCCATACTATAATAGCCATGTAAGTTATCACAATCAGCAGATGATCCATTGTTAAAATAACCTTTCATTTTTAGCAGTGAATTGCATGCATGTGTACGATTGTCATTGATACTTCAAACTTGTGACAGGCATATTCCAGTCCATTCCAGTATTCCAGTAGTCCATTCCAGTAGTCCAGTGGTCCATTCCAGTCCAGTGAATAAATACTCCCCCACACTCACTGCCATCGAATTTGATGCTGAATGATGGGTCGGGTTAAGCCATCCAAATATAACCCATTAATTTTACAAGTTAACAGTAATTAAAACTTTACAATCATAGTAAGACCTATAATATGCAGAAAGAAGCAGTACTGTCACGTTGGACTCAGTTAATTAATGGTGACATGTATATGAATGCTGAATTTTGAAGTGGTTTTGAGATTAATGTAGCAATCTAGTAGGATAATGATATACGCTAGACTAATGGAAACATTACATTCTCCATTTTGTACCCTACCCAAACTGGTCTCCCTCTTCCCCCCTCTCTCTCTCCCCCTCTCTCTCTCTCCCTCTCTCTCTAGTAATAAAACATCTTTTGAGGATGTTTATATACAAGTATATACACGCCAAAAATGGTAAAAAGATAGGCATCAGTTTTCTACATGTTAGAAGATAACATTGTACAGTCAGTCTTAGACTAGCTTGGCAGCCATGTAGCTACAAAGGCAACTTGGCATAACAAAAATTCCAATTACAATGAATGATTGTCTAAGAGGTAATTGACACAAAACCAGTTCCTGATGCACCAGATCCAGTATGCATGACCCTGAAAAATTGCTGCCTAGCAACGTCTGACAGAAACCTCTTGTCTGAGGTCTTTTAAGTTTTTCAAGGCCTCTAAGATGAAGGAATCCCCTGCTGCTAAAAAGCAGTAGAAGTCTCCAAGTGAAGATAATCTCAGGCAGCAGGGCTACAGGGCCTAGTGCTAGCACTAGGAAACATTTGAAGAGCAGCAAATACTTTCTGATAAAGAGACTAAATGTAACAGGTTAGTAGCCATACACTACTTGAAGTTGTCTAGTAATTTTTTCCCTTCGACCCGGAAGCATGCACAATGCTGCTGGAGAAGCTACGAAAAAGCGACCCGGTCTTTGGGAGATTGCTGTCTCTGTCTGCAACATATGTTCAAGGATCAGCCATGGATGCTGCGGGTGAGTGGAGAGACGAGGTCGGCTGCTCGAAACTCAGGTGCCGTCCGTTAATAGCACTCATATCTCTACTCATACAGAGACACAAACTCTACTAACCTGGGAGCTCTAGTAAGCTTTCCTTAGTTAACGTATGTGGTAAACTTGTCCACATCTCTGACGCTTCGTACGCTCTCAGTTCGAAGACGGCATGCATGTAACTACCAGAGACGCCATTTTGACTACGTGTTTTGTAGGAGCCCCATAAACATATAAAATGTATATCATTTTTTTGCCATAACTCCTCACAGGAGCTATTCATACGTTTTCTTATTTTTCCCCCAAGGACCACAATGGTGTAAGTTTCACACCTCTGTGAATCCTACTTCAAGTAAAGCATAGTATTATATTTATTTTTGAAAAAAAACCAAAAAAACAACAACGGAAATGCTCCTGCCAGGATTCTAACCCGGTGGCATTCAAGGATGTTACTACTACACCACCAGAATCTCATCTGTAGGGCAGCTTAATAACAGTTTTTATACTACTTGAAAACTGCACACCACTTTAATATATATATGTATAATTTTGTTTTGACCATAACTTCTCACAGAAACTGAAAGTAGAGGAGCTTCACATACATTTTCATATTTGTTTCCCAAGGATAACGATGATATAAGTTTCACACCTCTGTGACCCCTACTTCTGAACATGCAAAACATTATATTACATTATATATTAACACCCCCTTCTTATCTTTACGCTTGGCAGAGTATAGCTATATGTAACTTTCACCAACCAGATTGCAACTCTGCCACTGGAATATGTCTACCTGAGCAATCTGAAGAGGCTGTATGCATGGCTCAATGGCGATGATGTCTTTGTGGTAGCTGCTTGTGATGCCCATGGTCAGTTGATGAGATGCTCTTGCCTGATACAGCGATTGCCATTTACTTCATCTGAGGGTGACCAATACATACATAATATTCTACTAGGTGAATGCAGGGCATTGCGGGGAGATCTAGAGCCTGAGCGAGTATACGTCAGTGTGCAAGGTGTACAATGTCCATGAAAATATATACACTACACGCCTGGCTTCCCACTCCTCCAGGGTACCTGCAGTGTTTATTTTCGCTGCTTTAGCCACAGAATTCTAGTTGACCATATGACTACCTCCACCACATGATTGAAGGGCGTACACCTCTTATAGTATATGTTAGAGCTTCAACACGTACCCACTCCACTACTAGCCTAGCACCAGCTCCAAAGGTAAAATAAGTTAGAGCAGCTTGGAATGCTTTTGCAAGGCTAATTGACCTCAACTGGAAAACAGATTTTGAATGCCCAGTGTGTGGTACAAGCCCAGAAATAATCGTTTGTGATGGTACCATGCTCGGGTTTAGTAAAGACTTTATACCTAAATTACTCCAGGGCTCCAGTACCACTCACCTACCAGAAATCACTGGAAGTAGTCACCAGGAACGAGTGGTACTAAAGACTAGAGAATTGCTGCAAAAATACAGTGGCATGACAAAACATAGAAGAAAGCTATGTACGCCAAAGTCCTTGACAGTTAGAGAGTATCGTAGCCTGCAATGTAAGGAGTGCCCGGTCTTAACCATCTTGATCAACCACCTCAGCCAAGAGAATGAGAAGCTCATGGCTCCAGAACCCTACAGAGAGGAAGTGGCAAGAAACACACCTGCTTGTGGGATGTTGCAGTGACCTGGTAATGAAGATATTGTCCGACAAAATTGTGAGAAAAGTGACCAGACAGTAAATGGATCCGTTTGACAGTAGCAATCATGAGAGCCTCACTATGCTGCACCATCATACCCATTCCTGTTAGATTTCTTAAAATCCTGTCCCAAAACTAATTCAGGCTACATTCCTGCTGATGTTGGAGATTTCCTTCTCGCTATCCTAGATTTAGCAGAAAAACCTTTTTCAAGCCCTGCACCCCCGCTTTCTCACTACCTTCCCCCCAAGGAGAACCAGTTGAGCTTTTTTCCAGGACTGCCACTGCTCTGTGGAGCTGCAAATTATGGTGTCGACAGAGTGAGAACCACTGACACAGACTCTTGTAGAAAGGACTCCTACGGACATCCAAAGCTCTCACCAGGAATCTTCACCATCTTTTGCCCTCATGGAATATGCTATGGATTTGAAGCCAGATTTTCCGACAGCGCTTCCAGACACCACCCACTACCATTATATACGATAATGCCTGCAAGTTGCACCAGTATTGTTTGAACAGAGAACCAACGTACTTTAGGAAGACAAGGTTTTTAGTCAACCGTTTCCATTGGAAAGGACACATTGGATGCTCAAGTGGGTATAGCCTGGATAAATATGGTGGCATAGACATTAAGAAAATTAATACCCAAGTGAATGAGCAAGCTAATGCTGGACTTCAAAGAATCAAAGGACAATTAACTTACATGTTTCCTGATAAATTTATATTTCACTTAGCTTTGTTTCTGGCCATTAAAAATAGAAATACTAAAATTAAACTAGACATTAATTTTCACTACACTTGTAATAATGTTTCTTGTGTATAATAGAATATTTCACATAAAATTTTATATGCATTATCATGCTTCAAATTGTTGCCAACTGTAGACTGAAGTCAAAATTTTATGCATATATAAAAGCTGACATAAGTAATCTACTCAAAATGTTGCCAATGGTAGGAAGTGTTGCCATGGAAACTTTTACAATTGGTAACTCTGTGGCATAAAATTTTATGCATAATAAGTTTGGCAAATGAACATACCTGAAGGGGACGTTTACTCATGGTAATCAATGTTTTTGGCGGGAAATTTCAAGTTGTGAGCTGCAGCACTACATTGGGAAGCGTTCTTTTCAGGTAAAAACCGTTGTATGTGGGAAGTAGGGTTCTCAAATATGAACAATAATGTCATGTAATGATGTATGGTTACAGACTTACAGGGCCACACTGTTAAAAATAGGGTGTTAATCGAACACCTTAAGGGACGCTATAGTCGCCGTGATGCCCAAGCTCCCCATCAGGTTCTATGTTACACCATTAGGGGTGTTTTTGTTACACCCTGTATGGTGGTCTGTAGTACCTTCATGGTGTTATTCCTACAACTAGTATTCAAGTAGACAAACTGCTGAAAATATATTTATTATGCAGTATGAATTGCAGAAAACGTCAGCTATATATAGATTACAAAACAAGATGATGCTAAAGATATGCTCTATAACTTGTCAAAGTTATGCTCTACAACTTGTCAAAGTTATGCTCTACAACTTGTCAAGATTTGAGATCAGTTTCCCTGTTGAGGTTGGAACGAGCTGCTCATCCTTCACCCCCAACACAAAGTGTTGAATAAAAATAAAAATAGGAGCTAGAGCGGAGGGATAGGCTATATCAAACACATAGTATGTTGCTAGCAAATCCACCAAAGAATCCTTCAAGCTCTTGGACTCTATTCATGTCTTCGACTCACAGCATACATAGTACTGAGCACTCTCACTCCCAGCCTCTCCTGTGATGATGATGTAGGGTGCTGCCTGCTTGATCTTCCTCGCCTCCTCTTCTAGGTTCACATCGCAAATCTGTAAAGATGAAATGTATATATTTATAATGCCTACGTTTCCCGTTCCCCCGACTATACCATGGCAGAAAAGAATCCATTCTGGCCAACAGTAATTCAACCTTGATAAATAGTTAATCACAGCTATATATCATGGAGTACGGTAGTACTCCATATATAGGGATGGCTCCGGAAACAAATGGCTGCCCCATTGTATGTGTATAAAGTGATATGTTCAAAACTCTGCCCTAGAGTTAGTGATAAGCTTTTGTGGACCATAGCTGTCATTCTCGAGTATTTTCAACCGTAACAAGACTGTTAGCGCTGACAAAGAGCATCGCTGATGTGTCAAATTGGCAGGTCGCGAAACTGGCAAATCGTTCCACTTCTTGTTTCTTGTTTCTTCTGAGAGGATAGCACAACAATGACTGAAGCAATTACAATAATTCAAACGCGAAGAAGCGCTGCTGGACCCGGGCTACTGCACCCACACCATAGCGTTCTCAAACAAATCAAACCGTTCAGCAGACATTCTCAAGCGCTCGAGGCAAGTACCTACCGCTATACGCCGTTCTGTTCCGTTCCGTTCTGCGCATTAAGCGGTGGTTACGCCTACACCGGAAACGCAGCTTCGAGCATGCTGCATGGACGAGCTGTTCTGCTTAGACGCTTATAATACTTGGAGTACGCTTTATGACTGACCCAAAGTGAGTTGCTGTAGTTACGTTAGAATAGTAAGAACACTGATACAACTGCTAGACCATTACAGACCATACTAACCTCCATGATGTGCATTAAATGGAGTCGGAAAACTGCTGTAGACAGCCGTCTGCCATTACAATGTTACATACAAGAATGAGTGGGTGTACAGTGGCATTCTCAAGTCGGCTACAATTCACATTATCTGTATTTTGCTACTCTGCTGTATCTTTAAGCCCCACTGAAAGCTTTGCATTGCAAAAGTGCATTCTGTGTCTGTTACTTTATAGGTGCTGTTAGTTTATCATAAATGGGAGCATATGTAGATACAGCTAATAACGCTCATCTACCCCACACAACCACACCATCTAAACACCATTCATACCTTTCTCCTCCCCACAAAAAACAACAGAAACAAGTAACAAAAAAACATTTTAAAAAATGAAAGAACTTATAGGGATGGAATCCCCAAAAAGCAACCAAACAAGGTAGGAATGGTACCACAATACCCTTACGGATTGTCATTCCTATATCTTTTGCCATTTTTCCAACCTCAACACACACACACACGCACACACAGACCAATCCCTGGCATGCCATATCCACAGCCAATAGAATGTGCATGGCAATTGCAGCACTTCACAATGCAACACACATCACCCCCTCACACTACAATTTATCCTCCACATGCAGCAATACACACTCGTAGGCTAGACTACATACATGTACCACTTACCCCACATTCTACACCACAATCCACACCTACAATGACAACTACACTCTTCCACCTGCAACAACACCCTTTCACCTCACCAATAGTTAGTACGGAACACATTTCCAAAAACATTACTCTATTATACCAAAGTACGTTCAAAAAAACCTAATCATCTACACCACAATCTAACATCCTGTCATCCCATGGAACTAGCACTTACGTATACTAGTGATACACAATGTGCAGGGATGTCCTCGCTTCACGAGAATTGCTGGGTGTGGCACATGGCATGCAGGTGGCACACCCATAATGGCTACTTGCTATTATGTGCTTAGAGGCCGAAGCAAGTTTACTGTGATAGTGATCGCTTCCAAGTCTCCCCGTTAGGAGTCACAGTTTATAGCGAAGGTAAGTGTTCGCTGTGTGTTGGATAGGCTATACCAGGAGAACTGGCTGGAACAGGTTACAACGAAAAAAGGTCAATCGAACTGCTTTGCTTTGCTCGGAACTAGTTGCAAAAATGGCAAAAGATATAGGGATGACAATCCGTAAGGGTATTGTGGTACCATTCCTACCTTGTTTGGTTGCTTTTTGGGGATTCCATCCCTATAAGTTCTTTCATTTTTTTAAATGTTTTTTTGTTACTTATATATAGCTATACATACCTACACACACAGCAATCCCAGGATAGTACCAGAAACATGTGGCATCTACACAAACTAGTAGCCATGCACATCATGGTTGGTGGGCAGGAAGGAGGAAACAAAGGCTCAATCACGGTAAAAAAAAACACCCACAAAATAGCATGAAGAGCCCCACATAATGTGCTGGCAACTTTTTCCATGGGGTGGAAATTGCTATAGTCCTAGGAAGATTTGTACATATAAAAAGGATAATTATATACCTCAAAGGTCTTGATGAAGATTGCACCTTTTGCTGTCCCTCGTGGAAAGAGAATCTTTATTAGCAGCTCTAGTGCCACTGAACACCACCAATCAATAGCAAGAGATTTGTAAATGTAAACCATTGTTATCGTTATTCCACCACCTCTCATTGGTGCTAACAAAGTAGGGGTGATCGCCAAATAAAAAAATTAGGGAGGGAGGGCAGACCTGAAACGTTAAAACAAACAGTTGTGTAAGGAGCCCCTGTTTCAGGAAGCTGTTGAATACATCTGTGACATTGAGGGGGAGGGGATACTTAATGTCGTGTGATAGTTAGAATGGATCAGCTTGGGAAAACAATATCCATTCTTATAGTAATTGCTGAGAGTGTACATTGCCTAGCCTCATAATAATCCTGTTGTATTTACCTGAGAGGTATGCAATGTCATCTTCATTCTCCAGCTTTGAAAGAACATTTTTGATAGCAGCTCGCGAAGATGATTCAAGCTTTGAGAATTCAATCAGCTTGGTCTCCCATTCAGGCCAGGAGTCCATCAGGGCTGTGGTGCACCCCTCAATCCCCAGCAAGGCTCGAAGCTCCCGACGCAGCTACAAAGACAAAGACTGACAAAAAGATTTATGCTGATGATTTAAGTGGTGAAGTAATCATTAGATGTAGTTCATGTAGAAATATTTGCAAGGGTAGACAAAAGTGGAAAGTTGCTGACTTTGAGGCGGGGGGGGGGGGGGGGGTGACATACAATTATATACCCAATTGTAGGAGGTGTTTGGGGGCACGCTCAAGCTCCAGGAAATATTTGTATTTTAGACCGTCTGAGATCATTTCTGGTGCATTTCAGCACCATCAGGCTGACAAGGTACTTGCTTGGCTGGAAATAACACTCTGCAGTAAACATAAAACTTAGTAATCTAAAGTTTTTAAGGGAAGTGAATGCCCCAACCCCCCGCCTCCCTGTAAATGAACCCCTGGTAGTGATAAAGCTAAAAAGTAAGTACTAAATGGAACCAGTAGCTAGCTACATGGAAACATGCATGGTTTTGTCCTTTCATGTATAAGAGTTATACAAAAGCACAAAACATGCATGTTTCCATGTAATTTTTCTATTTAGTGCCTACCTTTACCCCCCATTACATCTAGTCTCATGCCCAGACCTTGGCTCCCCTGTCTGGTGCGCCAAGTCAAATTTCTTGGCCCATACTGAGGTGTGCTACAGGAATGTGGGAGCATCCAATGAGATTACAGGATTTTCAATTATTGCGTTCTAGAATGCTATTACGACACGATAAAATGGTGACGTTAGATTTTTTGTCAAGGTTTGGCAGCAGTTTTGGACGAACTAGCACTTGATGTGGTTCTGTATGCCATGCGAACGTTTGAATAGCTCTAGTCTTGGCGAAAGAAGGGCTGGTTGAAGATTAACCAAGGTATTTTCACGGATAATGCCAGTTGCAGTGACTGTGTAGCTTAGCATAGCCTTCTGTGTGTGAGTTTACATGAAAGATACAGTTGTATGTCAGACTAAGTGTATGGATTCCAGTAAGCTTGTATACAGTATTTCGAATGCTGACTAGTCAATTAAACCACTCATTGCTCTGCCCCTTGGTGCGCCAGACCATTCGGTGAGGGGAGGAGCCAAGGTCTGGGCATGAGACTACATTACATCATAACGGATAAAGGTCCATTAAGACTTGTCGCTTTAATTTGTGTCTAAGTGTGAAGGGAGGAGGGTTATAATTGTACCACTTACCGGTTTTGTTGCCTTCAGAGCAGGAAATTGTTTCATCACATCATCACCAATGGACGGTCATTTGTAATCCATTGCCGACGTCTTGCAAACGTCAAATCCATTAAACGCTTGATATCCGTCTGATTCCGGCTTTTCTTGCCTTTTGTGTACTCTTGCTTGAGATCAGCACAGGCCTGGGCATACTCTTCTTCAGAGATGTCAGTTGCTTCACTGAGGCTGGTATCGAGCTTCAGACGTTTTGAGGGAGGTTGAGAATGGCTCTTGGAAGCTAACGGCTTCGGTCGTGGTGAACAGTCCTCAGAATGGTCCCGGCGAAAGTTTTTGAAAGCATTTCTGAGTGATTCCTTCCACGATCCCTATGAATGCATGAAGAGTATTCTAACTACTTAAACTTTGATGCATACCATAAGTAATAGACCATATTCGGTTAAGATGACTTTGGGCATTTTTGCTGCCATGGCGACAATAGTTCCTTGCATGTAATGTTTATTGCGCAGAAATGTCATCTTTCAAATTTGAAGTAAATTGGGCATTAAATGGTGTAGATATGACCTCACAAACTTATACACATTTTATATGTGCCCATATGAAGGATTTGCACTGGAGGCGCCTCCAGATCAAATCCCTCATATGGGCCCATATAAAATGTATATAAGTTTGTGAGGTCATATCTACTCCATTTAATGTCCAATTTACTTCAAATTTGAAAGATGACATTTCTGTGTGACAAACATTACATGCAAGGAACTATTGTTGCCATGGTAGCAAAAATGCCCGAAGCCATCTTAACCGAATATGGTCTATTATGCTAACTTACATGACCACTTCCAAGTGTATCCTTCAGCTTTCCAAACTTTGTAACCAGCTTTTTACAGACGGTGTTGTACTGCCCTGAGGTGGGGTACTTTGTATGCTGGAGCATCAGTGAGCGAAGCATCTGTATTATCTCCTTTCATGCACGTGCGGATACAATCCCTGTGTCCATGGACTTTTGCACACATGGACTGAATACTTCACGGTTAGGAATCTGAAAAGTACGATGCCATTTAGATCCCTCAGATTGCATAGCAGCAGCATTCATGTCCTGCAGAGAACACAGAAGCACAAAAACATGCGTAATTTTTCTATTTAGTGCCTACTTATATGTTGGTACTGCATAGGGTTTAACTTATGCACATTGTGTCCACATTGTAGGAAGTAGGTGTATGCGTTTGAGGTGAACGGTGCATTGAAAGTCCTTTATGGGACTGTGGCTGCAGTTTCTGCTGACAATTTGGGAAGCCTTGCACTAGGAGGCTTCAAGGAAAGTTGTTCAGCACAACGATGTTGCAGGCAGTGCTTGACGACCCGAGAGGATTCAAAGAAAATGGTTTGTCATGTAATAATAATCACTATAGTTCTTCCTCCCTTCCTGCCTAAATTACTCCCCTTCCTGATATGGTCAATGTTCACTAAACTCCTTCCCTGCCATGGTCTGGATGTTGTTATTTTTGTGTGATGATATTATTGTATCATGTGTTTTTATACAGTTTCTTGAGCACCAGTTCACACTGCGTGACAAGGAAACTCACACTGAGCACCTGGCCGAACTGCGTCATCAACTCATGCAGTGTTACGAAAGCACAAATGATGCAGACATGTTTGGAACAGGACTCACTGTTGGACCAGGTACTGGTGGTGCACGTGTACATGTACGTGTGCACAATACATGTATGCATTCAGTTAATATTAGTAACTGCAGAGTTCAAGTATACCTAGGCAACTAATTTTCAGATGCCCCAGGTGGGGATAGTGTACGCAAACATAAGCTATCTCTTCTCCTGCATCTATTGTTGTTCTATCCATAGGCGCAGTTGTGTCTTCTGTTACTCTTGAAGATCTTGAATAATCTAGTGCCTTTGAGTAAGTTATAAATATTGTGTGTGTGTGTGTGTGTGTGTATTAGTGTGTGTGTCGTGCATGTGCGTATGTTTATGTGTGGGTGTATCATGTGCATGTGTGTGTGTGTGTATGCATGTGTGTCATGTGTGTGCATGAGTGTGTGTACATGTACAGGTTTGTGTATCTGCATTGAGAAAATGTGTATTGATTCCTTTCTGTCAGGGCTAAATGGATCAAGGCTGATGGATTTACCTACAAGAAAGGTGCTGGTGTCATCCACGCAGTAAACCAGATGCCTCAAGTTGCTATGATTACAGCTATCTATGTCATTAGAGGAGTGAGAGTTGTTTTTCGAGTGCGCTTGTTTACCACTGATTGCTATGCTCAACACCTCCATGCCTATGTGGTCAGGCCCTCCCACACTTATTCGCTCTTAGACATTGATAAGCTAATGTTGCCAAACCCTATTCATATACGTACTTTACATCGAAAGACTTTTTTCATTTTACCTTATCATGTAAAATTAGAAGATTAAGTTCCTTTGTACACAATCTACAAGTTTTTTCTATAATATTATAATGTGCCCTTATTCAATCAGAGTGACCATGTGACCACACCCATTCAGCATAATATTATTTCCTACATATTGGGCTTGTTTTGAATCATGACAGTGAGTTTATCCATGATAATGTCAGAACCCAGTGCTCTAAGTGCATATAGATTGGTTATGCCTTGAATAATAAGGCATAGGGTGAATTAGAATATTTGTTCTCTCGTCAATACCAAATCTTCAAGGAATGTGATAACCAAAACTATTTCCTGACTGTTGGGCTTGGTTTGAATCATAATAATAGAGTTCACCCTTAACATTTCACATTATGGCTCCACAAGGCATGAAATTGTGACCAAATAAGTGCTTCAGTGAGTGAGAGTTAGATCTATACTAGAATGCTTGCTAACCACACCTAATAACACCTTCAATCTCCAAACTAAGCATGTTTCCTACCTATTGGGCTTTGGTAGAGTAGTAGAGTTTATTTCACATTATGGCTCCACATGGCACAAAATTGTGACCAATTAGTGAGCGAGAGTTAATTAGGTCTGTAATAGAATGCTTGCTAACCATTCCTAATAATGTGGCCCACACTAGCTGGTCACTACTCTGTTACTAAAATGGGAATATTAATATATGTAGGCATGTTTTCATCCAGCACCGCTTCAACTTTGGTTAACTCCATTGATGTTAGGATGCTTTTCAACACCCCTAGAGTGTTGAAGGTTTAGTAGGGGTGTCTCCTCTACATCCAGGGGCGCCCTACCTACACCTTTTGTTCCTGGGGTGTTTCAGTACACCATCTAAGGGGTGTTTCACAGCACCCTATTTTTAACATTGCAGACTCACACACATGCTCTGTGCATGTGAGGTTGGCCTGTAAGACTAGTAACAGGTAAAGAAAGTTTAAATACATTGGTATACACAACAAGATCAGCCTGTAAGAGCTCCATGTCATGGCAACACGTAATCTTGTTCAGATAACCGTGCTTTTTAAACATAATAGAAATAATGACTTCCAACATCAGTCCATTGAGTTAATAATAATGTGGCTGCTGGAATCAGTGAAAGCTTGCTGTTAGACATTGCTGGAGAGAAGCCAGTTGTTCCTCCAAATCTGCCGGACTTTCCTAATTATGGCATTCTGGTGGAGATGTCGAACTTTGCTGTGACAGTCAGTTTGTCTACCCATTTCTCAATATCACAACTCCTGAATGTGTGAGTTCACACCCTCTTTCCCAAGTGCTCAGTGTCACGGCCTTGGAGACTGGAGAGTGTAATACGTAGAATTGCACTGCCTGTTGAGAGGGGATCGATGACAGGAGAAAGTGTGTGTGAATATCTTGAGAGAATTTAGCAACCAAGAATATCACAACAAAGAGCCTGAGGTAATTATGGTGCATTCTACAAATATTCTATTGTACACCCATACCAGGGGTCATACCAGATAGGGTTATACCCCATCCCCCTATATAGAAAAGGTTTGATCTTTACATTCTTGAGGTTGATTCTATCTAATGCAATTTTGGAGTCAAAATTAGGGTCCTTGAAATTCTATTGACCCTATTGACTTAGCTTTAATTAATATCTGTATTAACACTTTGTTTTGTAATTTTATTGTAGTAACAGATATGTATATTGTTGCCAAGATTTTTTTGGAGGGGGGGGGGGGGCACTTGTGGCTCAAAATTTTAATAGGGATGGTAATAATTTTATAGAGAGATTATGCTGTAACCAATACACTTCCAATAACATGTTATATGTAGGTATGCCGATTCCACCTGTTGTCAAATGGCACTTGCACAACACTCCTTATATGGTAAGTGATATGTAAGTGCTATAATTCACTTAGCACTAGTAGCTAGCATAGTAAACCAGTCAAGCATAACCACCAGGCATTCCAGGAAGGGTGTCTCTAAACACTGGACTGGATTGAGTGGATTCACCACTGGAATGTGGGATTGGAACGTGGGACTGGATTATAAAGCTGGACTGTGGGACTGGAATAGTGGTGTATTGGCTCCTAAACCAATGTTAGCAGGGACTGATAATAGGGTATTTTTTATTACAAACTTAGTGTTAAATTTATCTCTACTAGATGTGTGACTACACTCTCCAAACTTCAGCATTGACACAAAAGGTTATCAGTTTTGAGCACCAAGCTTAAGCAGGGGCAAGGGAGTTCTAAGGAACTGCACTGGGACTACGTTCCACTGCTCTTGAGGGGTACTGATACTGGCAATAAGAGGAGGTAAGTTATACAATCTGCAAGAATGTCGACAGGTGGATTCTTGGTTATTGCTACCTTCATACCAAAAAATGTGAAGACTGTTTATAAGGACTCTGCTGTTAAGTGTTTACAATAGAACTTTAGATAGTCATTTTTCACTTCTTGCGCCTCTATCATCCCGGCACCAGCTTACGGAACCACAAGATTTGCATAGATGACTATACTGTAGTGAATGTTTCAATTACAGTTGCTTGCATACATGTGTGCTGAGCAAGTCACAAGCACTGTTCAAGCTCAAGAAATACTGGTACTGCACACAGAATTGTATGTAACTATGCAAGGCCATGTTCATGTGTACAATACGATAGGTAGGCAGACAGAGCAATGGAACACAACACAAAGGAAATTACTCAAATTCCTCAATGGGAACTATGCAACTAGATAGCTATACATCTCGATGCCATAGCTAATTGGGGCGAGCCTGAGCGAGCCCCAAACCCCAAATCTGTATATATTAGGTATACGCATTGCGCAGATAGCCTCGCGCAGAGGTATGACGTAAGTTAGTTAGCACACAACCACACCCACTAGAACGTTTGGGTCAACTTTGGGAGCTGCATCGCCCACGCAATTGCCGGAGTACACGAATGGGCCTTCAGGAGACGAATGTCTCTGTATACAACACAGTTCCAAGGACCAGTTATGGCTGCTACACGAGAGCAGAGTTGCTTGAAACTCACGTTCGTATCGCTGGCAATCTAGTGTTACAGGCCAGCAGCAGGCTTCTCAAATCCTGCATCCTATCCCAGCTCGTGCGGCTCTCAGTCTAGGTGTTTGATAGTAGGGTATCCAGAAAAGAATGCTGGTTTCCAGTAACCCGAGTCTTGCTTCCTACAGGGTGTCGGTCGGTGGGTAGAGGTAAGAAACGGCAAAACAAGCTTGTAAAATTGTAAAAACAGACTCAAACGTGCACATAACAACTGTCCAAGACCAGAGGCTTCCGGAAGTTAAAAGTGGGTCGGTCGGGTTAAGCAATCTAAGCGGTAATGAGCAAATTATGGGACTGGTGATGATAGGACGGTATGATGATAGGACAGTTCGATGTCCTATCTCGAGAAATCGGTGTGCACTTTCCATTTTCTGATAGGCAACTCACCTTATTGCCTACGTGGACACTGATTGATATTGCTTCACGGGCAGCTGCAGATTAATGATTCCGTTAGGGTATGGATCCTAGTCTCGTGCCCAGACCTATGTTCGCCCCCCGCCGAACGGTCTGGTTACGTAAGTTCAAATCCTGGGGAAAGCGTCAAGATCTTGATGCGGCCAATCAGATTGCAGAATGGGGTTAATTGCGTTAGTACGGCCAATCAGATTGCACGAAAGTAAAATTATTGCGTAATACACCGACAAGTAGCTGCCAACGTGGATAGTTTGCTGCTTCTATCATAGATAATAGAGCACGTAACTTCTGAGAGAGGACAATCACCAACAGAGTCAGCGATCATTCTTCCAAGTATCCTCGAGGTCTGAAACAAAACCGCTTAGAGAGAGCTGAAATAGAAGCCTTGCAGCTTGTAAACGGCGCTTTAAATAGCGTAAACAAGTGTAACTTGCCTTTTTCTGAATGAATTTTCTTCAAACTTGGATATGTTCGAACTGACTAGCAACTACCTCTGTTGGACATGTCTTACCTTTCCAGCTACGTTCGTAGCAAAGATACAAAGGCTGTACCATATTCAATCTTGCCATTATGACGTAATCATTCCCCAGGATTTGAACCTACGCAACCAGACCGTTCGGCGGGAGGTGAACATTGGTCTGGGCACGAGACTAATGGATCCAGACCGACCGACTGCTTTGCGGTACAATCAATCAATCAATCAAATTTTTATTAGAGTGACATGCCCATAATATATAAAAACATATAATGATATGGTGCCCAGCCATGACATGGCTTAATAAGTACTGTATAAATGAATAATATTATGCCTTATGAGTGATACAAAACCGGAGAACGTATTTTAAACATTTTATATAAACATTTAGCAATTAAGTTCTGGGAACATGTTTCATTCATTAATATATATAGAAGTTTATCAAAAGGGTGGAGTTGTATGAATGAAGGGTCTGTTTGTGTGATATGATATAGTACATGTACGCGGACTGGTCCGTGTTTTATCCAAAATACAGCGGACCGGACTGATATGCCTAGCCACATAGCTAGATGTATAATGTAAATGCTGTCATAATTGAAGGTCTCAGAACCAGAGTGGTCTAACCCACAGATATTGAGCTTGCCCCCACCCTCCCCCAGAGTATACATATTATAGAAGATGAGGGGGAAAATGGGCAACCCTCTTCTCCCAACAGAACTCTAGGCCATGTGACACTGCCACGTTAAGGGGTGAACGGGCAGGTCGTTCCGGCTGACCGAGCCTTCAGCCTTTCGGGCGCCTGTCCGCTATGGTACAGGGATCGTCATCGGGTCTGTTTAGTGTGCCAGGCTTTGGGAATCAAGGGAGGAACACGGACGGATCCTAGGCCGTACTGTCCGAGACCACCATGGCAGTTGCCAAACCACGTTACCCTCTACCTGAACACACATGGTCACAGCCCGGAGCTAACTGCTCCACCCACTATACTTATGTTAGCATATTTATTAAGTTTGAAAAAAAGTTTCGTTTTGCTTATGGGTTTAATTAACGTAACACAGAAAACAATTACATGACGTCACACACAATTAGCACAAAACTAGGGGTTATGATAATATTACATTATTTTGTAATTTACCCCTGCTAATAGTAGGGGACGCAGAGTGGCCCCCTCCCACTCCGCGTCACCTACCTATACAGAAGGGGACGTGGAGTGCCCCCCCCCCCCCCCCACTCTGTGTCCCCTACCTGTATAATAGGGGACGTGGAGTGGCCCCCCCACTCTGTGTTCCCTACCTGTATAGTAGGGAACGCGGAGTGGGCCCCCCACTCTGTGTCCCCTACCTATACAGAAGGGGACGTGGTGTGGCCCCCCCACTCTGTGTCCCCTACCTGTATAGTAGGGAACGTGGAGTGGACCCCCCCCCCCCCCCTCTGTGTTCCCTACCTGTATAGTAGGGGACGTGGAGTGCCCCCCCCCCCCACTCTATGTCCCCTGCTTATGGGAGGGGCTGGGGATAAACAGTGGCCCCCCACTGCAGCTCCCCTACTAATGGAAGGGAATCCAAGCTCCGCAACAGTGGCCATACACTGATTCAGATCAGAGCATAGATAATATAGCTTCACCTGAAGATATGATCAGACAATACATTCACTATCTAATTTAGTGAAAACTACATCATGAAAAATTGAACAGTTAAATAAGAGAACGTGGAGCAATCTGGACTTTGAGCAGCTTCAGGCGACCGTACAATTGACTACAGCAGCGGATTCTAGCCAGGATGTCTTGCACAATGTCCCACCAGAAGCAAGCAACAAGGACTGGCTGATAGCTGAGGCATGGTGTGGATGGTGAGCACGGCCAAAGCATATGGGTATGTTGTATACCATGAGAGGGCTGGGGAAAATGTTTAGAGAATGTTGTATACCAATACTGTCAGCCGTAATAGGCAATACAACTAACCATATGTCAAAGTCTACACTAATAACTACACAAGTAATCCTTTGATTCTTTACCATTATGGGGGGGGGGGGATAAAGTGAGCACTAAATGGAGAAAATAGTGAGTTCATGTGTATAGGAACAATCAATTAATGTTCTTATGCTGTAAATCTAATTAACACCATACCGTATAGCGATGCTATCACCCATTTATGCCAAAATGGCACCAGACCGATTCTCCTTCCTTCCTGACTCAACTAACGCAGTGGAAGCACACAACTGGATCTCAAAGAGTGGCAAGGCCCCTGAGCCGCTTGCAGTAGCACTAATGTCCTTGTACAAAAAGGATATGGTTGCAGTTTTGGAGGGCTTAGCTGAGGATGCCGGGATTTCCATGAGTTATGTGGATAGAAATCCAGCTGCAAGAGAAAAGCGGAACAAGCGTTCCAACATCGCTCGTCGGAAAAGGCAAGCGAATGACATAAATGATGCTCAAGGCCCTCCTGATCGCAATTCTAAACAGAAAACCAGAAAGCGAAAGATGTGTGAAAGTAGTCAATCAGATGTGCAGCAGAAAAAGGGGAGAGAAAAAAGGTTTGTACATGTAACTTCCTTTGTACCTAAGTACACACTGAGTTAACAAATGTTTCTCCATGTTGCATTTAGCCGAAGCTGGCCACAAGACTTGACACAGACCATGAAGACTGCCTGGAGTCACCAATGCAGGTATGCGCTACATGTAGGATAGCCAACTCAAGCACATGCATGTGTTACGTGAAGGATTGTTAATAACTGTTTGCAAATTGTATTTTGTTTATTGTTTCAAGGGTAACTGCAGTGCCAAGTGAGAAGAAAGCGGTCGATAATAAAAGTGGTAACATTTAAGGGCATGTGATAAGTGACCGGATTTGATTCACAAGTGAACAGTAGCTACATAGGTATATAGAGCTAGTACATACATGTATCATGCAGGCGCCTTGTGGGAAGTAAGTGAAATACATAAGTCCATAAATACGACACACAGTACTAATGCATCATGCAGTGGGCCAGTGCACAGTGCAAATAGAGGTAACCTAAACAATACCATGACTACTGAGGTGTGAGGAGAGGAATTAAGGGGCTAATGGAACCTTCCACATATTCATACTAACTCGATTACTTACTACTGTATTATGTTTTCAAGAAATAATACCACTAACTGTTTGCTACACCACTGCTAGTATAGGGCATGAGTGTATCAGAGATGGTTACAGCATACTGTAAGTATTGACTACTCTGAGTGCCATGACATTTTTGCAGAATGAAGTGAGATGCATATGGTGAGACTTGGAGGAACTGCTGTGGTGAAAAACGAGAGGGACAGTCTGTAATTGACTACTTATCAATATTACTTCTCATACTAATCTCAAATTATGGAAACAGAACAGTTGCCATGGATACAAGTATTATGCAAGTGGTCTTGTAATTGACTGACTGTTGCCTTCGCGATGATTTAGCCAGGGTGACGAACCCGCTGCAGAAGTGACTGACGGTTGCGTTTCAGAAGGGCGCTAGTTTCGAAGAGTGCCTTCGCGGTGATTTGGACGGAGTGCCGACTACCAAAACTGAAGGCTGGTGCGTTTATAGTGTAGCTATTATTTCTATAGAACCACCAAGACTGTGAGTGGAGTGTGATCTATTTTCTATGAAGTAGGATCACAGCGAAGGCCTATACAGGGCTCTTCACGTCGTGGCCACGGCATACCTTTGTGCCCTTGACGATCGTAGCCTGACCTTTGAACTTGTCACTGACGAGTGGGAGCAAGGAATGTACTCTTGTGCTCTGTTATGTACGTACATGTATTGCAGACTGAAATGTACTCAGTCATGACAGTGATCTCAGAGCCTCCTGGTAGTTTGGGTTGGCTTTCTTTCACGCTAGTTTTGAAGAGTGCCTTCGCGGTGATTTGGCTGAAGTGCGTGAGTGTAGCTATTATTTCTATGAGCTACCCAGGCTGTGAGTGGAGTGCAATGTATTCTTTTACTACTCTATGAAGCAGCACAGCAATGTCACAGCGAAGGCCTAGTACAGGGCTCTTTATGTGCATATCTTTGTAGCCTAGACGATTGTAGCCTGACCTTTGAACCCACGCCTTCCTTGCCCAGATTTTATCTCGCAGCTGTGGAGATATATCTGGCTGTGAGATAAAATCTGGGTGAGAAAGGTTTAGACCACTTGCATAATACTTGTATCCATGGCAACTGTTCTGTTTCCATAATTTGAGATTAGTATGAGAAGTAATATTGATAAGTAGTCAATTACAGACTGTCCCTCTCGTTTTTCACCACAGCAGTTCCTCCAAGTCTCACCATATGCATCTCATTTCATTCTGCAAAAATGTCATGGCACTCAGAGTAGTCAATACATATAGTATGCTGTAACCATCTCTGTGATACACACATGCTCTATACTAGCAGTGGTGTAGCAAACAATTAGTGGTATTATTTCTTAAAATAATCAAGTTAGTATGAATATGTGGAAGGTTCTTAATTCCTCTCCTCACAGCTCAGTAGTCATGGTATTACCTCTATTTGCACTATGCACTGGCCCACTGCATGATGCATTAGTACTGTGTGTAGTATTTCTGGACTTAGCTATGTATTTCACTTACTTCCCACAAGGTGCCTGCATGATACATGTATGCACTACCTATGTAGCTACTGTTCAGTTGTGAATCAAATCCGGTCACTTATCACATGCCCTTAAATGTTACCACTTTTAATATCAACCGCTTTCTTCTCACTTGGCACTGCGGTTACCCTTGATAAAAATTAAAAAAATTAAAATAAAAAAATAAAAATTATGCTGAAGAAAGTGCCCATTATGCTCCTGCTGTTTCTCAATAAAATTGTCTTTTCTCAATTAACAAACACATACATGTATATAGTACACAGCTACACATCAGTATCGCTTGTCTGTCCCACCGCTTCCGATTGTCAGGGACGATAAAGCCAGCAACTACCCATCTAACACTGTTACCGCTTACCCTGTCGTACAGAGAGACCCACACAGCCAACGGGCAGCCGCTCTCGCGATATGCCCCAGCATTCGAGGACCACCAGCACCGGGGCGGGCGAATTTTTTTTTTTGGACGAGGTTTCGACTTAGAAATTTTGCGAGCACAAATTTTTAACCCCAATGCTACGATATTACTGGTACACGTGCACGGTAGCGCATAGCTGTTTGCAGAATCAGAGTCTGACAGAGACCCATTCTTTGACAGCAAAATGGAGGGCGATTGACTGCAAGAACGCAAGACTAAAGGTAAATAAGCAAGCTTAAATAAAGGTAAAATTATATACAGGCAGATAATCATGCTAGTAGGATTCATAAAAGTATGTTTGAAGCTTAGGGGGCGTTCACAAACAGGTTAATGTCACACTTAACGTCATTGCAACGATAAGGTCAACCCCCCCTCCCTCTTAACATCACAACCAAAGGCGACATTCTGCTGCAGGGTCTGTCGAGAAGGTGCCAAAACAGTCGTATTTAATTATGTTCATTGTATTAACATCACCCTAATATTAATGCAATTTACTGTACAAAACTATATAAAAGAAACGTTTGTCACACAAGTATCGATCTTAACGTCACAGACCTCCTGCTAACCTTCCCCAAGCCCAGGAAGGGAGTTGCTGGGAAACCTGAGGAAGAGTAGACCAGCAGATGACAGGATATCAGTATCTACCAAGGACTGCATTAGAGACCCTATTCACGTAACTTATAATGTCACTTGATGTGTGCAGCCACTGCTCTTAGCGTGTATTTAATTCACAACATTCTTATCATTCTGTGGGTGGGTTTATTTGCAATTACATCATGGTTATACAAAGTAGTCGCTCATAGATACATCACTTCCACTCAGTTTACGGGGAGGTGGACATGTTCCCCACTTGACTCATTCACACATTGAACATTGTCCCGGGTCTATAGAGATTATGACTGCTTGTATCCCGCAGCAGAACCCCCTCCCCCCTTAACGTCAGATAAACGTTAAGCATGACTAAAACCTGTTTGTGAACGCCCCCTTACTAGTTCATGAAACAGGAATGTCTGGGGTGGAATAGTATGTCCTGCTACTGTCGTTTTAGTAATCTTTGCAACTGCAAGTGAAAAGCAAGAAGTGGGCAGGCATGAACCACACTTGGGATTTATTTCTCAGTTTGCCTCCGTAAACAGCTCCTGAGCTATTTTATACCCAGGTGATAAAAATTATAACATATAGTGGGGTTGAGGTCAAGGAGTTCCTAAGTGAGCCATGCATTTGCTGTATGCTTTTGGTGTTGCAAAGATTACTAAATCGAAGGTATCACTATAGGTACTTTCACAGCAAAAGGTGTGGAGGAAATTTGCTGGATATTCGAGGCGATTACGGGAAGTCAGTAAAAGAAAAAAGGCATGTTTTTTTGGCATATACTTAGGATTTGGGGGCTATCTCAGGAAATCCTCTCAGACAGCCAACCTATGGTACCTTAACATGCTGTCGACGTCATAAGCAGCGCCTGCCCGGATGGATGCTTTTTATACCTTTCAGGTCTATATTCATACAATACATTTTAGCCTACTGGGAGGGGTGTATTAGTCTCGTGACCAGACCATTAGCCTCGTACCCAGGCCACGCGGAAAAAAAGAGTGGCCTGGTATCCACTGTTCACGCATGCGCGAAAATTTACGGAATAGGGTCAGTAAATGTATCTGTGAACGGTCTTAGTCACATGCCTGGGAGTAGTACGGAAACAGTATACGGTATAGTAAGCAAAAGAACTAAAAAACAGACTTTCTACAACTGAAAATGTAGGTAAAACGGCCTGCAATCATCTATCTGCTACGATTATGGTAGCTATCTTATCGCAAAAAGTCGAAAGCGCCTCTCTCCTGACAATGTTGTGAGCTGCTCGATTCTCAATCGCAGATCTGGCCTTCTAGGCTTTTCAGCGGCAAACAGGACCCAAGAGTTGAACTACCGCTCACTTTCTGGGCATCTATCTGGCGAAAAATCATTCTACAGGCTAGCAGAATCAGCAAACTCGCTGCCATCATCGACGATACGGAAATAAAACGGACATATACGTATCGATTATACGGACCATTTCCAAACATACGCGGATTCCCGGGTTTTTCTGGGAATGGTCTCACGTGCGCAAACAGTGGATGCCAGGCCACTCTTTTTTTTTTCCCCACATGGCCTGGTTATGAGGCTACAAGACCATGCGAAAACCAGTGGTGTGGGAACACGCGTATTTCAAATTTGTTCGGAAATGAATGTTATATGTCATCACGTAATGAGATGAGTCTCATTAATTTACAAAGCAGTTGTAACCAAGATTACTCTCACCACCTTCTGCCATTCTCTTCCTCATTGAAGTTGCAACTGAAACTGATGTGGAGGTAATTACTGTGGTTCATTCATCTTTGTCATTGGCACATACAACCTATCTTTAAGCTGTGTATGCTTCTAATACTTGTCATATTCACTGAAACACTTATGGCACATTTTGCCTAGGTTAGCTACATCTTCAATAGCGTTTTCGATGGATAGGCTTTGACTCATCAGCTCCCCACTCAAAGCGCTGTCCACAAGGACAGCACACGCTCTCTAGGTCTAGCAGCTGCTTTCGACTCAGCACCTACTTTCTCTTGGCATGGACGTAAGGTCACCTCCACAGCCTAAGCAGTAAACGCGTTGAGTCTCCATCATCATCGATCTCTGGTACTGACTCCGGTCTCTTTCATAGTCGCGAGATTGAGTACCTTTATAGTATAGACTACACGTGGGTAAAATTATTAAAGATTATTAATCTTTTTATTATGTGATAATGTAACATTCATTTCCGCCACAGCTATAATATAGCTGCAGCAAGAGCTAATTTGAAATACGACCACTCGTTTTTCGTGTGGTCTGGTCACGAGACTAGGGGCGTAATCGACTTCTGGTAATCACTTCCTGTAATCGCTTTGAATTTCTTTTGCACCTTCACCATGAAAATACCTATAGGGGCTCTTCTTTGCAGAATTTGCCCATCGAGTACATGGATTGATCACTAGCTGAGACATCACGGGAAATGCATGGTCCTGGCCACTTCCTTGGCTCTATCGATATATGCAGTACAGGCACTCTCTGTTGTTCGAGATCTGCCATTCTCTCAAATACTCTTCTCTCCCTCTCCAGCTATTCTCACCCTGTAAGACCATACCTGTCAGAAAAAGAAAAAAAACAAGATGTCAATATGAACAACAGTCACCGACACTCACACATGCACTAATCTGGCTGGCAGAGATCGTCTGGCAGGATGATCGGCTATTTGCAGATCTCCAGAAACAGTTTAGAATAGAACTGGCCGTCTGAAGTGCTGCTAAAACTACTCTTAAGCCTAGAATGTTGATTGTTGTTTGCATGTTCATTTAGCAGTCCGTGTAGATTTTGTTATTTGCATGCATGGGAAGCTCCAGTCAATGGTATAATATGCGCCACCGTGCACGTGTAGCGATTAAATCAGTAACATCGCAGCGCTGGGGTTAAAAATTTGTGCTCACGAAATTAAACTTTCAAAGTCGAAACCTCGCCCTCCATCTTGCAATGAACGGGAAGTCTTCTCTCTGATTCTGCAAATAAATCTTCAGGTAGAGGCAGAAAACGCTATTCGCTACCGTGCACGCGTACGTGTACCAGTAATATAGTAGCACTGGGGTTAAAAATTTGTGCTCACAAAAATTTCTAAGTCGAAACCTCGTCCAAAAAAAAATTTCGCCCGGGGCGGGCGAATATTTTGTTTGGACGAGGTTTCGACTTAGAAATTTTAGTGAGCACAAATTTTTAACCCCAGCGATACGATATTACTGGTACACGTGCACAGTAGCGCATAGCGTTTTCTGCCTCTACCTGAAAACGGGACAAGATTTGTTTGCAGAATCAGAGAGAAGACTTCCCGTTCATTGTTCTCAAAGCAAGATGGAGGGCGAGGTTTCGACTTTGAAATTTAAATTTTGTGAGCACAAATTTTAAACCCCAGCGCTGCGATATTACAGATTTAATCGCTACACGTGTACGGTGGCGCAAAGCGACTGGCGCTTCCCCGTGCATGCTAATAACAAAATCTACACGGAATAATGTCTGCTAATGAACATGCAAACAACAATCAGCATTCTAGGCTTAAGAGTAGTTTTAGCAGCACTTCAGACAGCCAGTTCTATTCTAAACTGTTTCTGGAGATCTGCAAATAGCCAATCATCCTGCCAGACGATCTCTGCCAGCCAGATCAGTGCATGTGTGAGTGTCGGTGATAAGACTGTTGTTCATATTGACATCTTGTTGTTGTTTTTTCTGACAGGTATGGTCTTAGAGGGTGAGAATAGCTGGAGAGGGAGAGAAGAGTATTTGAAAAAATGGCAGATCTCGAACAACAAAGAGTGCATGTACTACATATATTGATAGAGCCAAGGAAGTGGCCAGGACCATGTATTTCCTGTGATGTCTCAGCTAGTGATCAATCCATGTACTCGATGGGAAAATTCTGCAAAGAAGAGCCCCTATAGGTATTTTCATGGTGAAGGTGCAAAAGAAATTCAAAGCGATTACAGGAAGTGATTACCAGAAGTCGGTTACGCCCCTAGTCTCGTGACCAGACCACGCAAAAAACGAGTGGTCGTATTTCAAATTAGCTCTTGCTGCAGCTATACAGCTGTGGCGGAAATGAATGTTACATTATCACATAATAAAAAGATTAATAATCATTAATAATTTTACCCACGTGTAGTCTATACTATAAAGGTACTCAATCTCGCGACTATTAAAGAGACCGGAGTCAGTACCAGAGATCGATGATGATGGAGACTCAATGCATTTACTGCTTAGGCTGTGGAGGTGACCTTACGTTCATGCCAAGAGAAAGAAGAAATCTAGGTGCTGAGTCGAAAGCAGCTGCTAGACCTAGAGAGCGTGTGCTGTCCTCGTGCACAGCGATTTTGAGTGGTGAGCTGATGAGTCAAAGCCTATCCATCGAAAACACTATTGAAGATGTAGCTAACCTAGGCAAAATGTGCCATAAGTGTTTCAGTGAATATGACAAGTATTAGAAGCATACACAGCTTAAAGATAGGCAATGACAAAGATGAATGAACCCACAGTAATTACCTCCACATCAGTTTCAGTTGCAACTTCAACGAGGAAGAGAATGGCAGAAGGTGGTGAGAGTAGTCTTGGTTACAACTGCTTTGTAAATTAATGAGACTCATTACGTGCTGACATAACATTCATTTCCGAACAAATTTGAAATACGCATGTTCCCAGACCACTGGTTTTCGCATGGTCTGGTCACGAGACTAATACGCCCCTCCCAGTAGGCTAAAATGTATTGTATGAATATAGCCCTGAAAGGCATAAAAAGCATCCATCCATGCAGGCGCTGCTTATGACAGCATGTTAAGGTACCATAGGTTGGCTGTCTGAGAGGATTTCCTGAGATAGCCCCCAAATCCTAAGTATATGCCAAAAAGACATGCCTTTTTCCTTTTAATGACTTCCCGTAATCGCCTTGAATATCCAGCAAATTTCCTCCACACATTTTGCTGTGAAAGTACCTATAGTGATACCTTCGATTTAGTAATCTTTGCAACACCAAAAGCATACAGCAAATGCATGGCTCACTTACCCTACTATGTTATCAACTGGGTATAAAATAGCTCAGGAGCTGTTTACGTAGGCAAACAGAGAAATAAATCCCAGTGTGGTTCATGCCTGCCCACTTCTTGCTTTTCACTCGCAGTTGCAAAGATTACTAAAACGACAGTAGCAGGACATACTATTCCACCCCAGGCATTCCTATTCAAGTTCAACTGTTTCATGAACTAGTAAAGGGGCATTCACAAACAGGTTTTAGTCACACTTAACGTTTATCTGACGTTAAGGGGGGAGGGGGTAAGGGTGTGCGACGTTAAGATCGATACTTGTGTGACAAACGTTTCGTTTTGTACAGTAAATTGCATTAATATTAGGGTGCTGTTAATACAATGAACATAAATACGACTGTTTTGGCACCTTCTTGACAGACCCTGCAGCAGAATGTCACCTTTGGTTGTGATGTTAAGAGGGAGGGGGGTTTGACCTTATCGTTGCAATGACGTTAAGTGTGACATTAACCTGTTTGTGAACGCCCCCTAAGCCTCAAACATACTTTTATGAATCCTACTAGCATGATTATCTGCCTGTATATAATTTTACCTTTATTTAAGCTTGCTTATTTACCTTTAGTCTTGCGTTCTTGCAGTCAATCGCCCTCCATTTTGCTGTCAAAGAATGGGCAGTCTTCTCTCTGTCAGACTCTGATTCGGCAAACAGCTACCGTGCACGTGTACCAGTAATATCGTAGCATTGGGGTTAAAAATTTGTGCTCGCAAAATTTCTAAGTCGAAACCTCGTCCAAAAAAAATATTCGCCCGGGGCGGGGAACAAAAACAGCCACGCAAAACTGGTCGTGCGGGTTATCTGGCTCTCTCCTCAGCACCACTGGACTCCAAAACTGCAGTGCAGCGTCCTTCAAGTCGTAAAACTTCACCACCACACACAGAACTTCGAAGAACGCTAAAAGTGTGTCCATGATGCAGCGATAGGCGCGTTTGTGGTTTAGCGTCATCATAGGTCGTGTGATTGGTGGAAAACGTCAGAATACGTAATCAAAATGGCACAAAATTCCGGGAGAGACGGGTTTTTTTTTTTTGATTGAACGGTGAGACTCGGGAATTGTTGGAGTAGCAGTAAATGAGTATCAACATCTTAATACTTCTGTAGATTTTTTGGAGAGTTCTCGGACGATGAATTCTAAAGTTACTACCCTAAGCGAAAACCCCCTCAAAACATGAACTTTGGTCCTTATCTCTGGTGTTGACTGTTTGAAGGGAACAATCCTAACATTCAAAGGTACCTTGCCCTGACTGCTTCTTATATCCAAGGTTTGAAATCTCTCGGAAGAAATATGCAGATTTAAGCACCCTAAGCGATTTTCCAAATCAGTTGCCTTTGAGAAGCCATAGAACCCTGGGGTTATCACTAATCGAATTAACACCTTTCCCACATTGTAGCAGATGTATGTAGGTATATGTATTCCACTTTTGAGAACCTGACATCAAACCATGTAGGGTGTAGAACAATTAAAGCAATTTTCTCAAAAATCTACTCTTTAGATTCTGAGCACTGTAATCCCTTCTATTCAATTATGTAAGGAAGATGGAACGTACCCCCTCCACTCCATAGTAGGGATAAAATCATGTAGGGGAGCTGCAGTGGGGGGCCACTGTTTATCCCCAGCCCCTCCCATAAGCAGGGGACGTAGAGTGGGGGGGGAAACTCTACGTCCCCTACTATACAGGTAGAGTGGGGGGGCCACTCTGCGTCCCCTACTATTAGCAGGGGTAAATTACAAAATAGTTCTAGTAGTGACTAGTGTTGTTTTAGTATGGCTTCATATAATTTAGTTCTAGTTTTAGTTAAAACTCTATTTAGAGTGCAAAATTAAGTTTAGTTATAGTTAGTTAACTAAAATGTCTAAGCTATTACTAAAATACCTTTTAGTTTCAGTTAACTAACTAAAATGGTACATTTTGGGGACAAAAATTTTTAGTTTGGTTATAGTTCAGTCCTCAGGGGAAACTTTCAGTTTTAGTACCGTAGAATCAGGATAGTAAGCACCCATAGAAAGTAAGCACCCTATGAATATAAGCACCCAATTGAATTACAACAACCGCCTCCCGTTTATAGGCACCCACACGAAAGTAAGCACCCTACAAGACTACAGCACTTACCAGGAAAAACTGCCTTCTACAACTGGAAGCTTCACTATCCTACGGAGAGCACACGAGCAAACAGCAAGTGCGCACAGAACAGAGTAAGGTCAATGGTATAATAAAATTCATGAAAACTATGCACACAACATTGTTGCAGCACCGCCTTCTTCACAGTAGTTGTAGTGCTTCTTGTAGCATGTCCGGAAGGTCAATAATTACATTATGTCAATTTTAGAATAATGTAATATAATTAGATTAGGATAAAACAAGAACTATATATTTTTGAAATCAGTATTATGTATGCTTCAAAACGGTTTTTGTTTCATAAAAAATGGTTAAGAACTGACTGAGATACAGTCCTTTAAAGATAAACTGTTTCTTCCATACTGAATTCCCATAGACATGTGTATGTACTGTGTGTACTGAGGTACCAATGTATTTACTATGGGAGTAAGTGGCACGCAGTTTTCCACAGTTGAAGACGATGGAGTTTTAGAATGAAACTTGGCCAGAAGTTAGTACATGAACTTGGGATTATTATGCAAGTTGATCAAAGAATGTACCTACAACTATACTCAATTGAGCGGAAATTTAATTGTGTCGTCTTTGTTTTGTATTGAATTTGCCATAGGGAGCAATATCAACACTTGAAATCATTTTCCACAGTTGAAAACGATGGAGTTTCAGAACGAAACTTGGCCAGAAGTTAGTACATGAACTTGGGATTATTATGCAAGTTGATCAAAGAATGTACCTACAACTATAATCGACTGAGCGGAAATTTAATTGTGTCGTCTTTGTTTTGTATTGAATTTACCATAGGGAGCAATATCAACACTTGAAATCATTTTCCACAGTTGAAAACGATGGAGTTTCAGAACGAAACTTGGCCAGAAGTTAGTACATGAACTTGGGATTATTATGCAAGTTGATCAAAGAATGTACCTACAACTATAATCGACTGAGCGGAAATTTAATTGTGTCGTCTTTGTTTTGTAGTGAATTTGCCATAGGGAGCGCTATCAATAATTGAAGTCATTTTCCACAGTTCAAGACGATGGAGTTTCTGAACGAAACTTGACCACAAGTTAGTACATGAACTTGGGATTATTTTGCAAGTTGATTAAAGAATGTACCTACAACTATACTCGACTAAGCGGAAATTTAATTGTGTCGCCTTTGCTTTTAATTGAATTTGCCATAGAGAGTGATGCCAACATTTGAAATCACTTTCCACAGATGAAGACAGTACATGCAGTTCTGGAATGAAACTTGGCCACATGTTGGTACACACATTTGGGATAATTATGCAAATTGATGAATGAATAAAATATAATTAGCTATACTTGATTGACGAGCCAATTAATGCTTATGAAATTGCTTCAATTCCAACCCGAATTTCACATCAAAAAATATTATCAAATTACCAGAAAGCACATGGATCTGTACATTGGTATACAGTCCTCAGTATAGTAAGCCTTTTACAGCATCTCAAACCTTGAATACTTAGCTAATCAACAGTTTGCTCTGCCCATTGACCCAAGAAATTTGACTTGGTGCACCAGACCGTTCTGTGAGGGGACAAGCCTAGGTCTGGTCACGAAACTAATATAGCTACTTGTTCAAGCCACTATATTGATCCATTGCTCAGTTACTATGTAGGTTTGAAATTAATAATGCGCCGCATGACTCAGTTTAAACTGGCGGACGCTGCTTTCAAAGGGGAAACCCGTACAAATGCATAATACTCACCTTATCGACAAAAATCCGTTTCGATACTCCACTTCCCATCAGCTATATCGCAAGATGAGTACTTAAAGACATACTAGCTATGTTATAAACACGAAAACTTGCCATCCGGAAGCGAATTTCCAATTTTACAAATAATTGGATGGGCGGTGCCGTACCCTTAATTAGAGTTAATACAGTATATACGGTACAATAATTTAAACAAATCATGCAACTTCCGTTCGCTGTATCTCAGTGTAGGAATGACGGATTTTCGTCGGACTTGGACTAAAATGACCCGTATAGGGTAATGAATCCCGCTGAAGTGAGTTTTGCCGCATACACCAATATTCAAATAATGGTCTGGACATGCTACTTCTTGCCAGCTGTGCACCACTGCCTGTTAGGCATTCATTGCATTGTAATGAGCCAATCTAGAAATGAATATCTTTCCTAGAGCCAAACCCACAAGTGTAATGGTCGTACCTGTAGTACAAAAGCAGCTATACCGCTACGCCATATATTCACGCGATTGTAAGCACCCCATTAAAGTAGGCACCCCTCGAATGTTAGCACCCATTCCTGCTGCTAATTTCGAAAGTAAGCACCGGTGCTTACTATCCCGATTCTACGGTATGCTAATTAAATCTGTTTTGGCCTCTACTAAATTTTTTTTAACTAATACTTTTGATTAACTACTAAAATTTACTGTTCTACCCACCCCGAAACTAGCGTCAAACCTCGAGACTAATTCTTTCAGTTCCTGAAAGATATTTTATCAAGTGTTGTGGGTTAGACCACTCTGGTTCTGAGTCCTTCAATTATTGTATGTATAACTAGCTATCATTAGTTAAAGATCTACTGTTGTTGGTAGTTTTCTTATCAACTGACTGGACATGGAGCTAGTATATAATAATATTATAATTAGTACACATCAGTTCACGAAGACTAATTCCAATTAGCTGATGTATCGAATCGATATTTAACTACAGTGTTCCCCCCTCCAATTTGAAAGTTACTTTTATAGTACGATGCATTCCTCGGCCGTTTCCACAAACAGCTGTGTTACCAAATGTGGCCTTGCAGCATTAATGATCAAGTGCCTGAGGGTTTCGCGATCTTGCTCAATCCGTTGCTTATAAAGTGCCTGGAGTTGTGGCAATGACTTCAGAGGGGGGAAGCCCACGGGATGTATACCCATTGTCATTTGACTTGCAATCCACTTGGTCTCATCGCTGGCTTGAAACTCTTGAATTAAATTTTCCCTTGCTCGAAGGGTGTCGTTCTCGCAATGGGTGATGGCAAGCGCAGAGATAGATGAGATCTCTGTATCAAATCTACTCCTGATGTAGAAAAACACTTCTTTTTCCTCGGTAGTGAAGCGGCCTTTTTTGAAAACGAAGAAGATGAGATTGATTCCGTCGATGTAATTTTTTAAATAGTCTACGATCTTATCAAGTATAGAATCTTGACCTTCCATGCCGGTATCAAATAATCCAACCGTATCAATGACTGTCACTCGGTACAGTACCCTTCCCCGTACGAATTCCGTCACTTCATGCTGGACTTCGCGAGTTACGCTTGCCAGAACGCTCGTAGAAACCCCGAACGGTGGGTCGTCGGACGATAGCGGATTGTGTCCAACAAGATGGTTGGCTATAGTGGACTTACCAGCTCCACTCTTGCCCAAAAGCAGTACGCACCTATTCTGGACTATTTGACCTGACATTTGCAGCTACACAGCAAAATATCTTCACAAGTTGTAGCCCTGTAGCAGATTCATAGCTATAATATAGCTAGGTTACTGGCCGATGTAGTACCGTTCCGTCTCAGGCCATAGCGCACGGGTCCGTCCTGCACGTAACCAAAAATAACAATACTCTAAAACAACGAAACGAGTAATATTACACGTAAACGGTGGTGTTGGCTAAGCGTTGTAGCGAACCTTTTACGGGCTTACACTAAGCCTAATGAGTATTCGAACAAGAAAATTGTAGAAAATAGTGGAGTTATGGCGGAAGAACTCGGGGGTGGGTGTAAGCAGCGGTTGAAGAGCAGCAGACAAATGGGACTCCAGTGACTAGGAGTGCAGGACCAGAGGCATGACGCGCACCCAAAAGGCATGACGCGCACCCATGAAGTTGGTTGGTTGGTTTGGAGGTTCAGCAAAAAAGGTCCTCAAAAGATGGGCTTTTTTTGCTGACAAGAATTTAGGGTTTTCAGACAGGCTAAACTACGCTGGAGCCAACTGGAGGCATCTTTATTAAATACTGATTTGTAGCTGTTTTGAAGCTTGTGTTTTTACAGTAGAGGATAATTGGCACTCGACCTGGGCGGGGCGAGATGGGTCACGAGTTAGCTAGCCAGCCTGTCGCGAGAATAACAACTAACCCAGAAGCATGCATAACAATAAAGCTACGAAAAAGCGACTGGTTTTGGCAGGTTGTTGTGTCTATGTACAACATAGCTGACTTCAAGTTCAGAACCGTCGCGACTCAATACAAGAGCTGGAGTACTACTGGGACCGGCAGCCGAGTCGAGATCGGTTTCGACTGAATCACTCCGGATTTGTGCTTCTGGCCTTGGAGATGTTTCTTGAGATGGTACTCGCTTAGTCCGCTATCACTGCATCGCACTTACATCGCTTACTCCGCGGCGGCTCTCTAGTATCTCCCGTGGCTCGCTCGATTCTCGATCATGATCGCGAGTAGTCTGGCGAAGCCAGACCCGAAGCGCGAAGCGCGAGGGTCTGGTGACAAGCCTATACCAACTTTTGTTCCGCAGTACGTAATACTATACGTAAGATTACATAACGCTTAATGAATATTATTAAGTACAGCAAACACATCACGACCCTTTACAAATGTCAGTACGACTTTCAGCTGTTCAGGTTTGAAGTCCAGGTAGCTCAATTCCCTTGCTGCACTTCTGGCTGTCTCTCGTTCTGAGCGGGTGTCAAAGCTTACTTGCACTCGAAGCCCGAAGCCGTACCGTCTAGCGGGTTCACGTGGTATCGGTATTTTAATTAGCCGTTCTGCAATCTGATTGGACTGCAAAATTTCTGCAGGGAGTACAAAACGTTATATAGGCTTGTCACCAGACTAGATCGCGAGTGCGAAGTAAGGGGGTTGGGTCATAATTATTTAACCATTACATGATGTCATACTACGGTTAATTGATTATTTATGACGCAATGTATGCAATTATGACGCTTTGTGACTTAGTTGGTCGGTTGTTTCGGGGGTTCCGCAAAAAAGGGGCTGTGCGTCTTGGACTTTTTTTGCTGTGGCCTCCTGAGAGAGGTAATAATTTTTTAAATGCCGTATTAGTTTCTAATTCGAATATAACTGTTAAATTATGCATTCAGAATGTGTTCCATGAGTGCATGTCCATGTTCTGAACTGGTGGAGTTGAGATTTAAATATATTGAATTGATACTCCAACTGTTCAGAATTAGCTAGTCTTGGTACCAGTCCACCAACAGGGCAGTGGTTACTTACAGTACCCCTCCACACTTTGTTGCAGGGATACTGTATGGAACGGCTGCCTTATAGTTGGCTGGTACCGAGACAAGCTGCATGTAGACATATGCATAGCAAGACACTGCATGTGTACTTGTGTAGTTTACATATAATAGGAATAGAAAATTGATAGCTCCGCCTGCTGGCCCTCAGAGCCACTGCTATCGGGCTGGGGAGGGAGGTCACACAATGATCAGCACCTCAACTCTCCAAACACACAAGCTGAGACTTACCAGGATGTTCCTGGTTACATTAAATTTATACTCCAGCATAGGCCTGCTAACGGCCTTTGAATATATATAGAACGCATTGTTCTCACTTCCTGGATGTGTAAAGCACAGAGCACCACATTATCATACAGGGGAAGTAGAACGAGCAGGTACTGGGACCTCACCACAGGCAATGTAGTTAGCGTTGACTGTCAGTCCTACAAAGTTTTTGGCGTTCACATGTCCCTTGTATGTTCGCACGACCGAACTAAGTTCTGTATTCCAGAGCTTCAGCTCACCGTCTGTGGAACTGGAAAGGGGAATCAGTGGAAGTGAGACAGCTCCAGGAGGGAACAAGGACAGCTCTAGGAGGGAGCAAGGACAGCTCTAGGAGGGAGCAAGGGTGGACTTACACCGAGACCAGCTCAGTGGGGCCGATGAACTGGACATACGAGACAGCCTTACGATGGCCACGGAAGACCCGAAAAGGATCGGCTGGTTTCCGTAGGTCCACATAGTGGATGCAGTGGTCTGGGGGAGGGACCATGGGGAGGAGTCAGAGGAGGGACAGGGTGGAGGCTGTAAGATGAGTGCACTAACCAGCAGAGCCATATGCCAGGTACATGGAATTGGTTGGGTGGAACTTGACGGAGCACACACTACCGTGTGCTGGCAGGGTTAAGAAGCTGCACTGCTGCTGCCGCTGGGGGCACCACAGCCTCACTGGGGGAGGAGGCAGATAGGAGGGGCTAGCTTGGGTTACACAACGGTAATAAACATGTATGGCATGGAAGAGTGTAAACTTAACACTCGCAGTGAGAATCCAACAGCTTTCACCCTTGTTCCTATAGCTGCCTAGCCTCATTCCCAGTGGATAAGGCTAATGGCTACTAGGGGTATTGAATTACAGCGCCACCCTAATCTAAGTGCCACCAGAGTGTTAAAAGGTTTTTTCATTCTAATTACCATTTTGTTCTAATTGAAGTGCAAACTGGCTCAAAATTATTTTTATCAGCCGGGCGCACGCGAAGCGCATGCCTGGCTGGACCTAAGATTGCTTTACACTTTCGTGTTTGTTTGTGTGTATGTGTGTGTGTGTGTGTGTGTGTTCGTTCGCAATTATCACGTGCGCTAAGTTACGTCATTCCGTTACTATGCCACTATAGCCACGAGCGCAGTGGAAGCTACTAGAGGTTTGCAGGCTCAATAAGCTAAGGTACGTCAAGCTAGAATAATTTTGTGTTGCCTAGACAGCGAAAGAGTGGTAGGTAACGATAGTTCTGTTTGCGCAAGTTCTGATCGCTAACTGGAAGCGCACTACAAATTGCTGTGTCAGTACTTTCGCTGGAAGCTATACACGATGAGACTGTCTAGCCAAGCGATCCATTCTACAGCTGCAATTAGCTTAGACTGGCCTGTTGCTGAGCACAACCTTCAGTTGGATGATTTATATTAAAAAAAGAAATATCAGTCTTGTTTTTGTGGTGCTGTGATTCAAATGACTACTCTAATCTGTTCACCTGTGTAGTCATCTGAACCTGAGGCAAATATAGTGGGGTCAGTGGGGTTGTACGCTACACACCACACCCGCTTGCTGTGTTCCTGCAGTGGAAGAGAGAGGGAGAGAGAGAAGGGAGGGAGGGGGAGGGAGGGAGAGAAGGGAGGGAGGGGGAGGGAGAGAGAAAGAGAACGGAGGGGAGGGAGGGAGAGAGAGAAGGGAGGGAGGGGGAGGAAGAGAGAAAGAGAACGGAGGGGAGGGAGGGAGAGAGAGAAGGAGAGGGAGAGAGAGGGGGAGGGAGAGAGAAAGAGAACGGAGGGGAGGGAGGGAGAGAGAGAAGGGAGGGAGGGAGAGAGAAAGAGAACGGAGGGGAGGGAGGGAGAGAGAGAAGGAGAGGGAGAGAGAGGAGGGAGGGAGAGAGAAAGAGAACGGAGGGGAGGGAGGGAGAGAGAGAAGGGAGGGAGGGAGAGAGAGAAGGGAGGGGAGGGAGGGAGAGAGAGAAGGGAGGGGAAGTGGAGGGAGAGAGAGAAGGGCGGGAGAGACATGACGTACATTTGGTGTATGTACTTCATCCACTAATCCAACCTGATAGGACCCAGTCTGCTGTCCAGTGTTAGTGTCCCAAACTGCAACACAGCCCTTGAAGTCACTGGAAACTAGGTTTGACTTGTAGTATGGGTTGTAGGACACAGAGCTGTGGGCAGAGGGACCTACGCTAACAACGCACACTAGAGCACTTATGTAGAACCCAGGTGGGCGGCTGGATAGCCTTGTTCCCAGGCCAGGCAGTCTGAGAAGTAGCTTGGAATCTACCATCAGCACGTGCAAACTACACCACAATTTTGTGGGTATCGTAAAGGCCTAAAGACCCAATCTGGAATAGAAAATTGAGCAGCTTCCAAGCTTTTATAAGTAGTCTTAGTGGATATAAAATCACATGTCTTTTACTATTCTTCAGTTTCAAAACCAGACTTTCCACGTATTATACTGGTACACTGGACTCGTTGCTGTGGGACCTGAACTCACGGACACATTTACTGGCTAAATTCTTGCACATGTGTAAACAGTAGATACGGCTAATAGCTGGGGTACCTTAGTTGCGAGTTGCAACTCATTTCCTGAACTGGGAAATGATTAAGAAACCCCACGTTCCTCAGAACACTGTGGTAGTCAAACACCTGGAGGGAAGATGAGATATATGGAGGGAAATATGAGACGTAGTGTCTTACAATCCAAAATGCCCACTAAGAAGATTGACCACACACCTTGATCTTCCTGTTGACTCCAGCAATGGCAAAGAACTCCCCATCTTTGTCGAACTCAATGCTTGAGATGATGCTACCAGAGGAAGGGCTCTGGTCACCGTAGGTGAGGGCTGAGAGCTCTCTAAATGAAGCCAGGGTTGTAAATTTTTCAAGGGACTCTGCGAACTCCCCCAGCCTGTCTGCTGGGTCGCCTAAAGGTCCAGAGGACGTTTCCAGATAGTTCTGCAGAATGTCATCAAAGTTGGAGTGCACCCGCAGCTTCCTCTCGCTTAGGACCTCCGCTGCAGCTAGGTCAGCAGGCGTGACTGGGTCAGGGGCTACTACCTGCTGTGAGGAAGATGAGGCCTGAAAGGGAGAGGGGGCTCTACTTATAACCGGCTGAGGCCACAAGCAAATGGGGCGCTTACCTCAGAGCTGCTCAGCTCCTCCTGTTGCAGAGGGAGGGAAGGACAGGGAGAGGTAGGGATAGCCTGCTCATGACCCCCAGGGGCCAATTTTGCCTAATGTAAAAAGAGAAGGAAAGTGTTGGAGTAAGCCTGGTCATTGCTAGCCCACGAGTGTTAACCTCCACTGTAGAACAGTCCTCCTCTAAAGCAACCAGGGTGGGCCTCCAGGTAGGGGGTGGGGCACTCACCTGCCG
Organism: Phakellia ventilabrum; assembly: GCA_963921505.1. NCBI lineage: Eukaryota > Metazoa > Porifera > Demospongiae > Axinellida > Axinellidae > Phakellia > Phakellia ventilabrum. The sequence continues at coordinate 4,050,623 of OY997389.1, forward strand.
CTTACACTGTCTGGCCCTGTGGAGGAAGTCCAGCAGCACGGCAGAGTTGTATACCTTCTCTTGCTATGGCATACAGTGGAGGCGTATGCATTTGGTGGGTTGTTGCAAAGAGTGCCAAGTGAGGGTGAGAATGGAACAGACACACACACGAGCCAGTATGGTGTTTTGTCTTGCCATGCGCTGTACCTGGCATGGGAGTGATCCAGCTGCTGGCAAGACTAGGGATGCCCAAATCTTCATTGCCAAGTGCTACATTCTAATATGGGCAAACTATACTGCAAACAGGGCACACCTGTTCCCTGAGCCACAGCCCCTTCCCAGGGAGGCAGGCTTAACCCCGCCCCCCACACCATAACTGGGTGTGGCCTCCCCAGGCCAGGCTCTGCTAGGGCCCATTCACTCTGTCTGACTGCCTGATTTTGTCTGGACTTCTGGATACAGACATCATGACTCCTCAGGAAATGAAATGTCCCTCTCAGATGAGTCAGAGGTAGGAGCCACAGAACAGTCACACAAACCTCACTGTATACCACAACTGCACTGCTGCAACCCCACGTTATCACACACTAACCTCCTCTTGCTTGGTCACCTTCTGCTGTATGGCTGTCAGCAGGCGATGACGGTCTGCAGGAATGAGAGGGTATTGTCAACACTAACCCAGGGAACACCAGGTATGCTATGGCTCACCCTGAGGGGCGACTTTATCTGCTAAATTCAGTAGCTCGTCTATGCCTGGAACATGCGCATGCATGGCCAGCTCTCGCTCTGCGCTGGCTTGCTGGTGGTACTTCGCCACTACCCTGTTGAGAGCAAAATTCGGATGCATGGCGCTCTGTTCCGGCAGGCTGGTCTGGCAGACTGGGCACCATTGTGCCCGGGTCACTGCCTGCGATATACAGCGGTAGCTAGGGAAGATGAAGGGTGAAGGCAGTGTCCCAGTTAGAAGGCACAGCAGGCATACATGAGCAGTAACTCACCAAAAGCTGTGACCACAGACAGTAACTCCTTCCAGATCTCCAGACAGATAGGGCTGCAGGAAGGTGGTTTGGTAAACTATATTCATTGCATATGCCACATCTATACTAGATAAGGCACCAATGTTAACAGGCATCAAGATATGGCAGCAAGATATGGCGTGTTAGCCACCTCATATAATTATCGTCAAGGTCACCTATCATGAGAACTCAACAAATTATGTGGCGACCTCAAGAGGTAATGCACCATAGCAAAGTGCATGTCTGTTCGTCCGCACTTATCACATGCGCCATTATGTTACTATACCTTATATAGCCACGAACACACTTGAAAGTGGAAGCTATTGGAAGCATTTCCTTGTATACAGATTAATAAAACAAACTCTAGAACAAGTGTAGCAAGCTGAAGGCACTTGTTCTAGAGCTTTGTTCTAGAGCTTTGTGTTATTAATCTGGGTACCACGAAATGTATGGCGGTTCTTGTTTTTGTGTCCTCTGACTTGAGGCCTTACAAGCTCTGCCTACATCTGTGGGTACGTGGTCAATGGCATAGGCACTATGCTTGGTAGTACCATATACCAGGGCTGGCGCCACCGATCCGGTTGGTCAGGTTTCAACCTGACCACTTTTTAGACAATAATAATAATAATAATATACTCATGTTGCTGCCGTAGCGCTTACGCCATTGACCACGCACCCACAGACGCAGGCGGAGCTTGTAAGACCTCCAGTCAGAGGACAAGAGCAAGAACAACCAGAGACCACACAATCCTGATCACCATACAATTCCTTCTTCCTAGTCTCCCATATCAATAATACAAAGCTCTTAACTAGCTTTAATAATGCTTTAAAATCATCCCTGTTCCAATTCTCAAATCCTAAAATAAAACTTGCCTTATTAAAATTATCAAGTGTACTAAACTCCCCAAACCTCCCCCCCAATAGATTTTCTAATTCTACCATGAAATTATTTCTAATGCTGTCATATGCTGGACACTCCCAGAGAACATGTACCACACTCTCACATTCACCCCTGCATAATTTACACTGCCTATCATCATTTTTACCCCTATGTCTTCCTAACTCTTCATTCAGACCGTTCGTACCTGACCGAAACTTAAACAATAATCTTGTACCCGGATCACCTACCCCCTGCAAATAATTCTTGAATTCTATTCCCTTACAGAAAGACTTGTACAGATTCAACTTATCTTTAGTATTCAAGCTGTCATTAAAGTCCTTGTATTCTCTATCCCTCAACGCTTCGTCTACCGTATCTAAAAACAAATTAATATGATCTTGGCTATCTAAATCTAACTGCAGCAGCAATTCATTAATTACTTTCATCCAAGTTTTCCTTTGCCTACCTCTACATGGTTTCACTTCCCACTCAGCATCTAATAGTACTCTAGGATACCGCTCAATATCCAACTTATTGACTTTATACCACCACTTAAGTTTGCTTCTATCCCTCCTCCCTTTCAAGGACTCTAACCCCATATCTCCCCTTACCGCTTCATTACACGTTTTGGAAGAGCAGCCAAGTATCTTCTTAGCTGCTCCTAGCTGAATGGATTCTAAGGAAGCTGTCTGCCGTTTATTACAAGCCCACACTTAACTACCGTATTCTAAAGTAGGACGAAGTACTGAAACTAACAATAATCTCCTTGCAACGGTACTGATATTTCTATTACTGACAAACCGGTGCAAACGATTAAGCTTTTTCTTCCCATTATCAATTACCTTCTGTACATGACTATCCCATGACCCATTCTCAGCAAATTCAATCCCCAAGTAACAGTAACTTACAACCCTTGGAATTACGTTATCTCCCCACTTCCATGCACACATATCTGTAATAGCCACCTTAGAAAATACCACAACAGCACTCTTTTTGATGTTAGGTTTCAACCTCCATTTGTTACAAAACCCTTGTACTACATTAATCAACTTTTGTAAATCCTCCGCATTAGTAGTTAAACCAACAAAATCATCTGCAAACATTAGTCCCCCAACCTTAACATCATTCTTAATGATTATACCAAGCCCAGCTTTCTCAACCTCATCTAGTAACTGATTAATAAAAATGGAAAATAGGATAGGCGATAGACTACAACCCTGTGCTACCCCCTGGCTTATATCAAATGGTTTGGATTTTTCCCCCTCCAGTAAAACAGCACTCTCTGTAATGTCATACATCTTCTTAATAACTCTCCACATCCTACCCCTAACACCCAATTCCCACAACCTAAACCATAAACCATCGTGCCAAACCGTATCAAAAGCCTTCTGGATGTCTAAGAAAAAAGCATAAGTGTATTTACCTTCTCTTATTCTGCCTTGTATGATCTCGTTCAAAGTATAGACATTATCAACACAACTTCTTTTCGCTCTAAAACCTGCCTGCCCCTCATGAAGAGCCTTTTCCGATTCTAATCTTATTACCAAGCGATTATTTAAAATCTTACAAAACAGTTTACCAACAACGTTCAATAGAGTAATGCCTCTGTAATTACCTGGATCCTCAACATCACCTTTCTTATACAAACTAACAATTAATCCTTGCCTCCATTGTTTAGGAATACCCTCTTCTGTCCAGACTACTTCATATAAAGCTTTCAACAGATTCGCCATTCCAGAGCCACCATACTTAAAAAGCTCCCCAACTAAGCCTTCATTACCTCCAGTTTTGTTATTCTTTAGACTTTTCAAACACTTTTTAATTTCGGCATAACTTATATCCCTGTCTAAAACCTTATCCTTCCGTGCACTAGACATCTCGCTGTACTCTGTCACCTTATTCTCTACATGCTCTCTCCAGCTATCATCAAACTGATCATCTACTGATGCTGTACCCAGCTTACCGTAATGCTCATGTAGAACTTCAAGCTTCCCCTTTGTACTGGTTACGCATGAACCTGAACTACTCCTTAATGAAGCAATGCTCTTACGACTACCCTTTGAAGTCCTGCCAACAAATGCCCAAAATTCCTTCTTGTTTTCATCAAAATCTTTATTAGCCTTTTCTATCACCTCATTCCAACTATCTAACTTCTTCTTACGTACCAATTCCTTGATTTCTAAACGTAACTTGTAATACTGTCCCCATTTATCTTCCCTACCACTCTGAATCTCTTTGTAAACCTGTCTTCTTAACCTAATCTTATCTTTAATCTCTTCATCCCACCACCTCGCTGCTTTGCCACACACTATCACCTTTTCCCCAATTTCTTTTGATGCTCAAATGTGAAGTATAGAGGGATCATCGCTGTATCGTTGCTGCGAATTGCATGTCTCTCTCTCTCCTAGCACAGCATAGTAACTAGACTCAGTTTGTGAATGAAGTGGCCACACCCACTGGCTGAAAACCAGTGGTCTGGTTAGTCTCGTGCCCAGACCTTGGCTCCTCCCCTCGCCAGACAGTCTGGCGACCCAAGTCCAAAAGGTCGTTTCAGTAGCTGGAGTAGGAATCCAATTATTAGCAATTATCCAACGTAATATGTCGGTGTTAAGTAGTACTAAGTAGGTGCGTAAGCACACGTGCAAAGCGCTTTAATAAGAAGCTACAGTCAGAGCTGAAAGCACTTACCGATTATGGCTGCGTGTAGCAGATAATCGAAAGCGAGTGGTAAACTAGCATAACACAAACTCTTTCCACCTCCGGTAGGCAACGATATGAAGACGTCTTTTCCAAGGAGAAGCTCACGAACAGCAGCAGCCTGCTCTGGAGTAGGACGATCGTATCCAAGTTTCTGAACGGCGTGTAGTATGCCAATGTCCACAGTTTCGGCTGGAACGCTGTACTTCAGTCGAGGGATAAACACTTTGCTACGAGTTGCCATCTTTTCAGTCGGATAATCTACTATGTGACGTCGTGAACGACTCACGTGCAAATGATAATTGCACGTACTGCCATGGATATTATAGACTCGAGTCTATAATATCCATGGTACTGCAATCTCATTGGACCCGCCTGGAATGTAAGCGGGTGAAACGACCTTTTGGACTTGGGTCGCCAGACCGTCTGGCGAGGGGAGGAGCCAAGGTCTGGGCACGAGACTATGGTCTGGTCACCAGACTACACACAGCATGCTTTTCAATACCAAGATAATAATAAAAAAACTTTCCCTGGGCCTCAAAGAAAGTAAGAGGTGTAACTTCTGAAGCCTCCAGACCAAGCGTAAATCATGAAGTGTACTAACCTGAGATTAACACTGAGATATTAGCCTATTCAGACCAAAGTGCTATGATAACTACAGCCATGTAAGTGACCTACTGCTGAGCCCTTCAGTTGTAATATTCTAACTTCATACCATGCCCTTCCACACTCAGATTTTATCTCTGCAGCCCTGAGACAAATTTCAGCTACATTAAATGTATGGACGCAAAATGTAAAACTATGAATTACGAAGGTACATATATAGCTACACTATATTGTGTGTGACCATGAAACACAAATTTTAAATTCTACAAATTTGGCGAGTGCAAGGGATAAGATTTTGCAAAAATAACTATTTACTCTGTGTATAATAATATTGAGGCAGAAAGAATGGTCTTGGCTGGGAATTGGGGAGTTACCTTCCTGGCTACGTACAGCATGAATTAGCCAGCAAGAAATAGCTGTAATTTGTTACGACAGCAATCAACAAAAATTTTCACAAACAGGTTTAGTCATGTTTAAAGTCAATCTGATGCTAAAGGGGAGGGGGTAAGGGCCCGTGATGTTAAAATCAATACTTGCATGACAAACGTTTTTGTAGTTTTTATGCAGTTAATTGCATTCATATTGTTAATACAATCATATGACTGTTTCTGCAGCAGAACGTTGTCTTCGGTTGTGATGTTAAGAGGGGGGGGTGGGGTCTGACCTTAGTGTACTAGTGCGTTAAGTTGCAGGCTATCTGCTGAATCCGCAAACACAGTACAGGAAAGCTGCACCACCCACGTGTTCAAGCAGCTCCGCCCTTGGAAATTATACAGGTACATGTAGGCGTGGTCAAACAGCACGTGCCGGTGGGAAGCTAGTACAGTGTGGCCATAAGTGGTATGCATGCGCAGTTGTAGAGCGGGAAATTGTTCTGTTAATGCATATTTTCCCCGAACGTGTTAATAGCAACACTTTTCAATCAAAGTCTGCGTCAGATTCGCTCCTCTCTCACCTGCATTCTTTCTCACGTATTTTGGTGGCATCTCCCGTATAAAATGCAGTTCATTTTCGGGGACCACAACCCATTCGGGAAGTTGCGGCAATCTCCGACGATCATACTCCTTCGGCGACCACTCAATCCTTCTTCGGCGTCCATTAAGCCCCTCGGTGACCAATCCCTCTTCGGCATCCATCGAGCCCCTTCGGCATCCATCGAGCCCCTTCGGCGACCACTCAATCCGTCCATCAAGCCCCTTCGGCGACCAATCCCTCTTCTAGTCTCGCGGGCCAGCCTCACACGCACACGAGGAGCAGGGGCGTAGGAAGATGTTTTGTAGCACGGGGGCTGACATTGGCCAATGAATTGGTGGATATGTATGTCTGCGGGCGAAGCCCGCTCTGTCTAGGGGGGTGCGGGGGCATGCCCCCCCGAGAAATTTTTAAAATTTAGATGCTCTGAGATCAATTCTGGTGCATTCTGAGCCAACTTTCCCTACATTTTATTGAGGGTAATTTTTCTTTTTATGATTTTTAGCCACTCATGAAATGCATAGAAGCATAGTGATAATGTTCAAGAAACACAATTTTTTTTATAATATGATAAAAAAACTCTGTTGTTGTCTGTGTAGGAGAAACAATGAACTTAAATTTGCCTAAATAGTTCAGTCAGCGTCTGTTTGCAGACACAAACTCCAGGGTATCTCGCACCGCGACTCCGAGTGATCGTCAGCGCAGCAGCTGCGGCGGTGAGTTGGCAACTGGCTCAGTGCTCGGGGCTTCCTGCGACGAGTCCTCGTCAGTTTTTGTATAATAACAAGCGTGTACAAAGGTAAGAAGTTTATCCGACATAACACAGCCTGGCCATTGACACGCCCACTTGTCACGCCGCCACGTGACAAGCAGACGTGAAACGCGTAGATATGCTGTATGCTGTAGCTAACGGTGCATAGCATTAGCTTACCTTGAGAAGTTACTATTCGCCGTGGAACCGGGGGCTGGAAGAAAGATTGGATGAGCCTCTGCGTCATCCTACTGCGGGAACAGTCAGAGCTGTGGTTCTTCACACCTCGCATGACGAAAATGTTAGGGGGGCTCAGCCCCCTGGTTGTAAAGTTTGGGGGGGCTGCAGCCCCCCGCGCCCCCCTGCTTCCTACGCCGGTGAGGAGTGAGTCTGGACACTATTGACAGCTTTCCGTGCCAGCCGCAGAAATCTAGGAGGTTCAAATCTGATTGGTCCGTTTCAAATGAAGCACATGATTTCCTGCATTCAACCGTACCGTATATACATGTCGTTTTTTTTATTTACGAAAATCAATAACAAGTCGTATTAGCAGAGCTTTTAGCTCTACTGCTGCAGCAGCTGCATCCAGCCGTCTAGCTTCCGCTCCAGCTCCTTCAGCTGTCCAAATCAATTACGGCAAGCAATCGTTCTTTGTGGCGAAAGAGAAACGGACGAAGAATCAGGACATATACGGGAGACGATCTTAGTTAGTGTGCGTCTCTCAGAATCGCTGTGTAGGCGTCTTCCTTCTCGAGAGCATGGCACGCAGGCCACACAAACCACCATCGCCATGAGAGTACGTTGTGGTTTAGATTTGCATTCTTTACGCGTGACCTGCCGTACGTTTACGCAATTATTACATTCTTCCGTGGCACGGGATGCTGTTCATAGCGCCCAGACTCACTCCTCGTGTGCGAGTGAGGCTGGCCCGCGAGACTATCCCTCTTCGTCATCCATCGAGCCCCTTCGGCGACCACTCAATCCTTCTTCGGCGTCTATTAAGCCCCTCGGCGACCAATCCCTCTTCGTCATCCATCGAGCCCCTTCAGCGAACACTCAATCTCTTCGTCGTCCATCATTACAACTTGAGCTCCTGAGGTGTCACTAATCATGACTTCTACATCGATTGAGGTAAGACTATGTAGCAAGTAGTATGACATATTGAACTGTGATCTCCATTTATAGTAATGGGGGAGAGCTTTGTTGTTTGATACTCCAACTAGCTGGGTTATTCAACCAGTGCAGTGAATGCCTAGTCAAGTTTTAAAGTGAAAGTTATAGCTTTGTTTAAGATCTCCCTGTAGTTTAAGCTTTCCCTTCTAGATTAGAGGAATTGAAGTAACCACACAATATTATATACCTGCACATGTATAATTCATTTTATTTTTTGGGTAGATTCTGGTGGAGCCAGTAGTGGATGGAGTCAGTCAAGGTTCCCTAGGATTCAACTCCACTGCTGGTTGCACTGCAAAAGAAACAATCCAGGAATTCTTAGAAGATGATGAGTTGCTTGAAGAGCTGGAAATCGACTTGAAGGACCTGCAGTGGAAAAAAATCGAGAGATTCAGCACAAAATTCGACACCTTCATAAGAATTAAGGGCTCCACCACCCTTGAAGAATATGATCGTCTGAGAGTGACCTTCACTCAAGTTCAGGGTAAGCTGATCATTATAATTTATATTACAGTCTCTATTTTTCGAATTGTGGATAGGAGTAAGTGTGCCTATGCCGGCACCGGGTGTGTGAGCAAACAAAAATTTACTAGGAAATAATTAAAGATGCCTTGCACAGCTATGCAGATGCATGCATAAGCAGGTATTTATTATAAATGATATGTAGCGATATCTTGGGAGATGGGACTGGCCACATAGGGAGAGGCTGGCTGAGTATTTTTGTGAGCTAATTAACCAGTCACAAGAATAGACCCTGGGTGGTTGATTGAGTATTTTTTGCAATCCAGCTAGCCATAAGAATAGCATGTACATGTGTAAAGTCCAGTACGCATAAGTTTACACGTTATTAAGGGCAGATATGTACAGTGTGTTCTAAACTGCTTATTATTATTATTTGTAGCAACAACATCTGCACCAGCAACAGTGCTGGTCAGTGGAGAGGACAGACCAGGTATACCATTTATATCATGCATAAATGCTGTTGATATATAATATTAGTATGTCTATTGTGTGGAATTGGATTTATGAGTCCTCATAATCAGGATGAGGCTGTTGTAGTCTCGTTCCCACCTGCCCCCGTGGGTGGAGGGTCTGGGAACAAGACTAAAGCTGTTGTAGCTGTTGGAGACATTGCACTAGCTATAAGAAACTTAATAGTATGTGGGACTTGCAGTTAAGCTCCTGCTCATTAACAGAAGTACACGAGCAATCTCCTCTAATATATCATTATTTAAACGCTTTCTCCAGCTTTAGTCGACTGCTCAAATGTGGTGGCACTCCAGAAACTTCCGTGCAAGAACGAAGGTACATTTTTGCATATATATAACCATTTGTGTGTCTATTGTGTGGCATGGGATTAAGTCCTCATTATCAGTATGAAGCTGCTGTAGCTGTCGGAGATTTAGTTGTTTGTGTTATAATTAGCTATAAGAAACTTAAAACAAATATGTGGGGCTTGCAGTTAAGCTCCTATTGATGAGTTGTAAGTACACAAGCAATCTCCTCCAATTCTCATTATTAAACACTCCCTGCAGCTTTAGCCGACTGCTCTAATGTGGTGCCCAAGAAGCTGCCATGTACAGAAGGTACATTTTTGCACAATCTCAGCTACATTTATAATTACCAATTTAGAGAACAACATGATAATATGGTGCAGATTATTTGCATTTTAATATATAGCCCAGGCCAGTGCCCTGCATGGTTCCACCACCAGAGTGTAAAGTGCTACCATATTATATAGTAGTCACTATAGTATAACTATATAAATAGTCACACAACCTTTTCTGCTCAAACATTACAGGAAAACCAGAAGCACTTGTACAGCCACAAGCGAGGGTGACCAAGATTGCGTTAATGGCAGCTTATAGAGAAACACAGTCCCCCTTGGTTCAAAACGCACTGATGGAGTGGAATCGCTTCAATAAGGAAGTGAGGGGTGTTGTAAGAACCACAAAGGTTAGCATAATTATGTACACATATCTGTATTATAATTCATGTGGTACTGGTTAATTAATAGGTGCAGATTGCAGTAAATTTGTCTACTCTGAAGGAAGCATGCACGTAATATATGTTATGCACCTAATAACGTGCGTTAAGATGTACTTAACTTATGGTAGTCAAATTTGCATCTAAATCACTTGCAATTATCACAAAAGTACATTGTTTTATACATGTAGTTGTCCACATCTTTTGCAGTGGCAAGGATCAGCTGGTTTTCACCAGTGCCGTGGAACAACAGAAAGAGAAGCGCTGGATAATCAGTTGATACGTCAGCAGCTGGTAGACAGTGAACGTCTGGTTTCACTGTACAGAAGGGTGAACATTCCCGGGATGGGGGTAGTCCAACTGGACCAGCACAGAGCTATGGACCAAATCAAAACTGTCCTGGCTGAAATGAAGAAAAGGGGCCAGCTGCATCCTGTGAAGATAGAGAAACAGGTAATCATAAACATATTATAATACACCCCAGTAGTTTCTGTTATGCTAGTAGACTATAGCAAGTATAGTTAAGGTTAATGCCTCAGTAAATTGAAAATAGTGGTTATGCTGCACGGGGGGGTTTTGGCCCTCAGCCTATGGATATTCTCGTGCAACTCCTGAGGTACCATCTGAAGTGATGCATGATTTGTTACCTAAGCCACACTTAGCTACATTGCCACTAGGTGACCTGCATGCATTATTGTGCAGGCATGCCAAGTCTGTAGTTGGCAAGAGTGGACAAATCTATCTGACTACTACTTAGAACAAGAAAGGCATTTCACTCTTGTACTTGTGCACCATCATTTGCAGCTGGGTAACATCACATCTTGGGCATAGCATTAGTACATACATATAAACTCTGTTTTGTTCATATGTGACCGGATTTGCAAAAACCCGGCACTTCCCGCATTTTAGCGAAATTTTCGATTTTTGGCAATTTTCAAGCTGCCGTATTTCGATAGCCATTAGTGAGGCACGAGGCACATAGCTATGTGGTTATTGGACATTGGGAAAAGTATGCACTACAGTATTATAATACAACTAGCATTCCATATGTACCCTTGGCCTCAATGCAGGATTATAATGATGACAGTGCCAAAGGCTCAGAAAGTGAAAATGATGAGGTGTGTGCTAGTGTACATTATTTCATAATGGTTCCTCCCTCTATCAGCTCACAGTGAACCAGTGGTTACTGTACTCTAATCGTAGTTAGTACACACATGCATCATCAAGCGTCGACCTTTCAACTGCTGGGCTACAGTCTTCATTTTAATTGTGATGTCTGCCTTGCAGCCCAGCAATTCAAACATTGGCATTTGTGAAGCCAATTTGTAGTTGGTAGAAAGTTAACCCCAATGAACACATTGTCGACGAGTGTCTGTCATTAGCCCTTATGAAGTCGGAAGCCTGAAACAAGATCGTTCTAACCGCACTCCAGGCTACAAATTACACGTGCTAGCGCTGCTTTCGAAGGTAGATTGGCCTTACTATTTTCTTTGTGTGCTTCCAAGGGCGCATTTCCTTGCAATTAGCTTCTGTGGGGGGGGGGGGGGGGGTAGTTTAAAAAGTGATTTTGAACAGCTACACATTTGTATAATTATTCAGAAGGCTCTGTATTATATATGCAGGATTGCACTGGAGAGGAAGCATGCATTGTAGTTTCTATATATGGCAATGCAAATAAATAACAAAGTTTTTTGGCCTTACAGGACGTCAACGGTACTAGCCATGATAAAAGGGCACGTGCCAGCACTGAGCTAGAGGAGGTGTGTACTATAATGTGTATCATTCTAAAGTAAAAGTTCTAGAGTTTTATTTATCATGCATGCATTGTAAAATTGTTCACTATTCTAATTATTGTGATTGTTTTGTCCTTTTAGGACAGTAATCTTCCCAAGTCTAAGAGACAAAGACCTAATGTAAGTCATAATGCTATTACATCAGACTTGCCCCACATCTCTAATTGGATTCATATGCATCTGGTTACGTCGGTATCCTTAAACTACAGGAAAAGGGTGCATATGAGCTGCAAAATGTACGGGCCAGAGCAGGAAACCGAAAAATTATGAATCTTGTAAGTGGTCATGGTTGTTTAATACACTCTATTTTTAGCTATGCTTTATAAAAATTAATATGGGCAGGCCAGCTTGTTTGTAATAGGCATAACTACCCTGCGATTATGCCATTGCACAATGGTCATGTGAGAAAACTTACCAGGCTCTTTATTTTCATAGCAAATTAAAGGCAAGCTTTATACGTATATAGGTAACCAATAATTTCAGAGACAACTGTACAATGCATATCATAGGCCGAATACTGGAAATGATATCCCTGCTAGAAAAGAGACTGTCATTAAATGACTACTTTATTATCACATAGATACAAAAGCAGCCCCTCATCAAGGACGATGCCATTGTGGTCTGCAAAGCGTGGTTTCCTGGGAGTTTGGCAGCAAATTTGAAGACATCAATTATCAAAGAAGAAGCTTCCTACCTCCACCTGCCCCCACTCAAAAGGGGGCTGTCCAAGATAGACACACTAGCTTGGGTTGGACAACAATTAGTAAAAAATAACAAAGTACAACTAAAGAAGTCAGCCGGACTGACAAGAGAGGATGTAATTTAATTTATTTTGTAACTAATATAATACTGTGATATGTAATTATGATTTATTGTTTACGGTTTATTAACATTACCCCTTAATTAAAGTTCTACTGATTGTAAGTGGTGTTGATAAATGCAACTATTACTATTTCGATTGTGATATATGGCAATGCTCAACTAAGTAATAACTTTAAGACACAACTCATGTCATTGATAACTTAGTGATAATTATGGCTTCTATTATATGAAATTATGGTATCAATGGAATGATAATAAGTCATGAATAAATTTACTATAAAAATTGCAGTGATATATATAGCTATACTCAAATACAATAGTCAAAGTTAGTTACTTTAATCACTGTCTTAAAGGTTTCTCACCAAGACTGCTCTCACTAGTTATACGTTCCTAGAGTTAGAAAGCTCTTGGGTACTCGGTGGCATGTACAATAACGTGTTGTGAAGTAGAGTATCCTACTGACAGAGATGAGCATGGTGTTTCTGGAGATGTACTAGATTCAGACAGTTTCTTGGAGGAGTACAAGATGATGGGTCACCCTCTCATCGTATGTCTCTCGCAGTTGTGCTGAGTCTTTTGTCTTGATTGTTCCTCCTTTTCGCAACGCTGCAAAGATTTAATACACCATTTCAATTTATATGTACCACTGTCATCGTCTATCTCCTCATTAGTCATGTGTAACGAGGTAATATCTGTCTCCATAACCTTCTTTTATTGTCACCACAAAGTTGCTTATTCCTTCATTCAAACAGCTGTAGAGAATGCAGCAATATTTTGATGTAAACTGTCAAATTCAGACAAATACCGCCTAGCACTTTCCTCCTTGCCGTGGAGTGCCTTAGCTCGTGCGTTCGCACAAAACATAATTATTTTTGAAATGTGACGCAATATTAGAAATTCTGTAGTCACAATGATGACACATAATATGACACACAATCTTGGCTGCAACTGTAAACGGAAGCAATATAAATGTCCTGAAACAGCTTGCAAAGTGCAAAAGAACTTAACAGAAGACAGCTGCAAACTTAGTAGCTATAACAAGCTGGATTTAAGTCTAGACTTGGTGGCCAATCTGCCATATTAGTGTGCAAGTAAGCCAGATATCAAAGCAAGGTACCAGTGCTGTATACATGGGTAAATTCATGTGCACAGCTAGCTAGCAAGCAACAAAGACCATTGTAGCTGGTGCAATAATAGGAAATGAGTCTCCAGAGAACAAAGGTAGAGACAAATAATTGGAAATTATCGGTTTGAAAAAAATGAATTTGGACACAGAATTAGAAGGACGCATAATTAGAGTGCCTACGGTACCATACTGCTGCTGGCACCATTAGGGGCTAATATCATAGCCTCGTTCCCAGGCTCACCCGACTCAATAATGCAGAACGGAACAGGAGAGCCTGGTATATTTTGTGACGTAATTACATGAAAACATGGATGCAGTATCATGTGAATGCAATAGTCAGCTGCACTTTTGTCTGAGTTTGTTGGCAGTGCGCTGGGTATCAAAGCAAGGCTAAGACGAGACAAGAAGACCAAAGAGGGATGCACACATGTACTATTATTGGAGTTACTCTAGTTCCTTTACTCACATGTACAGTACCCACGACAGGACTTCAGCAAAAACCTGTAAGATCAAAAGATGGCTAACATTACTCAAAAAAATCTATCGCATCCATGTTTTCATGTAAGTACATCACAAATAAACCAGGCTCTCTTGTTCCATTCTGCATCAGTGAGTCGGAGAGCCTGGGAATGAGATTACTAATATAGGTCATGCCATACACACACACACACACACACATATACACATAGCTACAGCACCCTGAAAAACACTTGCTCTAATGCCTATTTCAGAACTATCACGTGCGCGGCTCATGACGTCATTTGGAGGACATGTCCAAGTAGAAAACAGTAATTTTCTATAGATTTGAAGGCTTTTCAGGAAGACTGAAAGCTCAACGGAGGGCCTTGTCAAGGCAGCAGCTTGCAATACTCTTCATAGGTAAGCAAAATGCTTATTCGAGAATATAAAATTCAGGCATGCACATTCGGGCGAGTGGTATATTTTACCTTTCTAGCTAGCTTTGCATACTTCTAGGCATTTCTCATGAGTTGCTAACTTGACAAGGCCCTCTGTTGAGTCTTCAGCCTCCATGAAAACTAGAAACTCGCCGTTTTTGCCATTTCAGTTGAAGGGCTCAGAACCAGAGTGGTCTCGCCAGTGACAGGAAGTCCGCATAGTTCACGTACAAGGTTAATTTAGTATGCATTACGCGTTACGTCATTGAGTTGTACCGCAACAAAAATGGAATATTTTAGCGATATGTTCATGTTCTTTTTTCTCAACAACCGTTCAATATTTTTGCATGGGACTTTTTTTGAGAGGAAGTACAAGGACGTATGAATGGGATGGTCCAAGTTGCACTTCCGTACGTGGTATGGAAATGACGCTACGACCTGAGACACGATGCCCGTTTCTAGACGGTCGAATGAATGGTTGATACAAACAACGTCCGAACAGCGGTTCTCAAGCATTCTGGAGTCTACCGAGCTAGAATCAGGCAAACCAAAGATTGCTGCAGCTACACAGAAGATTGTAAGTTATTCCCTCGCGCATCTTGAGAGATACAGTTGTCTGAATTTGTGTTAATTTATCAATACATTTTACCTGTATTGGAGCAAACAAAACAAACAAAGTCATACATCAACAGTCCAACTCTATATCCATATTGCCATCACTAATGGTAATTTAAATGTCACTATCTGTTTCTTGACCTGACTGCTCAGATGCACTGTCATGGCCACCGAAGATGTTATTCATGATATCGTCCACTTCTTTGTCAAGGTCACCATCGGCATTTAATCTTGAGTCTCATCCATCTCAATGATATGTCTAGACTGGTATTTTCTGGCAGGTTACAATATCTAAGGCATTTGCATCCTGGTCCACAGTGATTGCTACTCTTCTTGCATTTACAGCGAGCTGAAAGACAAACTGTTTTGCAACCACAACCTTTTCTTGATCAGCGCTACTGTTGTTCTAACTTGAGCAACGTTGGCATCACTGTCCCAATCAACCTCAAGTGTGTTTGGATCTGGCTGTTTTCATCCATTTCCATCCAAAGATGGGTAAGTGATACAGTTCGGTGGTGTTGCTTGTCGCCACACGGACACTAGCTACCCAGCATATGCATGAGTGAGTCAGGATCACTTGCCGCGGAGTCAGCTGTGTGTTGCCAAATCTGGTCCTACAGTTCCCTGGACAGCTCACATTTTACAAACCTCTGTGTGCCCTGTGTTTTTATTATATTATCAAACTAACTGTCACATTTTCAGTGAAAACCTTGCGGTATACGTGGCAAGACTCTGCAGGAGACCTAGCATTATTATGTAATCTGTAGTGCAATAAAAGTATGCTCTATTTTGCAGCGATTACGTACGGTGGAACAACCCCAAACCTGGCATGCTTTAAGAACAACTATTATACTGAAGTTATACCAAAGTAGAGACTGTAAAGTTGTTGAGAACTGCTGTTCGGACGGCAAATGTACAGGCCCTTTTTGGCGGTGTGATTTGGGCGGGCGCTCTCAAACATCGCTGCAGCAGCTCGGACACGGTCACCTACGCCCTTTTTGGTACCAATCTGCTCTGAAAAAGCGGAAGAATGTGGTCGTGAAGATTTCAATGTAATTGCTACAGTAGTTTTAAAGATATGATCCATGCAAAACATGACATAAAAATAGCTGTAAACCGCAAAATTTGGTTACGGAAAGGAATGCATCCGGTTCCGTAATTAAAATTGTACGCTGGCGATTCGACTGTCTAACCCACAACACTTGATAAAATATATTTCAGGAACTGGTCTCGAGGTTTGGCGCGCTAATTGTGCGTAACGTCATGTAATTGGTTTCTGTGTTACGTTAATTAAACCCATAATCAAAACGTAACTTTTTTTCAAACTTAATAAATATGCTAACATAAGTATAGTGGGTGGAGCAGTTAGCTCCCGGGCTGTGACCAAGTGTGTTCAGGTGGAGGGTAACGTGGTTTGGCAACTGCCACCGTGGTCTCGACAGTACGCCTAGGATCCGTCCGTGTTCATCCCTTGATTCCCAAAGCCTGGCACACTAAACAGACCCGATGACGATCCCTGTACCATAGCGGACAGGCGCCCGAAAGGCTGAAGGCTCGGTCAGCCGGAACGACCTGCCCGTTCACCCCTTAACGTGGCAGTGTCACATGGCCTAGGGTTCCGTTGGGAGAAGATGGTTGCCCTTTTTTTTTTCACGATATGTATACTCTGGGGGAGGGTGGGGGGCAAGCTCAATATCTGTGGGTTAGACCACTCTGGTTCTGAGACCTTCAGTTGTCTTCCAAATGACGTCACAACGATGCACGTGATAGTTTCTGAAATGGGCCATTACTAACCTGAGCCTGAAAAAAACAACATGAATGTGCTCACAGAGGCTGTTTGCTGTGCGATTGTCATGAATCAAAGAGGTATTCACATGCACACACACACACACACACACACACACACACTCACACACGCACACACACATTATAGTATTAATGTGTATCATCCATGTGTGAAACGGTACACTGTACAAGTATTTGAAGAAAGAACATCCCACTCCACGTATGTGTAGCGATTCCTCTCTCTTCAGGAACACGTAAACAAACCAGTAAAGCACACTCTTGGAGTCTGAATGGTTCTGTAATGACCCGAGACAAACAGCTGCATGCCTGAAGAAAGGGCACGGATAGATTCATACGACAATAAACAATCGTTCTTTGT
The DNA here is from genome assembly GCA_963921505.1 of Phakellia ventilabrum. Classification (NCBI taxonomy): domain Eukaryota; kingdom Metazoa; phylum Porifera; class Demospongiae; order Axinellida; family Axinellidae; genus Phakellia; species Phakellia ventilabrum. The sequence continues at coordinate 4,068,099 of OY997389.1, forward strand.
GGCGAAAGAAAACGGTCGCAGCATCAGGATATATGCAGCAGACGATCTCAGTCAGTGTGCAATTGCTCTGTAGACGTCTCCTTTCTCGAGAGTTTGGCACAGGATAAGCACAGGCCACACAAACCACCGTCGCAATGTATGAGGCTTTGAGCGAGTAAGTACGTGTTGTTTAAATTTGCATTCTCTACACATCACCTGTCCTGCGTTTACGCAATTATTACTTTCTTCTGTGGCACGGGATGTTGTCCATAGCGCCCAGACTCACTCCTCCGTATGAGTGAGGCTGGCCTACGAGACTAGGTAACAATATGATAAAATTACTGCACACTTGCAAAGTACCTGCTGATGAACCCTCATTTGTCGGCAAGCATGCCACTCTTCTTTCAATCCTTTCATTTCTGTGAAGAGTAAACTGAATATCAGAGCATAGCAAGCGCACACTGGGACTCAGAAGCATTGATTACATCTGGGGATACTGACCAAAAATTATAGTGTGTCCTTGGGGGGGCAGGGGGGGTTTCTGTAGTGGTGTATCATAGCTTGAGCATGAAAATGGACATTTTGAAACAATGTGGGGGGGGGGGGGGGGGGGGCGGGGGCGGCGGAGGAATAGCCCCCCTTGTAATAGATGCACTCGGAATTAATGCGCACCATCAATGATGCGCATGCGCAGTAGTAGAGTGGAAAATTTAAGTTGCATCGAAAGTCTTAGTGTCAAGTATTAGTACTAAGAATTTTTTTTTTCCCCTATTGAACGTGTCATTATTAACAGCGCTCTCTTTCAAGTCAAGTATACCCAGCCTTATATCTGGAAACCGTTTGAACTTGAGTGTCAAGAAGTATTTTCCCACAGCGATCTTATACTCTACTAGCCTCGTTCCCAGTCCACGAAAGAATGAAATTTGTGTATGTGAGCAGCATATATATTGAAATTGTAGCTTTGTTTTAGGATCTCCCTGTAGTTCAAGCTTTCCCTTCTAGATCAGAAGAATAATTTAAGTAAATATAACCTGTACCTGCATAATATATTGTAAGATAGAGAGAGTCAAGGCTCTCTATAATCCACCTCAACAATCGAAGAGCTGAAAATGAATCTCAAGGCGATGAAGTGTCAAAAATTGAGAGATTCAGTGGACAGTTCGATACCTTCATGGGCTCTACCACCACTGAAGACGGTGATCGCCTAAGAGTGTTCTTCACAGAAGTACAGGGTAGGCTGATCATGCTACATTAGTCCCACATGATGATTATTACTATATTTTATGCATAGTAAGATTTGTTTTTTTTCTATACATGTATTATGATGGTTCTAAGTGTACATAGGTGTGCCTTTTCTGATACTGCACCTTACCACTTTTCTGGTAAGCTTAACCTTAGTAGGTTGTAGGTAGTCTGGCGAAGCGCGAGGGTCTGGTGACAAGCACCTTTTATTCTGCAGTTACGTAATACTATACCTAAGATTACATAACGCTTAATGAGTACAGCAAGTCCAGGTAGCCCAATTCCCTGCCTGCCTCTCGTTCTGAGCGGGTAGGTTGTAGGCTGCTTTTCCGGTTGCTTAACCTCAGTAGTCTGCATGCAGCACACTGTACACACACACATGGTAAAATTTTTGAGCCTTAGTAGATTGCATTCACTCACTAATTTCAGTAGGTTGTATGCCCTCTTTTTCTGGCGCTAACCTCAGTAGATGTACGTGTACATGTATGTCTATAGACCACTTTTTCTGGTACTGAACCTGAGTAGGTAGTATGTCCCATGTGCAGTAACTGGTACTGAACCTCAGTAGGTGATATGGTGGTACGTTACTGAACTACAGTGTCAGTGTGACAAACTCTTGAATGTCTTTGGTATACGCGTGTGTAAATTATTAAAGTAGCAAATAGGTTTAGTTTACAAAGTTGAAAAATCATACTGCACCGTATTTCCCAGAGTGCTATGATTCTTGGGGCCTGAAAAAGCTACACAGGCAGTGTTGAAAGCCGTTCGATATCGGTAAGCGGGTGCACGAAGGCCACTCCCAGCCTTGGTCAGTGCTTTTCTGTATAGATTCCTGCCGGGATGTCTTGCAGTATTGATGCACATTATGCTTACTAGCTTATAGGTACGATCTGGATACATACTGGCTGTGTAAGAAGCTTGTAACGGTAGCGGACTATCAGTTAGCATTCTGTTAGCAAAATTTCCACCGAAAAACGGCGGGCTCAGTCGATTATCTCGAACCTTTCAACTGGTACTGATGTTTCAGCGCTTCAAACAGCTCTTGCAGTGCTTTGCTTTGGCAGCAGAGAGCCTCGAAATCTCTATGGCGATTACTGTACTTAAGTGACGTCAACATATATACACATGATTTTGACGTACCTCCTCTGCATGTGCAGTAACTGGTACTGAACCTCAGTAGGTGATATGGCGGTACGGTACATGGGTATTTGCTAAAGCTGTATGGCATATTTTCAAGTACTGCTGATCAAGGTCATTTCAGCCGCTAGTCTGTCCCTCGTTTACTCTCTCTCTCAACAGATTTAGCAGCTAGTCTATATCTCTAACTTCTCTGGCGAAAAGGAGGTATGTAGTGTAGGGCATTCAATTTCGCGAGACGTGGCTCAGATTTGGCATCAAAATGGGAAATCATCTGGGAATCTGGAACAATGCAGATTACATAACGCTTAATGAGTACAGCAAACAAATCACATCCCTTTACAAATGTCACAACCACTTTCAGCTGGTCAGGCTTCAAGTCCAGGTAGCCCAATTCCCTGGCTGCCTCTCGTTCTGAGCGGGTAGGTTGTAGGCTGCTTTTCCGGTAGATTGTAGGCCACGCACCATTCTGGTGCTGAACCTCAGTAGTCTGCATGCAGCACACTGTAACACTGCTCCTTTTCTGGTGCTAAACGTCAGTAGGTCGCATGCTACACACACACATGATAAAATTGCTTATTTTTGAACCTTAGTAGATTGCATTCACGCACTAATCCTTACTGCTTTTCTGGTACTGAACCTCAGTAGGTTGTATGCCCTGGCGCTAACCTCAGTAGTCTACAGACCGTACTGAACCTCAGTAGGTAGGTACGCCAAGGCTGTGACATCACTTAAAAATCACATGACATAATTGCATATTTGGCATTCCGCATGTGACAAACTCTCGAATATCTTTGGTATACGCTTACGTAAATTAAAGTAGCAAATAGCATCAGGTACTGATGTTTCAGCGCTTCAAACAGCTCTTGCAGTGCTTTGCTTTGGCAGCAGAGAGCCTCGAAATCTCTATGGCGATTACTGTACTTAAGTGACGTCAACATATATGCACATGATTTTGACGTACCTCCTCTGTATGTCCCATGTGCAGTAACTGGTACTGAACCTCAGTAGGTGATATGGTGGTACGGTACTGCACTACAGTGCCTATACATGGGTATTTTCTAAAGCTGTATTGCATATTTTCAAGTACTGCTGATCAAGGTCATTTCAGCCGCTAGTCTGTCCCTCGTTTACTCTCTCTCTCAGCAGATTTAGCAGCTAGTCTGTATCTCTAACTTCTCTGGCGAAAAGGAGATATGTATTGTAGGGCATTCAATTTCGCATATGAGCTAGAGGCGTGGCTCAGATTTGGCATCAAAATGGGAAATCATCTGGGAATCTGGAACAATGCAGATTACATAACGCTTAATGAGTACAGCAAACAAATCACATCCCTTTACAAATGTCACAACAACTTTCAGCTGTTCAGGCTTCAAGTCCAGGTAGCCCAATTCCCTGGCTGCCTCTCGTTCTGAGCGGGTAGGTTGTAGGCTGCTTTTCCGGTTCAGTAGATTGTAGGCCACGCACCATTCTGGTGCTGAACCTCAGTAGTCTGCATGCAGCACTGCTCCTTTTCTGGTGCTAAACTTCAGTAGGTCGCATGCTACACACACACATGGTAAATTTTTTGAACCTTAGTAGATTGCATTCACGCACTAATCCTTACTGCTTTTCTGGTGCTGAACCTCAGTAGGTTGTATGCCCTGGCGCTAACCTCAGTAGTACGTGCATGTCACTGAACCTCAGTAGGTAGTATGCCCCACAGAGGAAGGCTGTGACATCACTTAAAAATCACATAACATAATTGCATTCCGCGTGTGACAAACTCTCGAATATCTTTGGTATACGCGTGTGTAAATTATTAAAGTAGCAAATAGGCAGCTAGCTCAGTTTCGCCCTCAAGGATCGCCTGTGGTGCTCTCTAAGAGTTTCTGTAAGTTTATAAAGTTGAAAAATCTTACTGCACCGTATTTCCCAGAGTGCTATGATTCTTGGGGCCTGAAAAAGCTACAGAGGCACTGTTGAAAGCCGTTCGATATCGGTAAGCGGGTGCATGAAGGCCACTCCCAGCCTTGGTCAGTGCTTTTCTGTATAGATTCCTGCCGGGATGTCTTGCAGTATTGATGCACATTATGCTTACTAGCTTATAGGTACGATCTGTATATATACTGGCTGTGTAAGAAGCTTGTTGTTTTTTTTGTTTTTTTGTTTTTTTGTTGTTGTTTGTTTTTTTTCTATAATAATTTATGCCAAGAGGCAAAGGATGCATGTACATAGCAACAAGTGCTAATATGAAAACATGATCCCGGGCAGTGTAAGAACTGAACTAATAAAGAAAAGAATTGAACAGGAAGTGCCCATACAATAGTAATGACTATATCTGTACAGGCAAAGTACATGATAAATGGCGTTTAAAGGAAGGAAGTGAGGGACAAGTGACAAGTGGAGAACTTAGTTTATTCCAATAAGAGATAGTGTGTGGAACAAAGGAAAATGAATATGAGTTAGTGTGGGCAAAAGGTTGGTTCAGAACCAATGAATGGGGCGCATGGTGCCTTGGAGAGGTGTTTAGTGTAAAGACGTTGTCCTCGAAGTAGCATAACTTGTACACAATCCTGTAAAGGAGGCAGAGACGAGTCATCAACCTGCGGTGTTCAAGAGATGGGAGATCGACCAGACCTAAGAGATCGTGGTAGCTGCTGTCCCAGGCCCTGGTAGCCATACGGCAAGCAAACTTCTGGATGCTCTCTAGTGCATCCCTGTCTTTCTTCAAGTGAGGGGATCAGACAGCAGAGGCATAGTCAAGATGGGGTCTAACCAGCGATAGGTATAGCTGAAACAGGGAGTCACCTGAACAATTGTTATAAAATCTCCTGTAAAGAAGGCCTAGTATTCTTCTGGCTTTGGAGCAGATAGTGCTGACATGTTCCCCCCAGGAGAGATCATGTGATAGTAGACGGTAGCGGACTATCAGTTAGCATTCTGTTAGCAAAAATTTCCACCGAAAAACGGCGGGGCTCAGTCGATTTTCTCGAACCTTTCTTCTGGTACTGATGTTTCAGCGCTTCAAACAGCTCTTGCATCTAGAGCCTCGAAATCTCTATGGCGATTACTGTACTTAAGTGACGTCAACATATATGCACGTGATTTTGACGTACCTCCTCTGTATGTCCCATGTGCAGTAACTGGTACTGAACCTCAGTAGGTGATATGGTGGTACGGTACTGCACTACAGTGCCTATACATGGGTATTTTCTAAAGCTGTATTGCATATTTTCAAGTACTGCTGATCAAGGTCATTTCAGCCGCTAGTCTGTCCCTCGTTTACTCTCTCTCTCAGCAGATTTAGCAGCTAGTCTATATCTCTAACTTCTCTGGCGAAAAGGAGGTATGTATTATAGGGCATTCAATTTCGCATATGAGCTAGAGGCGTGGCTCAGATTTGGCATCAAAATGGGAAATCATCTGGGAATCTGGAACAATGCAGATTACATAACGCTTAATGAGTACAGCAAACAAATCACATCCCTTTACAAATGTCACAACAACTTTCAGCTGTTCAGGCTTCAAGTCCAGGTAGCCCAATTCCCTGGCTGCCTCTCGTTCTGAGCGGGTAGGTTGTAGGCTGCTTTTCCGGTTGCTTAACTTCAGTAGATTGTAGGCCACGCACCATTCTGGTGCTGAACCTCAGTAGTCTGCATGCAGCACTGCTCCTTTTCTGGTGCTAAACTTCAGTAGGTCGCATGCTACACACACACATGGTAAATTTTTTTAACCTTAGTAGATTGCATTCACGCACTAATCCTTACTGCTTTTCTGGTGCTGAACCTCAGTAGGTTGTATGCCCTGGCGCTAACCTCAGTAGTACATGTATGTCACTGAACCTCAGTAGGTAGTATGCCCCACAGAGGAGGTATGCCAAGGCTGTGACATCACTTAAAAATCACATAACATAATTGCATTCCGCGTGTGACAAACTCTCGAATATCTTTGGTATACGCGTGTGTAAATTATTAAAGTAGCAAATAGGCAGCTAGCTCAGTTTCGCCCTCAAGGATCGCCTGTGGTGCTCTCTAAGAGTTTCTGTAAGTTTATAAAGTTGAAAAATCTTACTGCACCGTATTTCCCAGAGTTCTATGATTCGATATCGGTAAGCGGGTGCATGAAGGCCACTCCCAGCCTTGGTCAGTGCCTTGGTCAGTGCTTGTATAGATTCCTGCCGGGATGTCTTGCAGTATTGATGCACATTATGCTTACTAGCTTATGGGTACGATCTGTATATATACTGGCTGTGTAAGAAGCTTCTTTTTTTTTTGTTTTTTTGTTTTTTTTTGTTTTTGTTTTTTTTTCTATAATAATTTATGCCAAGAGGCAAAGGATGCATGTACATAGCAACAAGTGCTAATATGAAAACATGATCCCGGGCAGTGTAAGTACTGAACTAATAAAGAAAAGAATTGAACAGGAAGTGCCCATACAATAGTAATGACTAAATCTGTACAGGCAAAGTACATGATAAATGGCGTTTAACCGATTATACGCGACATTTAGCGCGCGCCGCTATATTACGGTAGCGGAATTAATCGTAACGTAGAAATAGTTTCACAACCTCGTGACAAAAAACTGTTTGTAGCTTCTGAACGACGCAAGATCGCTAGAAGGAAGGTATTACTAAGGTGATGCGTGGTTCCAGGGCTACCCATCGGTGCCAAGAATGCCGGGCTACCTCCATCGATGGCGATGATAGCGTACTTTATTCCAGAAGGTGAGTTAGTTTTATTAGCGGTAGGTACTAACGCCCGACCAGTACCCGTTTTATCTATCACACAAGCGATAGAACAGACGAGTATTGGCGAGGCCAATGCATGTGCTAGTGTGCAGAAGTTATAGCTTTCTATCTATGATCGTAAAGTAGAAAGTAGAACGACCTAAGCTCGGGAATACAGATACCAGAATTTACGAAAATCTGGGGCACACTAAGCTAAACGCCTGAAAGTTTATGGGCCAGTTTTGTGAAAGAAATCAGTGATGGGCAGGAAATCTGTAATTAAGGAGTCTCTGGACCAAGACAAAGGGCTCTGAGGTGTGCAAGACAGGAGGGGAGTCGGTAAATTATGGTATTGACTAAGAATTGTTTTAGCTTCCATGAATCAGGAAGTCTGATAGCATTTTGTAGGCTTTTAGGAGAATAGACAAGTGCATATGATATAGTATGTTAGTGCATAAGTAGTCAAGTGTGAGTTCTAGGCCAGGGGATAAAAGATTCACACTTTTCTGCCGAGGGATGTAGCATTTGAGATATCATAGCTCCCTGCCTGTATGCCACTTTAGGAAGCAGTCCTCTCGGGGATCACCACTGTGACACAGCCACACCTCGCACTCCCTGCAAAACCAGGTGCTGTCTTTACGGCAGTGACTCACTTTGCAGTGAGCACACCGTCCTCGCTTGAACTTCGTGTTCTGTGATTCACCAGGAATCCTTATCGGAAAGTGGCGCAGAGGAAGAGTGATGATCTGAGATGGCCTGCGACCAGCTCGTCGACGATTGCAGTAATCACCTATGAGCTCTCGTGCCAGCTGCAGTCGGAACTCCTTCAGGTTCTTATGGACGTTTTCTGGGCAGAAGTTCTTCTGGAGAACATAAGCATTTGTAACTGCCACGTCGAAAAGGAAGAAGGAGATGTATTTGTAGAACTTTCTACTCTTGGTTCTACAGGTGTAGTACCCACGAAGTTGGTCTCCACGATCCACACCCCCCATGTACTTATTGTACAAGAGGATAGACTCAGGGCAACGAACAGGAGTACGGGTGTGGTCCTTCTGTCGTCGGAGAACTGACGCTGTTGAAGATGGCTGGGAGTTGCTGAACATCGCCATCACGACCTTCCTGTCCAACCAGGCGCACGCACTAACACCACCTTTCTGGACCACCTGTGAGTCTCCTCTATTAGGAAAGTTTATGTGTTGTGTGTGTGGATTGTGTGTGTGGATGGATGCATACATGTGTGTGTGTATGTGGATTATGTGATGTGCGTGTGTGGATGCATACATAATTATGTGTGTGCATGTGAGCGTGGTGTGTGTGTGTGTGGATGCATACATATGTGTGTGTGAGTGTGTGGATGCATACATGTGTGCACGTGTGAGTGTGTGAATGCATTTGTGCGTGGGGGTGATGCATACGTGTGTGTTGTGTGGGTGCTGATTTGTGCATGCAACTCTTCACTTAGTGCTCATACTAATCTAGGAATCTATTCTGTACGTGTGTTTCACCTTGTCGGAAGTTTTGCCTGCTTCAGTGTCGGTGGAAAGCCCTTGCGGTCCTTCCTTGCTGTTCCGCAAGCGTAGACGCCATCTGCCAGCAGATCTTGCATCAGCTTCTCACTGGTAAAGAAATTATCGAAGAAGACATGGTGGTGCTGTCCCTGCAGTCCATCAGTGAGCGTCTTCACCACTCTCTCCCCAAGGCCATAATTACTAGGGTCACCCCCAATTAATTAGATGCTCTAATTTTCACCACAACTTCCTGAGCTAAAGCCTTACTTTATACCATAATGGAGAAAATGAAAAATTACTAGGGTCACCCCTCCATTAATTGGATGCTCCAAATTTCACCACCACTTCTCTAGCTAAAGCCTTTCTTTATACATGATGAAGAAAACACAGGGATGATATATGTAAACACATGATTGGAAGAGCAGAGGATTTCATGTGGATAAATCTAATATCCCAAGGGAATTCCCTTGCTTTCTATCAGGGAAACCCCTTCAGTTCACCACGACATGGAGAAAGATCACTATAAAATCCACACCTTTCGGGGCTGCACAAACCTTCCCCAAATCCCTATGAGAGGGTTGGTACATTTTGGACGGGATTTTCAAGAAAGGAATTCGTTGGGATATTAAGAATATCTACATGAAATCCACTGCTTTTCTGATGATGTGTTTGCATATATCCTCCCTGTGAATTAAGAGTCGGCGCTGCGGAAGGAAGCGCGAGACTAGTACCTTGGACAGCGCGCGCGGCGCAAATTATATACGACTACAGGACTAGTGTTGCAGGCACGTGTTTCAGTGATAAAGACCTGTTCTGTACTGGGACAAAATGCAAGCTTGGTATCCACTATTCTCGAGGATCAGCAGTCAGGGAAGAGTCTGGTGGTGTGTGCAGCAAGCGTAAGTGCAATGAGTGGCCCTATTTTACCATTCCCAGGGAGATTGCAGTGTTTATAGCGGACCCTAGCCTTGATCCCAGGTGGCAGTCTACAATTGCTGTGTTGGTGGACTGGACGACTGAAATGATGTGATTTAACTTTTTCTTTATACTAAATAAATGTTTCGTAAAGGTACATTTGTTTAACTTATTTTGCAGCCTGATTATGCCTCCTAAGCTGTGGGTGTCCGACTTTATATCACAAGCGGAAGGTCAAAGGTTACTTATATATTCGTACCGTAGTACTCCATATGTAGGGATGGGCCCGAAAAAAATGCCCGTCGCATTAAATGTGTACAAAATGAAAAGTCTGCTTTACATGTAGTCATAAGCCATACCAGTAATTCTCCAGTGTTTTCATCAGCAACAAGACTCTTAGCGATGCTGGAGAGCACCGCTGAAGTACCACATCGGCAAGTCGCTAAACGGGCAAATCGTCCATTTCTGATGAATCTGATGCTTCAGCTGGCCTACTGCGATATTGACTGAAGCAATTACAATGATTCAAACGCGAAGAAGCGACATTTGCATTTGGGCAGTGCACTCATACCAGAGCATTTTCAAAGGACTCAACTCTGACTAAGATCGTCTCCCGTATATGTCCTGATTCTTCATCCGTTTCTCTTTCGCCACAAAGAACGATTGTTTGCCGTAATTGATTTGAACAGCTGAAGGAGCTGAGAGTGGAAGCTAGACGGCTGGATGCAGCTGCTGCAGCAGTAGAGCTAAAAGCTCGGTATTGTCTGCTAGTACGACTTGTTATTGATTTTCGTATTAAAAAAAAAACGACATGTATATACGGTACGGTTGAATGCAGGAAATCATCACTCGTGTGCGAGTGAGGCTGGCCCGCGAGACTATAGTCTCGTGCCCAGACGCCCGCCTACTGGATAAGGGGGAGCCATAAGTTCACCCCGCTTGAAGCGGTTACGTCATGTACACGGAGGGGTTTCCCCTTTATATACACTTACATCATTTCATTCAAGCTGTGGATATTAAAAATTTGTGAGTTTGCTTTGTGCATGCGAATTTTAAAACACAAGTAAAACTATCAGTGCGCCTAGGTCTGGTCTGGCCACTGATTTGTTGCCATCATTTTATGGAGTACTGGTGCTGTAGGCATAGTAATGTCTGTGGATTCTGGCCATACAAATCGATGTGGACCTTGGCCAAGCATTCCCTGTTGATAGAGAGTAAAGTATATTATGATTATTAAAGCCAAAACTAGAGTAGAAACTTATTACCTGGGCAAACTGTCTTGCACTATACTTTTGTAATGCTACAATATGTTGTTGCTGTTGTTGACTTGTTGCAGATTCTGGCTCCATGGTTTTGCGTGTCAGTGTTTTACCTGTGGAAATAAGTAGTGCTATGACAAAATGCACGGATTTGGAAATAAGTAAACACTTACATTTTTTCTTGACACAACATTGTTTTTTTTCGACCTAAGCCCCCAAACTTTCGCATATCTTGACAGTTTGAGCACTGACCACAGTCTTCACTCTCCTTGCACCCATCACAGGTTCCACACCGAGGTCTCTTTCTTCTCCCTGAGGTGAGCCAAACTTAGTAGTCACTGCATGAAGAGCATACACACACAAAAAGTTGAGAATACCTTTATCAGTGGGAGCTGATTCTTGAGCAGTGTGTCCCTCCGTTGCAGTCTGTGACTTCAGTTTGTTACTGACACTTTCCTGGAAGACAAGCATACTTTAAAAAAAAGATTTTTAGGTGAGTTTATGATTAAGACATACCTTTCTTAAACGATCTGCCCGAATGCCCCATCTGTTTCTGAATTTAGAGTCACTCTTTTTTCGATTGGGCTGCTGTCTCTTCAATTCCGAACATCTATGCTGCATTCGAAGTCTCTTGTACTTCTTTTTTGTTGAGAGTGCTCGAGAAGCTAATGCAGGTCGTAGTAAAAGGCCTTCTGAATGTGGCAATTGGTTTTGAAGTTCAGTTACGGCTTTTTGTAGCTTCTCATTCAGCTCTAGCAATAACTTTGCATCAGAGCAAGCATAGGTAAGCGTTTTGAGGCTTTTTAATGTGATCTCAGTCTTCTCAACTGCTTTCTGGAGAGAAATGTGCTGCTCCTGTGTTTAAAGAAATTTAAATCATAGGACATGTTGACTGAAATTTAGTCTTATTATCTTTACCTTTGTTGGAATTGTAACTCTTCACTTTGCTGCTGTAGGTGAACAACAGACTCACTGTCAGCTTCATTGTCAAAATGGTGATTGATCGCAGTGATATCGGTTGACAAGTAGGCTCCATTCAAATAAGCTTCGGGTAGATTATCCCACTGCCATTCACTACGGTACCGAAATACTGCAAAAAAAAAAGCTTACATTGAATGTGGTATCTAATCCAGTCTTTGCAGGTACAGGAAGGGTTGTTATCTTCAATGCCAAAATCAACCTTACGCTGAGCTCCAGATGATTTCTCTATTTCAAACACACCTTTCTCAAGGTGAATATCATGGATGGAGGTAGCAGTGAATCTAGAACTCTTCACCTTCCTGTCCAAACAGTGGGTGATGATACCCTGAGGACGGCCATGCAGGTAGGTTGGTATGCTCTGTTTGTAAGGGCGATGTACTGATAGCTGCTTGCATTGGTGATACACATACTTCTCTTTGGCAGAGGGAAGAAAATTTTCAATTATGATTGTAATTATATTTGACATTGTTGCCTTCTGTTTGCTGCGGGGTAGGAATTTATACTTCAATAGCTTGTTCTGAGACTCAGTACCATTATTTGTATCAACGGCAGCATAGTAACACTGATCTCGGAAAGCCCTAGCCCATCTCTGTAAGGACACAAAAAATTGATGTCAATATGAGTGTATGCTATATGGTATACATGCATGTACATACCTCTGGAATAGATAGCCATTTAGAGGTGAGCCACTGCCGTACTGTGATGTGCTTTATCCAAATATCTGACTGTTTTAGGTGATTCGTAGCCATACGATAGAGGCTAGAAGGATCATCGCCTTCACATGAAGGTGCCCATGCACAGGCACGGAGGAGACCAAGTAACTCTTCACCTTCCTGTTGGGTTAAGCCATGCTTGTGGTCACGCACCCACCTCCCCCAGGCCTGCTCCCGGTGAAAGTCACACAGATATATTTGTACACCTGGAAATGCAATTTCAAGCCCTGTCATTTCAGCTTCTGAGTAATCTATCATGAATGTCTTTGGTTTCCATGTTGGATTTGAGGACATTAACAGCCTCCAGTATGTGCTCAGCAGTTTCACCTTGTACAATAAACTCGCCTACAACAGAATACCCACAGTTTGTTCGAACACATAAAAAGAATAGTGGTAACTCATAACGAGTCGTTTTGTAGGTTGCATCCAGCAAGCATATCTCATTGCCATATCTGCTGAGCAGTTGCTTTTGCCATTGTGTTTGATGCACCCAAAGTAGTGACTGTCCGCAGTCATTAGTGAAACCAGAGCTTGAGTATGCATCACCCACTCCATCATTACCAACGAATTTACCTGGGGTAGGGGATTTGCCTTCTCTACAGGGGTCAAATCAGGTGAACTGCTGTCTTCTTTTGAGGCTACATATGGCCGAAATAGATGAGTGTCATTCGGATAGAGCGTTTTCCACCGTTCAATTTTCATTCTTACATTCTCTTGATCGAGACAGGAGAGTTGTAATGCTCTTTTGGCAATTTGAATATGATTTTGTATGTCATGGTCAAGTGGGAAGTAGGCCCGGTCTTCAGAGTTGGGGGGATTGTCCTTGCACAGTTCGTGGAGAACATAATGTCGTAACATAGATTTTACTGTTTGAATGTCAATGATACCTTCAGCCACAATCTCTGTAATCTTACTAACAATACTGGGATGGACTCACCTTGCATAGTAAGCCATACCAGACCCAGTTTCATGGCCTTTGTGTGCATCTGTGGTTGGTAGTGAAATGAAAGTTTTCATTACTACTCGAACTGATGATGGGTCTTTTAGCAGTTGGGAGCGTAGTGCCTGCATTTTTTTCTCCTGTAAGGTTCTGAGTTTTTTTTGTTTCTTTTCTTCATCCAATTTTGCGACTGCCTTGTAAGCAGAGTTTTTTGCCCTTTGGTTGCTTCTTGAAATAGTGAGAACCGTACTGACATTCAAGTCGCTTCTTCTCTCCAATACTAAATGGAGTGTTGTTAAACTCAGTAGATCCCTGAACCCAAAAGAGTTTTGGGACCGGTGAATGTGGCTACGATGAGAATAAAATTCCAGCAATAACACGCCTGGCATTATATAGTCTCGGTTACCCAGACCCTTGGAAAATTCACAATCTCCGAAGTCTTGGTACCAGAGACTAATCAATAATAATATAACATGAATTGGGCTTACTTCTGTTCTCTGTGTATTTTCTTGATCTGCATTTGGTGGAGGCTCATTTTCAGTGTTACTCCTGCTTTTGGGGTCTCTCTTAACAGACACTGGTTTTGAAGATCTTCGTGTCCCAAATGTGGTGACGGTTTGGCGACTGTGTTCGTCCAAAAGTTCACTGACATTCTCTACCACTCCTTCATAATAACAACCAACTCGCTTCAATCCAGTAGCCCAGGGAGGATGTTGCATTTTGTTTTAATCTGTATGTTGGAATCAGTTCGGTATATTAAATTGCCGGCTCGTATTGCACAAATTTCATGTTCAGTATAATTTAAGTCAGCTATATTTAGGACTTAGTTTGTAACTAGTGACCACTAGCAGACTATCTGCTTACCTTAACTTTTTAGCGAAGAGGTGCAGGCCCTCAGAACTGACCAGGTGGCAGCATAGTCAGAATTCCCGGCTATTTTCTTTGTCGATAAGGGAATTCCCCTCTACCTTGTGACGTAACCGTTTCAAGCGGGGTGAACTTATTGCCTCCCACTCCCAAAGTACCAGCGTTTTCGTCAGGAATTTCAAACGAAATTGCAGAAAATGCAATTTTCTGTTATAACACGTGTTAGTCATCAAGCTTGAGAAAGGTGCAGAGTGAAATGGCTACTTGTACTGTCCAGAGACCTAGACGTATCTAGTGCCGCGGATCGGCATATCGATTTCGAGTACTGAGCTAGGAGCTATTCTTCTGAGTGTCGTCCAGAAAGTGGGTTACCGCCTAGTCTCGCGGGCAGCCCGCGAGACTAGGTTACCACCTAGTCTGGCGAAGCCTCGCGCTTCGCCAGACTAGTTACCACCGTGCTACGGGTACGGATGACCAGAAGGCAGTGACCCAGTGCAAGCGTTTGTACTTGGGAAGGATGTCTTTTTACAAACAAAGAGCGACTGTCCATCACGAGGCCCTGGGTCTTCACGAATCGAACAAAGAACTCGAATTCCATGGCTAGCTACCTGACTACGGTGGGTGAATAGTTCGTCAAGACAATGGCGGTAGTTCTTTCCCACAGACAAGACAACGATCCTTTCTCCCCAGTGCATGCCAGTAGCGCACTCTTTACAGCTGTTTCATGTATAGCCATCATGGATAATACACACTGACGTGTATTATCCATGATAGCCATGCATCTGCTGAGCTAGCATAACTTCTCACTATGCGATTAGCGGTCCAATTACGTATCCGCTAAACTATGAATATTTAATGAAGCCCGAGGATTGTGCTGAATGACGCCAGACTGTTAGACGGAGGCGAGCGTGGTCTGGGCACGAGACTAGCGAGACTACTGCTACACTAGGCTTAGTCTCGTGCCCAGACGTCCACGCCACCCCCCCCCGGCGAAAGAACGTCTGGTGTTCTAATCGAACTTTCTTGTCACAGACGCCTTTCCCCTTTGGAATGCCAAAGGGTCCAATCAGATTGCAGCTTTCAGACCTTCCGTAAAGTTGCCATGACGTTAGTCCGATAAATCTTTAATACTATTGGTCAGTTTGATAAATTAGAATAAAAATTTGAAATATACCGTATATACAGTGACCAATCACATACGAGATTTATTATCAGCAATCGTGGGGTCTGTGACAAGAAAGTTTGTTTAGAACACCAGACGTTCTTTCGCCGGGAGGGCGTGAACGTCTGGGCACGAGACTACACTAGGCTGACCTCGATGATGTGCATTAAATAGAGTCAGTACTCTGGTGTGGTAGAGTCAGTACCAGCATAGCTCTCAGTACTGTGCACTCCTACTACCTACATGTACAATTCTTGCCGGTATTGCCTTGCAGTTGTTTGTGGTCTCATTTGAAGTATAACTATACTTGCTAATACACCACAATTAAATATGCTGTGATATAGCTACAACCTGCATGCTATGATGCATGCAACCAGGACCTGCCTGGAGAAAGAAACACTGCTTCCATTCAGAATGTGCTCTGTAAAGACGGAAGATGACTCTGCTGTAGTTTTGCTGTTGTCGGTTTGCTTCGAAAAAATAACCTTATATCACTACTGAACACACTATCCTTTGCTAATCATGATTTATGACAACACATGTCTGCAAGGAAAGCTTCTCCCCCCGAAAAGAACATCAGAAACAAGTTACAAAAAAACATTTCCAGACCCATGTAGGAAGGGAATCCCAAAAAAGCAGCCGAACAAATTGGAAACGACACCATAATAGCTAGCTACTTTTAGGGATTACCGTCCTAGGAAGTAACTATGTCATTTAGTTGCCTTTCATTGACCAATGAAAATGCTATGATTTAGTGAGCTATACTCTAATCTCAGCGGTTTTCACATTTGAAGTCCTCTTATCCCCAGGAAGTATGCATGGTTTCGTGATGTTGGCACACTACTCATGTAGTGCCAGGAGACTAGCTGAAGCTTTTGCTCAAGCTTCTGTAAAGAACAATTCTGGATGAAAGGCAGGTGAGTAACAACATGGTGCATTCCTTTGAATGTAGCCTCGCCACTAAGTATTAGTTAGACACTCGTAGCAGGTTTCTTTGAGGATTTGAATCCCGAGATTGATGTCATAAACACCGAGGTGGAGCCAAGGTGCCACTCGAGGAATTTAAATGCAATGAGAAACCTGTTATGGGTGTCCAACTGTCTTAGAATATGATCAGTCCTTCATTGTTAAAGCAGGTACATGTGCAATGTAGGTTGTCCCTCCAGAGTTTTACATCGGCACAGAGCTTAATGGAAGCGCCATTTGGCGTGATGCCGTGTTAAAAAGAGCTAGCTACCATCAAGATTTAGGTTTTCAAGACAAATACAAGCTAAAAGTGGCAAAACACATCCAGCAACTATGAAGAACGTACTGCTAGTGGCTGGGACACATGTAGCTACCTGTCTAGCCTGCATGAGCCTAGAGCCATTATGTTGAGATACAGAGAGTTTGCAACCCGAGAGCATTACAGGTACGTACAACACATGCCCCCAGGGATTAGTATATGTTTTCTGCATCTCCAGGTCTGTTTGTTTGTGCATCCTCATGTTCACTCATGGCAGGGTCTACAGGTGGTGGAGTGGTCAGGACATTGATTTAAATTCTCGCATGCAGCGTGGAAAAACATTTTTACATACTGTAGTTTTTTTCCATTGATCTTGAGCTGCTGTTATAGCATCCCTTTTGAGTGTGGAGCAAGCTCAATATTGCATAATTGCCGAGCGCAGCGAGGCCAATAATCGTGACCTATGGGCTCAGAATCTCAGCTAGCGTTTTTATATATATATATATATATATTCGAGAACTGGGTCACGTTTTGTCCCGGGGGGCCGTACGGGTGCGAAATGGCGTCTCTGGCTATTTAAAGGATGCCGTCTTCGAAGTTGTGGCGCACGAAGAGTCAGAGAGTTGGACACGTCTACCACATAGTTTTACCAAGGAAGGCCTACTACAGCTCCCAGGTTAGTAGAGTTTGTATACCCGTTGTATAAGTAGAGATATGAGCGCTGGAGACGGACAGCACGATCGAGCGATGCGAACGTGAGTTTCAAGCACTACAGCCCCTCTGTCGTGGCTTCTGTAGCTGATTCTCAGGAAATCTTGTAGATAGAGACATAATTCACCTGTCGTTTTTTGTACCTGCTCCAGAATTACTGTTCAGCTATTCACTGACTCGCGAAAATAGTCGGCCCCGTGTGACCCCAGTGCAACCCGGGGGGCTACCCCATCCCCAGTCCGCGTCCGTGTGCACCCCAGGGTGTATCGGGGGCTACCCCAGCCCCAGTCCGCTTCCCGTATGCAACTCGGGGTGTAATGATGCCAGGAAAAGTTCTGCAGGCATGCCTCCCAAGAAATAATGATGTTAATACAGTTTACAGATCTACTTTTGAGAGCCAGTTTTGTTCTACAGTCCTTTGTAAGTAGTGTAGCTTTAACACATAGCAACTACCTGTCTATGCATGCCTCTGGTAGCCATGCGAGGCATATTACGCTTGCGTATTCCTAGTAAAGCTTTGTTAGTAGTCTCTTCTTTTTGGTTTTCCGTAGCTAAGGAATGGAGTTGCATGTATGGGAAGTGATGCATGGCGTGCATGTGAGTGATAGTCAAAGATAATGGGTACATTGTACATACACACATGCACACACAATATTGCATGTGTATACACACATACCTGCTGAACATGTGTCAGGTGTTGACAACCGAGGAACACTTGATGACAGCTGGTCTCAGCCGCTGACTGAGCCGGAGATAGGAGAGCAGGGAGTCAGTGGCCAGGCAGGTAAGCAGATGATTACCAAGACAGTTGTAAGGATTTTATAACTGAAGGGTGTAAAGATGCTTGTTACCAGCCAGTCGGGTGTGAATTCAGCTGGTGCTAACATTGCTTACATTCCCAGGTGAAAATGCTCTCATGATTGCACTGTAAACTGCATTATTATGGTAGTATTACGTGTATTTTTACCATCTGTTTTCTCATGTAAATACTTAATAGGTACTCACATTATTTTGACTGCATGTGATTCAAAGTCTGTAGGTCGTGCGTCTGCGTGCTAGCGTTGTATTTGTTATTAACTGTGACTGCCAGCGTTCATTGAGAAGGTACACATTGTGCTGCGAGTTATCATTGGCTTGCATATTTTGTGTGTAACGGTAATGGGTGCGAGTGTGCAAACAACTAGCCTCGTTCCCAGGCTCTTGCCTGGGCGGAGTAAAGAGCCTGTTTGCGCATGCTCAGTTACCCCAGGATTTCTGGGGCTTTGGAAACTAGCGGATACTACGCCACAATATCATTCCGTCCATCATCGTATTATTGTTCGTTGCACGCGTACAATTGAAGATGGTGGTGCTTTCAGAAGAGTCTGGGAACGCGGCTAAGCTGGTGCTGATGGTTTTTCGCCGTGTAGATGCCTAGAAAGTGATCGTTAGTTTGATTGTTCGTTCCCGTTTACCTCTGAAAGGCGCTGAAGGCCAGATCTGAGATTGAAAATTGAGGAGCTACTTGGAGAGAGGCGCTTCCGAATTTCTATGGTAAGACAGCTACCATAATCCTAGCGGATAAACAATTACAGGTATTTTTCTAGGTTAGAAAGCCTTTTCAGTTGTAGAAAATCACAAATCAGTCAGTTTCTAGTTCTTCCACTTACTATACGTGTATACTGCCTCCGTACTACTCCTTGCCATGTGACTGAGTTCGTTCGCGGACACGTTTACTGGCCCTGTTCCGTAAATTCTCACGCATGCGCAAACAGTGTGTACCAGGCTCTACTCTCCCCTCCACTAGAGCCTGGGAACGAGGCTAGCAAACAACGTGCTGTAGCTTCAATGCGCTTTGTGTGGTTCCTTTCACTCGGGTTCCTACATCTGTTAGTCTATATTTTTTGTGTTACTACGGCACTATAATCTCAAGCACAATGGGAGCCACTGAAAGCTCTGCAAGCCAACCTAGCTTAGTTTTGTGTTATCATGATGGCAAAAAAGTGGTGCATAGTTTTGGCAAGTTCTAACAGCTAACTGTAAGCCCACTATGAAAATTACTGAGCATAATTTTACAGCTGCCTTTAGTAAAAGGTTTATGTGAAAATGCCCGGCTTTCGATCTTGTCTTTGCTAACCCCCTCTAGGCTGAGGCTCGTGTCCCACTAATAACGGACTAATTTCTAGATCTAGGAGCTCTCACCACCCACTGTTCTGGTACCATCAAGTTCTCACCTCCTGTGTCTCACATCTTTAGTATGCTAGCCTACACAATAAAGCTCACAGGCCTGTCCACAGACGGCCACAAAGTGATTGTGAAGTTACTGAAGTGAATTATTATTGCGGTATTCGTCCAAACCGTGTAAAGTTTATTATCCAGTAGTGGTCAATAAAAGTTTTCGTTTAATTTTTGTCATACGGCCGTAGTATGCTTCGTTTTCACACCGTACCGTGCGTATACTGCAAACATACTTCTGAACCGTACCGGAATACATTGCATTATTACGGTTATTTAATTGTGTATGTGCGGTAATTCGCACTCTGTCTTTCCAGGTTGAAGGTGGTTTTTAGCTTGCACAAACGGCGGAATATATGCTACTACCAAAGCCACCTACCATCTCTTGTGTACTTGGACAAGAGGGTATGCGAGCAAGCGTGAAAGGAATCGGCAAGTTTATATGTAAGCACCTTGAGACTGGTACTATTGGCAGGCGACCTGGCTTCAACAATTAAGTGTCCCATCTGACATTAAGGCCATAGCAAATGTGTGCCGACATCGAAGCTACGGTTGTAGTACCCCTACTGGAAGATCTTGGAAAGATCTTGCTAAGATAACTGTCAAAAACTTGGCAAGAACTTAGTAATATTCCTGCCAATTTCTTGAATAATCCTTGAGAGAATCATACATGACATTTCCTGAAAAGATCTTGGCATAGTTCTAACAAGATACTTGCAGGTTCCGTACAAAAGCTTGCCTATGATTATGAAGATTCTGGCACGCTTTTAATCATGTCTTGCAGGTAGTTTGGAAGACTCATGCATTATTCATACCATATTCTTGCAATATTTCTTTCAAGATGAAATGAACGTATATGCATGGTAATAAGCTTGTGTTATCAAAATGATGATTATTTGTGTCTATTATGCCGTTACGCATGGTGAACAGTAAGCTCTATGCACATGCCAATTCCCTTTTCTGTATGGATGAAAACTATGCACAGCCACATGGTTTGCTGCATCCACGCATCCAGAATAAATCCACTGGAGTAGGCATGTAAGACAAGCAAATACTGTAAACTTTATCAATAATCTTACCCCAAAGTTTTTCAACTCGTTGACTGTTGAGGCCAGGTTTATCACTTTTTTTCAACTTGAACAACAGAGAGGCTGACAGTTCTTTCTTGGTAAAAAAAAAGAATCCTTTAAATTCAGTGCGTATGCATATGCATCCCTGGAATCTGCAGTAGGGTGATACCATTGACAGTAAAGTCACTGTTTGACTGTCACCTGCAAATATACGTACTTAACAATATGATGATAATCACGTATGTATGGTAATTCGCGGTAATTAAAACATTCTGCTTGCCGGACTGTGGGTTGGACTCACAAAGCCCCCCCTGAATCTCCTGCTGGATCCCATCATGATGAGTTTTCGTCGATTCTGTACATTGGGCATGTCCATCAGAACGGCAACCATTAATGCAATTTTTTTCTCTTTATGTAAGGGAGTTTGTTCAATAGGCTTTATGACACCAAACAGCCCTTCATGTTTACCATGAGAAATTTTGTCAAATCCAATCAAATGAATCTCACCACTGGCACCTTGCGACATTAAATGAGCTCCATCCAAATGGTGGAAGTGCATCAGCTACGAAATGGCTTCTCCGAATGTTTACTCTCTCACACTCTTCTTTAGAGAGGGTACGCTCGCAATGTTGCTGTAGGATATGCTGGATTTGTTCATCCGTGCTCATCACACAGAGTGGAGGTGCCTGCCTATAAAGAGAAGTAATTTGTATGATCAACAGTGAGATGTACAATGTACTATCTTAAAGTGGCTAACCTGGTCTTAGGTGTCTCATTCAAACTGGCTGCAATAGCAACCTGATTTATCAGTTTCATCTAGTCTCTTCATGAATTGCACATACTTCCTTCCGAGTATTGGGACGGTAGTAATGACGAAGTTTACCATGTAGCTCTTTTCTCCTGAACTGCATCCCCAATAGCTTCAACAGCACTCAGCTAAGCTGTTCTCCAAGAGGAGTTACCTGTCAAAATGAAGGAAGTGAATAAATTAATTGACTCCACCTACACCAATTATTGTAAAGTCTACGTGCAAAAATAGTAGCTGTTACTGAAAGGAGGTGTATGCAGTGGTAGCAATAGCAGAAACTAGGGCACTTCTATCCAGAGTATAGATATCTCTACACGGCAGCAATGTCCATAATTGATGTGTCGACATACTTGCACAAGCTAGAGCACCTGTTCCTTAGTACCATGCAGCAAGAAGGTAACCAAAACGTCGGCACTGGTGCAGTTGTCATAAAACAGTTTGAAAAAGGTGCCCCGTAGAAACTTCATCAACTTCTCTTGCTTCTTGGAGCTCTTGAGATATGTCCAGAGGGCTTGTCGTTCAGGATAGTGAGCCACGTGATACTCAACCGCTTCAACTTCACTGACTACGAATGCTGTCATGATTTCTAAGTCCAGTCCTTGTAAGCGGTCCCGAATAAACTTCACTTTGCACTTCCAAAGTCCCCTGACTTTCTTCTTCCCAGTAGTCGCCATTACGTACGTTTTACATGTACTACGGTGAATAGTTGCCAATCATAACACTTTCCATAAAAGGAGTTTTTGGTACAGGTACGTAACATTCAACAACAATTGGAATTGCATAGGTAGTGGAGTTTAACGCTCCTACGTGGTGGAGGGTTGTACACTCCTGATAGAAGTCCTACTACAGTAACTCTATTATTGGTGCGTGTGCCAATGTTAGGAGCACTGGTACTATGGCATAGATATAATCTCTGAGCCATACTGTGAAAAGTAAAAGAGCATAATCTTGTTCTCAAGCCTTCCCGCACGAGCTAGCCAAGCGTTACATCGGCGAGGAAGGCCTGAGTTCGAGGCTATATCATTACTATCCCTCTAGTGTTTGTAGCCTCATAAGCCAACCCTGGCTGGCTGCACATGCAGGGGATGAAAAAGATTTGATTGATTGTATTATTAGAACATACACAGGAAACTCATAATTGTTCACAGTTTGTACTTTTTGATGTCATTTTCCCTTTTCTAATGCGCCATTTACCGCCCTGGCAATTGCAGCGGTTAATTTCGCATCAAAATTTGTTTCAAGGTCTTGAAGCCTTGCCTCCAGTTCTGCCACCTTTTTACCAGTTTTAGTGATGCTTCTTACAAGGCGTGCTGCTGTCCTGTCGATTTGAGCAGTAGACTGCTTCGTGCACTTGGCCCTCCTGGTTGCCCTCTCCAAAACTATACCTCCCTCCACTGCTGCTGTTAAGATCGGATGTAGAGGAGTTCAGTGGTCTCTTGCTTCGGTCTGATCTAGAGGGCATTATTGTTCTGCAAAATGATACACCAGCGACTTGAAATAAAAAAACAACAGTCACAGTTGGTTTCTGTTGGCTTGATTTCCACCATCAAGAAGACAATGTGCTGTTCTTCTCTCGGAAACCAGGCCAATAGAACTCTTCAATCCAGATGAAGGTGCTCAAGACTGTACTTAGTTGTACTGTGTTTCACTTGTGTCATGTGAAACTTACGAGATGGCAATTCCCGATCCGTGATCCAATTACTGCAATCGACCATACAAAACCTTAGTACACACAGTTCCATTATGGCTCTAATTGGTCGTGGTCAGTAACTGCTAGACCAATTATATCCATGGGGATGTTCATTAATGATGCTATCCAGATAGCCAGAAGCGTGCTTAGTTGAAGTGGCTGATTTCCCTGCAGTTTCTTCTTGTATGTTCTTATAGTGAAAACAGCTGCTTGGCTAGTCCAATGGCATAGCTGCATCAAGAAGTGCAGGAGACGTAAAATCCATTGAAGCAACATTTTCATCATGGCATAGGGCTGGAGTTGCTTACATATATTGGCTATTCCTGCTTTTGTGGTTGCAAGCTGACAAACACTGGGAGTGCATGTATCATGTACGTATAGCACTGGCTATAAATGTAGGTGATAGAGACCTTAACGACCTGCTGCGGTTTAATAATCATCTGTACTGTACTCTATTATTTAACTAGTGCTGGTTTGAATGGTAGTCATCACTTTCCTGCTGTCGGATTAGCTTTACCCACGGTCGATGAACCTCCTGCCAATGTTCCCTTCTCTCCTCACTATCGATTGCTACTTCTATGTTGCTGCACACATAGCCTCCCTGATCACTGCTAACTCGCTGCAGGCGGATGTTCTGAACTGCAATGTTGGTCAGATTCCCTAAAGCCATCGCTCCCTTCGGTACTGCTATATTCAGCATCATGCTTCGTAGTTTATCTATAAAACTTGGACTTATTTCATCGACGATAGTCTGTTAAAGTCAGGGGGAGGAGAGTGACAGCGAAACGATGGAAAGTCAGTAGGAGAGAGTGGCAGAGAAACGATGAGTATACGTAGCTGGTCTCGACAGTCAGCTGCAGCCAGGACCAAGGTTACTTTGGATGACTCAGTTGATTAGCGGGTCGCCCCCTCTAATGTTAACGAGGTCAAAGCTTATGACACCAACGTCACGCATGCTAATGCACACTCAAATCAGACAGCAAGTTTCTAACACTCAGAGATGATTTATGTGCAGAAAACTTTGCTCAACTTCCATGAACATAAATATATTAGTACAACTAGTAAATGTTATACCCCGGTATATGAAGTACGTATCAAGGTCAAAGGAACATCATCAAAAGAATTTCTGTAATAACTTAGTGATCTGTTACTAATTATGTTTGTGTTGGTCTGTGCACAACCACAACATGCAGTTTAAGCTGTTCATTGTCTTAGGCAACCTTTGTAACATTGGTAGACACCTGCATTAGAGCAGCTGGTATACATGTGAACACGAAATCAAATCACGACAATATAGACATCATTATTGGCTGAGAAAGAGTTATACATACGTACCTGTGACAAATTTAAGGGGAAACCTGACACTTCAACATACGTGGAGACGTTTAAGACATGTAACTAAAATATGGGCATTTTAATATACCCTACAGCCCACATGGATATACTGGATAGACAAAACTTCAATCCCCCTCCAATCTAGCCTGGCGTACCTAATAATCTTCTGTGCTGTCACTTTCTATAAACATTTTGAGTCTGCCCTCAGGTGATATTTGAATCTCCTGTAGCAACTAAAAAGCCAGAATTGGTGAGGTATATGGGCTGGAAGGCTCAGAGGAGTGAGGTGATCAGCTGGGACATGCTCACAACACATTTTGCCAATGTATTCCTTCCAATTGGTGTATTCCAGGGGCGGCGGAGCATCTGTAAGATTGGGGGGGCAAGTTTAGCTGGTGCGCGAAGCGCTCCGAAAATTTTGCCTAATTAAATATTCATAAGGCAATTTATGCACGAACATTGAACTGCGACTGCAAACTAAAAGAAGGCTTATTCGAGTTTGCAAGCAAGTATACTCAGTGGTGGTGAACGAAACGGAAGCACACTACCTCAGCTTTCCTTGAATCCGTTAGTAAAACATAGCATGCTGAAACTCCGCCCCTTCACCTTGCGCGATCGTAAATACCATCTTTAGCTGTTGATTGCGCTGTTCTTCACTACTAGTACTACTACTCTGACACTCTCCTGCCTCTTCCTTGACCGCACACACTTTTTATCGCGCTGAGCTGCCTTCATTTCACCTCGGTTGTCAATTGCACAGCGGCCACCTCCCCTCAAATAGTTATTGACGAACGTTTATTTTGGGGGGGCGATGCCCCCCAGTTTTTAAGTTGGGGGGGCAATTGCCCCCCCTGCCCCCCCCCTGCTCCGCCGCCCCTGTATTCACAAAGCAAGGAGCGTCAGGATTCTTCGGTACTTGCTGCAGGGGCTTCAAATAGAAGAATTTAGAAGTATTGCGGGGTTTGGGAAATTTCGAAAAATAGAAATCTAGTAGATAAACACTTGACACCTTAGTGGTGGATTATCATAATGGTAACCACTTTGTTTGATTGAGTGCTGCTACCAAAGTTACCGGTGTGGTTCATTGAGCCATTTTTAACGTAAGTGTACCGGTCCGGCTTGTATTTTTTGAATGAATTACGAAGGCTTTAAAGCCCGCTGCTCCTCACCACCACGTAGGCAAAAAGCCTTCCCGACATAGAAGAAAACGCACCTGACTAGAGCTTTAGGGGAGTAGATTACAATAGCCCCACTCTCCCAGAGCTTTTCCACTTATGATTGAAGCGTGCTTGATGTTTGCACCTACATCAGCTTCCTGGAGCTCTCTTGACAAACGTTCACATGTTCCTTGAAGCTCTGCAAACGAACCACTTTGCCTATCAACAAATTTGGACAATCTTTCCAGTACGTACGAGCATGCCTCAGTAAACCACACAGCAGTTGGTAAATAGATGCTGATGGGTATAAAGAGCCATCACTACAGCGAGCCTCCAACACGAACCTCGACAACCATTAATTGAGTTGCTCGACAGTTGGCTTGTTTTTTTCAAGTAGATTCTTAGGACATTTTTTATTTGCTTCTTGTTCCTCTCTCTACACCAAAGTGAGAATACACGAACAGCCCATTGCATATTCTTGATGGTGTTAGGTACCTTTGCTGTACTCAGCAATGTCAGCTTCCGCTAATGGAGTAGCAAAACGGTTGCCGCCACCAGCTTTGCCCTTCTTTGGCTTAGGTTGACAGAAATCAGTCAGGTCAGGATCCAGATTTTCATTCACAACAACTTTCCACTTAGCCATGGTACTAGCTAGTACTAGCTACAAGCAACTATATACCGCTAAAACTTAATAAAGAAGCCATGTACATCATGCTCTGATTGGCTACGCACTGGCGCAATGTATACCATACAACCCTAGAAGGGATGGTTTAACTATAACATAGAGTACCATTTGGATTGCAGGAGGCAAGAATACTTTCCTTTTAAGTTTGCTTCTGTCCCGTGTGTACATATCATCTAGCCTATACTTTACTAGATTTTGAGCACCAGTAGGTTCAGTGAACTTACTGCAGGTAGAGTGCGCAATCTGGTAGCTAGAACTTGTAGCAGCAATTACCATTGAGAAGTCTGATCAATACTGCATACATGCAGCTTATATACAGACTAGGGCCATGAACCAGACGGACAGCACAGCTGCAGGCAGATTACAGCAAACAAATGAAGACCCAGGTAACCAACGAGAATAACTGCAGATATCCTGGTGCTGTCACGTCGAAGGGAGGAGTTGGATCCACTGAGTGGCAACAAACTGTGGCATGGTCACCACAGACTGACAGCATTCTCATGCACTCTCGCCATCACCCTGGAACTATTAGTGCTAGCTCCATTGGCCACTCTTCTCTGTAAAAGGGGAAGGGGCACATCAGACAAAAACACAAACCCGTACAGTTTCAAAAGAGCAGACTAAGGGGGCTTTGTCAAAGGCTCTGTCAGTAGCTGGATTGATGGATCCTCCCTGCTTGATCTTTATTCAAGCCAAAATAAGGCCAGGTTTCAGAGTACTTGTTGCTGAAGCTGCCACCTCCATTTGTCGCTCAATCGCGAGCTGCCACCTCCTACGTCCAGACCACGTGGTTGTGAGGCTAGCCAGCCAACATCACTGCCAGGCTAATTGGCATAATGCGCGCACGCGCGTGCCAAAGCGCACAAAATAATGCGTGTACGTGGTACGCTAAAGCTCCAAGTGACGCAGTTTCGTGCATGCATACGGCTACGTTCACGCGCGCGTCCCAAAGAGCACGCTGATCGCATGAATTCCGACGTACGCTAAACGCGCAATATCGTGAGTGCTAACGTGTGTGATAGCGCTTCTGATTTCCCAAGTACGGCGAATCGCAAGCGCATTCGAGCGTCTCCGCATGCGTTGCTGACGCTCTGCACACGTTGTTGACGCGCTGATCGGTCAACA
Organism: Phakellia ventilabrum; assembly: GCA_963921505.1. Lineage (NCBI taxonomy): Eukaryota > Metazoa > Porifera > Demospongiae > Axinellida > Axinellidae > Phakellia > Phakellia ventilabrum. Next base: position 4,095,530 of record OY997389.1, read on the forward strand.
TAATTTCGGCGCCAATTTGCGTTAATACGCATCGCTGTGACGCTTCCAATGTGCACTAACGCACACTAGTGCTTGCATCGCGTACTGTAACGATAGTGCGCGCCAAGAATTACTCGGGCGGTGCCTATATAAAATAGAGAAAACTGTGTACTTTATATTAACGGCTAATATAAAAAGCCATATAAATTCACATAAGCCTTATGGTTATATTAAAACTTGGCTGGGAAAGAGTTTAAGTCTATCAGCACACTGGCCAAATGGCTTCCCTATTTACCTTTTCTTTTACTGCATAAAAATATGTTTCTTGTGGGCTGTATTGCAATAAGACGTGTTTTTCATATGAAGTGAATGCAGCTTTGGAGGTTGTTGCTGTTAGTGCTATCGCGTACACATGTGATGGCACAAGACTTCGGGCCTCACCAAGACAGCTGTTGTTCAGCCTGAAATCTTCTCCACTGCATGGAAAACAATATACGAAATAAAGTGTAATGCTGTATCGTATCGATCAGTTAAGAGCGCAGGGCCATTGCTTTGTGCATTCGATTGTACTTATATACCCCAAGGTTTGATTAGTCTTATCGAGCGAGCCATACTCCCATACAAATGGAGTGTACAAATGGCTGAACTACTACAAGTATAGCAATCACTTACCATTTTGCTTCCTCTACGCCAATCCCAACAAGATTATCTTGGCATGTACACAACAGGAGCATTTCTAACTCCTACTACTTACTCCATAGCCTCTCCAACCTCCGTATCTCTGCCTGATATTTTGGGTTGAACCCCAGCGTCCGTGACAGTTGCACGTACGGCATCAACGACACCCACACCCACACCCAGGCCCCCGGCCCTCTTCTTCTTCTTCCGGTATATAGATCACCTCTTGTGATACTGGTCCGGGGCCTGCTACTGGGGAGGAGAAGGGAGGCTGTTCCCGATTTGCCGGCAAGGGATCCGTGACAATGACAACTTCCATCTCGCTGGACGCCGTGGACGCCTGTGAGCCGTCTAAAGATCAACGAGAGAAATGAACAAGAGAAAAGTTTTGGAAGAGCAACCATAGCCAGAAGATAGATTTCTGGCTGTTCAATTTACACTCGTGCATTACTTACTCTTTTGTCTTCTCTTTGTACTCTCTGCCTATGAGAATACTCCTTTATCATAAACAACGTGAGCAGTAATCATCAGGAAGCCTGGCCACGTATATACACATGCATAGTGTGCCATTCCATTGGAATTTGGGTAGAACTTGGCACAGTGCTGCGGTTGGAAAGACTGTCTATTCCTTGAATTGTCAGGACAATATACTGCCTCGTCAATACCTATTTTCTGTCTAGTGTGATGATAATAGCACGGCATTCCTGGCATATATGACCCCACTCAGTTTGATTATGGGAAAAACATACAACTGGTGGAAGTATTTGGCTTGCAAGCCCAAAGAAATGACTAGACTCCTTATTGTCCACTATCTGCTGCTTTGCCAGCACCAAAGCTAGACAGTGCTGACAGGGAGACCAATCTGCCCTTGGCCAAAAGCTTATCTTAGGTCCTCCACATGAGATTGGTTTATGACCTAACAAAAGGTGCTAAAAAAGATTGGCTTGTAAGACTAGAAAGCTAGAAGCTGGAGGAAGCCATGCTGCACCAATCCTTCATCAACACCACCACATTACGAATTAGCCTCAGTCCCCATGCAGCCCTTAGCAAGGGGAAGCCCTGGGAACGAGGCTATATTACATAGCTAGATGTAAGATACCACATAATACATACTTACTTTTTTGGGTGGGAGTGGGGATAGGGAGAAGAAGTATAAATGATAATTGTGGGCAGGTCTCAATATGGATATCGAAAGTTCTAAGTAAGATAGAAATAATATATATTTTTTAAGACAGAGAAAAATAATTGCTTCAGTCCAGGAGTTAGCTATGTATGAAGGGAAAACAGGCTACTTACTGCCAAAAGCCACACAATAATAACTTGTGCCTGCTAATATTAGCAGGCACAATTCTGTATAAACTTCAGACAAGAATTAGTATTATCAGCATATGTGTCATAAGGGGACTTACAGCTGGTGAAAGTGGTTGCAGTTTTGAGCGAAAGTCTGATTGCTGTATGTAAAGGGAATCTTTAAAAGCGGTATATTATACAGGTGGTACTTTTTCATGGAGTTTACTTGCATCATACACCTCTGGTGTGTACGGCTCTGGTGTGTGCGGCTCTGGTGTGTGTGGCTCTGGTGTGTGTGGCTCTGGTGTGTGCGACTCTGGTGTGTGCGGCTCTGGTGTGTGCAGACAGAGTAGTTTCATAGGCTGAACCCGTAGGCGTTCAGAGTGCCTCCTCACCATCCATGGCTGCTTAGTCCATTCATCTCTAATCACTTCGCCATGTACTGTTTTCGCAACGAAGTAACTCCCATCAATGAACTGATAGTATTTGTTAAAAATTGGTCCATACACAAGAAAATTGGATATCTGCATAAGCCATACTTTTGGCTGGTCATAATCAGACAGTAGAACATATTCCTCTTTCCGAAAAACTGTTCCTAAGTCGTAGTCTGATATTTTCCAAATTCTGGGGTAACTGTTTGCTGTAGATGGGAGATGTTCAGGAATTTCTTTGCCCGGATCAAGGATGGATATCCAGTGTCTGATATCTTGGAGTTGCCTTCTTGACAGTACCACAAATTGAGGGGCACCCAGCATGATTCCACTTTCATAACCAGCAGCTACATCTGAAGATAGGTCCTGCAGCTCTGGTGTATGCGGCTCTGGTGTGTGCGGCTCTGGTGTGTGCAGCTCTGGTGTATGCAGCTCTGGTGTGTGCGGCTCTGGTGTGTGTGGCTTTGCTTCTGATGGAAACTCCAAGAAAATAACAACAACACAACTGCCACTATCCTGGCTGTGAGAAAGTCTATGAGAAGCCTTCCCAGCTGCAGGCTCACCTGTGATGGCACACATCCCAGTTAGAAGTATAAGTGAACATTACCCCAGTGTTTATAATCACGTTCACTGGAGAAAAGAGCACGTGCTTTCTTAATCATCTCTTGAAAGACGGGAATCAATGTCTGTATTGGGAGCGTTTGCTTCAAGGATCGGAGGAGTGAAAAGAGGATAGGAACACCTTTGCATGGCAGCAAAATTTTGTTGTATATTAATTTCACACATATCTTTTAGCAAGGAGATACATGAATCAGAAGGATTAATCAGAGCACATACAGGGGAGGGAGAAGCAATTGCCTTAAGAAATTCACACCATACAGAGAGAATAATGTCATGTTTCTACAAATTATAGTGCAATACATATGTTCCTACAGTAAATACGTAGTAGTGTCCAGATATATACGTGTAATAACTTCATAATGTCTGCACGGGAGAGATTGCTGGATTTTTTTATTTTACAAATTCTCCAGAGAGCAGCTGCCTACCAAACTGGCAGAGAGTTTGCTGCAGGCCACACCTAGCTGGAACATGTAGTCCAAGTTTCTTGGCTTCTTTAGCTACCTTTCCAGCACTGAGCTTACACAGTGTCCAGGCCTTGGCAATCACTATTGCATCCTTTTCAGAAACCTGATGTAAAGAGCAGTAGCAAACATTAATTTGGAAACAATACGACTACGTACGTGTACATGCACTTGAAAATAATAACAGAGAATGCCAGTCTACATTAATGGTATAGTATCGTGAAGCTAGTCGCATACACTTTGTTTTACTTAGCAAGTATGTTACTAATCCAAGGCTTGCCAGCTTGTCCATGTTTTCCTGGATGATTTTTTTTCCCTCTGCAGCTCAAACGGTGAAAGATTTTCCCTATTGACTTTGAAATCCATAATGAAAAGACATGGATATAATATTATTAATGGATACAACTACATCTGTAGTATTTATCATGTAGAGAAGGCTGCTGATAGTTTCAGGGTTGCCAAATCAATCTTGAAGAGAAAAAATATCATACCAATCATACACAAAGAGTAATTTGGATAGACGTAAAGCTTCACAGACACATGTATTATAGCGGAATTATTAGCGTAAATTTAGCTCTTTAGTTGCACAGGCATATACGTTTTTACCTTTTTCATTGCAATTCCTGACGTGTTCAGAGGCACGGTCGTGGCCAGTACCAACAATGCCTTCACTTATGCTGATATGTCTTTGTCACTTGTGGAGCTTGGACAATCTCGTCCCTTAGCTGTCTGTTGGCAAGGGCTTGCTTCGCACTGGTGCCCTCACACCTCGTCATGCCAGCTGTCCCTTCCCACTATTAATAAGAATGGAGAAAATGACATCATTTTAGTTAGTAACCATAATTTATTAAACAGAATTATCATCACTACCTTACCCCACACTTTCACTGTCCAAGCAACATAATGAAACTATGTTAGTGTGTTGTAGCTAGGCTTGCAAACTTCCACTTGTCTCAGTTGCATTGACATGGTAATGCATGACATAAATCTTGTGGGCATACAAGGAGACAGCCATGTCTACACTTTGTGAATAGGCCAGTTGCACGCAAGCTAAAGTATGCATTGATTATCAATCGTAATTTACGTGCGTGACATCACATCCGGTTGCTGTTTCGCTACTATGTTAAGTATGGCAGTGAATGGAAGGTCAGCAGGTGAAACTCTCGCGTGCCTAAAAACTATACCGTTTATTCTATTTAAGTGAATATAGCGAAAAAGTAGAGACCTTGTGCGTGAAGATGGTGTGCGAATGGTGAGAATCGGTTGAAGTACGAACGAGAACGACGTGATTTTGCTATGTCCACAAGCGTAGAGAAGAGCCCAAGAGTTCAGGCTCTGTTTCTGTGACGCTTACTGCAGCGGACATACCAGGAGCAGCCCTGAGCGAGCCCCTAGAATCCCACGCTGTGCCGGCACTGAGATGGTGGCTTCTCTGCAGGGGCATAAAGGCACCTTCGAGCCTGAGAAAGCAGCAGTTGATTAACCACACTCGCGACTGGGACCTCAGCTGGCTCTCATCCATCCCAAACACGCTAAGCCATCTCACTCTTCTATCTGGATCGCTCGGAAATCGGTGGAAGGAGACGCTTGGATCCTGGCTCAGATTGTTTCCACACACAATACAGATATGTCCAGGCACTCTCTGACAAAACCGCCTCGATCTCGTCCGTACTTCAACCGATTCACACTCTTCGAACACTGTCTTCATACGCTAGGACTCTAGTTTTTCGCTATGTTTGTTTAAATAGGATAAACGGTATAGTTTTAGGCACGCGAGAGTTTTAAACCGCTTACCTGCCAATTTCTCCATTCACTTCAATACTTAACGCAGTAGTGAAACAGCAACCGGATGTGATGTCACGCCAATCGTGCGTAATGAAATTCCTTAGCTCTTGCGTGCAACTGTGCCAATTTCATTCCCCCCTTTCTTCCATTGATCAGCTATCTAATTACAAACCAACAACAAGCGATATTACTTTTCTTAAATCTCATTACACCCTGGTAATATCTAGCATTATGATAGTATCATTTCCTGAATACTGTCTCACCTTTGCCGTCTGTACGAGACATTGCACAGTGAGATTTAGCATGTTCTAGCATCGGAGAGCGGTCCAGGCTGTCTCACTCGTCTCCTTTAGGGCCACAAGCTGTTTCTTGGTCAATGTGGATGTGGGAGTGACGGTGCCTATTATATAATAATATAACCAGCTCAGTTACAAGTCCAATATTGAGGTACAGTTAATTAGTTACTAAGTATACAAGTTCATACACTTAAAGTGAAACCACTGTCAGTTACAATTAGTGCAAGTCCAATATTCAGGTACAGATACTATATTCATACACTTAAAATGTTCACACAGTTCACATTGCACCATTCTGAGTCATACGACTCTGGTAGACTACATACACAATATGTGTGCACAAACAGATGCTTTTTTCTGAAAAAAACCCGCTTTAAGTTGGTTTTTGCTGGCTGTTCAACTACCGGGAATGGTGACAGTTCCTCTCTCTCAAAGCAGTTGATTAGATGCTTCCTCATCTGTGACTGATCGTAGTGCAGCCATGATATGTCATCGCCCCGAGCTGCATGGTAAGCGCTGGCAATGCTAAAGACTCCGCAATCAGACTGTCCATCCTGTTGTTGCACGGGCATTCTCGTAACAGTTAGTAAGCTCCTATCCAAAGCCATAACAGGGTTTCCTTCCCTTGCTTGTATCTGGACTCGCTGCAGTTCTGCTTCGCCCCCCTTCAGCTCCTGGGTGTTCTTCTCCGCTGCCTCCATGCTTTGAGCGATTTCTACCGCTTTGGCGAAAATCAGGTTAGCCTTGGACAACAACCGCTTTTGAGTACTGCCGTTCCGGAGGCTACACACCAAACGATCCCTCAGAGCTTTGTTGAGGTAATCGCAAAATTCGCAGTTGGTTGCCAGACGTCATAATTCCGCTACATACTGAGCGATGGACTCTCCTACAGCCTGGTTGTATCGGTGAAAGCGGTTGGGTGCTAACAGTGCTGCCTTAGCACCTCCACGAGCTGGGCAAACAACTTCTCTTGTGGCTTCGCAGGAGCCAGCAAGCTCCGCAACAATGAGTAAGTCTTTCCTCCGATAACGCTCAGGAGAACTGCAACTTGCTTAGCTTCTCCAATATCGTTGGCTTGAAAGAACAACTGCACGCACTCCCAATACGCCGAGATTGACTCACACTCTGGCTGATACTCACGAACCTGTCCAAAGGTAGCCGTTCTCCGTTATCCTCGTCACCAGTTGTTATGGCCTACCACTCGGAAAGCCCGGATTACTTAGGATTGCCAACTCATGCAATCAAACAGACTTTTTTACTAGGCAGCGTGCGCAAGAATGCACAAATCAGCCAATACACGTACGCAAGGGAATATAATGCATGACATCATTATACCACAGATACGTTTATACATGTAGCCACACTTTGTTGGAATATAATTCACATTAGCCATATTATCCTATAAAGTATGCAGGGTTTTCATTCGCCAGAATCTCACCCCCTCTTAGACCTTAGGTTGCTGAAGAATGTTTACTGAATGGCAACAATGGTCCATTAATAATTTGGAAATGCACAGAAGCATAGCCTCATCCCCGGGTCCTACCTTCTATTATTACAGCCGGGCGCGTGCGAAGTGCGCGCTCGGCTGGTATAAGATTGCTGTATGTTCCCGCGTCTGTCTGTTTATCCGTACCCCATCCGAACATCTCACGTGCACCAAGTTACGTTATTACGTTACTATGCACTTAGCCACGAGCACAGTGGAAGCTACAGGAAGTTTGCAGACCCAATAGGCCAAGGTACGCCAAACTGGCTTAGTTTTGTATTACCTAGACGACGAAAAAGTGGTAGGTGTCGATGGTACTTTTGTTTTGCAAGTTCTTGCAGCTAACTGGAAGTGCACTACGAAATTGCCGAGTCAGAAATTTTGCTGGAAACTGTGCGAAAGATGGAATGACCTGATCTATTCTACAGCTGCGTATAGCTTGCAGTTGTATGTGAAAGACCCAGCTGGTTTTTAGAAATAAAATATCAACTGGACATCTCTGTTCTAGAGAAATAGACACCCCTTAAGCATTTGGCTTTCGTCCCCCCTTGACATTAATTTTTTTCTAAATGAAGGCCTGGTATGTATGTTGTACCTCAGCATGTACTGGATGACTTAGTGGGTGGGTGTCATCTTCTTGGCTCTCCTGAATAAGTAGAACAAACAGGTAATGTATAAGTTAATCACAAGTCTGCTATCGTACATAGCAATAACATCATTTGTGATGTACAGAAGCTATAATATTATATTGCAGCTGGAGTGTACGTAAATCTATAGAGCTTTATGCAGATCTTGGAACACTGCTACCAGGAATATTCTAGTAATGACCTCAGTTACTCTGTACATACCTCAGCATCTTCTGGCAGACTGAGCAAATCATCACTGTTCTCCTAAATGAGTAGAATCAAGAGCCCATTAAAAAGACTAATGTGTGTGTACAATTTCAAGGCAGCCTTTTACGACATTTGGAGGGAACTACAATTTTTATCCCATGCAGAGTGAGTTTAAGCAATCACTTCTGTCTATGTGTGTCCGTCTAGCACATACCTTCACCAGATGGTGAAGTAGACACTTCATCTCTGGAATCAAAGGCATGCCTGTTGACATCTCTAAGCAGTACCTAGTTAGACACTAGGTACTGTCCAGCAGCCTATGGCTCAAGCAAGGATCAGTGGCTAGCTGGGCAGCATTTGCTTTATCCAATTTCATGTGCACAGTATGCCGCAGATTGCTAAAGCATATGAAATGGAATCTAATCACTGTGAATCAAGGAAATAAGACATACCTCATTGCTGTGTTCCTCCCTGAGGCTCTTTAGTTGCACAGGCATATACGTTTTTGCCTTTTTCATCGAATTGATGCAATTCCTGACGTGTACGTGTTCATAGGCGCGGTCGTGGCCAATAGCAACAATGCCTTCACTTAGCTGATAAGTGTGGAACAGCTTTGTCACTTGTGGAGCTTGGACAAACTCGTTGGCAAGGGCTTGCTTCGCACTGGTGCCCTCATATCTCGTCATGCCAGCAGTCCCTTCCTAAGAATGGAGAAAATGACATCATTTCAGTTAGCAACCATAACTTATTAAACAGAATCAAGCGAACAGCACTCCCGAGTGTAAAGTATTACTGGGTGTGTAGAGGAATAGGTGAGCAGATAATGAAGTGATTCAGAGCAGTGATTGAGTAGAAAGATTGTGTAGAAGAGTAGGAAAATTATTAGTTGGTGGAGTATTGGGTGAGATTGCATGATATTTTGTTGACTATCTGTAGTTCTTCATGCTTAGAATGTATAGAAGCCAGCTGTGATAATTATCATTATGCTGTATGCATCTGTACACATACATACGTGCATTCATGCATACACACATACATACATACATACATATACATACAATGAATACATACATACATACATACATACATACATACATAATTGTTAGTAGTTGCAGCCGAAAATTCGAAGGACACGTACACAATGGGCGGAGGTGATCGTGGGTATGGCAAGTTCACAGTCCTCAAAGAGCAATTGTTGTTGCTCCCAGTGTGCAGGCTTTCCCCCTCCAGTACCTACCTGGAAGCCAGCATCTCGAGTGGTGCCCTCAGGCCTCCCTGGACTGACCTGGAAGCCGGCATCACTGCAAATGCACACGTGAACTGCGCACAATAAAAATGTATACAAACACAAATACAAATGCACACGTGAACTGCGCACACAAAATGTATACAAACACAAATACAAACGCACACGTGAACGGCACACAAAAAAATGTATACGAACACAAATACAAAAAGTACAAACGCAACTGTACCGACAGGCTAACGACAACACTCACAAATATAATACACGCACCACACAGAGACCGACAAACCCGCCTCTGACACTGTATCTATTTAATACACTCCCCTCCAGTAACCTATACAGTACCTCCCGATGGCCGACTAGCTACTGACAACACGTACCCGCCACTGACACTGTCTCTCTAAATACGCTCCCCTCCAGTTTGTTAATCCAAGATAAGGTGTAAAAGCTACAGTTGCCACAACTATTGAATTTTTCGGAGAATAAAAACAGCCTTATCCCGAGTTGCACGGGAGCTAGCATGCTCTGGCTTGGATATATTAGAAGTACCTTCACCTGTAGTGGAGCGCTGGACCTGCAGATCTGTCTTGCCCAAAAACGTACAAAACTGAACTTTTCAAGATAATAACTTTTCTCCAAATGGTGTATGTGTCATGGAAGAAAGGTTAGTTACACTGTGGAGGTCCAGAGTTTGGCACCAAGTCCTGACCGAGATACAGCGCGTTTGTACACACCAACTCCATTTTACTCACCGCCAGCCATCAAAGAAACGGCTACTTCCGGTACGCCCACGTGTCGAACAAATTTAACCCCTACGTGTACACTGATGGTAATGCATCACATAAATCTTGTGGGCATGCAAAGAGACTTCTTCCATTTTTCAACTCTCAAATTAAAAACCAACAGCAAGCGATATTACTTTTCTTAAATCTCATTACACTCTTGGTAATATCTAGCATAGTATCATTTCCTGAATACTATCTCACCTTTGCCGTCTGTATGAGACGTCGCACAGTGAAATTTCGGCATCGGAGAGCGGTCCAGGCTGTCTCACTCGTCTTCTTTAGGGCCACAAGCTGTTTCTTGGTCAATGTAGTGACGGTACCAATATAGGAAGAGACACAATAACTTGCTATAATGTAAAGGACCAAAGTGAGTATGCTACTAACAGCAAAATAGAAACACTTCTAGCTACTGATATCAAGTGTGGTGAAAGTGTGATAAGAAGGATCTATTCTTATGGCTAAGAGTTCAGTAAGAAATGGCCAAAACCAGGAGCACATAATGATTATGCGCTCCTGCCAAACTAACAGTCATGGTAGTTATACTTTAAAATTATCATCAGTTGAGAAAGGCACAAATTAACCTGGTTCTTGCTATGTCGGCAGTGAAACTGCGTCTTTTCGATCGGCTACCGGTTCCACCACAGATGGTTCCACAGTCGGCGTCACTGGATCACATTTTACACTTCGGATGCCCCCAATTCGTAGTAGACACAATCCCACCACTTTCCATCGGGAGGTTGCAAGGATTTTCCTTCCACACGGACTATCCTACGGTTTCCAGTAGCAGGATTTATGTAGGATAAGCCGGTCACCCCTTCACCGAACTCACTATGGAGTGTGTCCATACCAAGGGAGCCATCGGGCTCCAGCTCGATCTCCCCGATTTCTTCGTCAGGACACTCGGACACTTGTATGTACTGCAGCGAGTCTCCGTCCGTTGTAGAGATAAACGGGTGGAGCTGTGGCGTTTAGAGATAAACGGGTGGAGCTGTGGCGTTTAGAGATAAACGGGTGGAGATGTGGCGTTTAGAGATAAACGGGTGGAGCTGTGGCGTTTAGAGATAAACGGGTGGAGCTGTGGCGTTTAGAGATAAACGGGTGGAGCTGTGGCGTTTAGAGATAAACGGGTGGAGATGTGGCGTTTAGAGATAAACGGGTGGAGATGTGGCGTTTAGAGATAAACGGGTGGAGATGTGGCGTTTAGAGATAAACGAGTGGAGCTGAAACGTTTTGAGTGTAACTTGAAAACAAAACTTGCAACTGACGTCAAATAATAGATATAGGGATGTCTTAGTTTATATACGTACCCTGCTGGACCTGTTTACAAATTATTCTCACCTACGAAGTAATCCTACCGGAAACCGGACCTATTTGTAGATTTTTACCAGCCGGGCGCACACTCGATTGTCTGCACTATGCATATGCAGCTGGGTAGTTGTTTGGACAGTAGCCTAGCAACATGCAAATCAATTATTTGTGCCTGTCAATAAGGCACAGTTGTTTTCAACCTTAGGCATGTCCATTTGTTATGACTTAAAGAGTGAGCACGCTGCTTCTAACCCATGATACTCAAGGTCCCATATCCAGCAGTAGCTACGGTGTTTGAGGTTAAATAGTAGCCACAGCATCTAATTGAGGAAATGATTGCTTCCAGTGTGAGAGTGTAACACACATTTATACATAAAGAATAAATGGTTACAGTATTTTCTTTTCTTTTTTAGCCTCTTGTGCAGTGCTACCGCAGTCTGAAGGATGCTGGAGTGGCCTTCAATATACAGATCAGTGAGACTTGGCTCAGGCATTACCAGGTTAGATACTAACCTGGATCCCACTCGCCTAGCTCACCTTGCCCACACTAATTGTTAGATTTTCCTTCCTTTCTGCTTAGTATCATGGAGTATGGTAGTACTCCATATATAGGGATGGCACGGGGGGAAAATGGCGGGCGTATTGCATGTGTACAAAATAATATGTTCAAAACTCTGCCCTAGATGTAGTCATAAGCCTTTATGTACTATACCTGTCATTCTCAAGTGTTTTTATCAGTAACAAGACTGTTAACGTTGCTGGAGAGCACTGCTAAAGTACCATGTCGGCAAGTCGCTAAACCGGCAAATTGTTCACGTTATTCTTTCTTGTTTCTTCTTAAGCCAGGCTACAGCAATAATGGCTGAAGCGATTACAATGACTCAAACGAGAAGAAGCGGCATTTCTCCCGGGGTATTGCACTCACACCATAGCGTTCTCACAGAAATCAATCTGTTTAGCAGTGATTCTCAAGCGCTTCAGGCGAGTACTTGACGCTACACGCTGTTCTATTCCGTTCCGTTCCGCGTAACAAAGGTTATGCCTACACCGGAAACAGAGCCTTGAGCACGAGCTGTTCTGCTAGGACGATTATAGTACTTGAAGTACAACAATGATGGACCCAAAGTGAGTTGCTATAGCTCAGTCATAATAGTAAAGAACAGAGATACAACTCATAGACCATACTAACTTCCATGATGTGCATTAAATAGAGTCAGTACAACTACTGTACACTCCTGCGACCGTCCTTGCCCACATTGCCTTGCAGTTGTTTGTGGTGGCCTTTGAACTGTAACTATCCCTGCTAACACTGCACAATTTAGTTGTGAATGACATTGTGTACAGTTTAGCTAGTATGAGGCTTTCAGTTGCTCTCAGATTCGAAATCAACTATCGACTTCACTGCAGGAGGGTTACCTCCCATACTGTTTACCTAGTAAGATAACTACTTGAATCTCATTAACTTTACGTAGCTCACGTGACCTTGCTGATTGCTTATTAGTTATTCATGAGCAGTTTTAGTCAGAGAGAGTGAGCAGCCTAGCTGATGGAGTAGTGCACCATAGATTATAGAGTAGAAGGAATTCTTCCTTCTACTTTATAATCTATCTGTACACGGAGCAGCCTATACCAGTTAAGAGTCGAGGTGTATCTGATTGTCCCCACCTATCCTTCCAGGCATATAGTATACCATGCTTTCTGGCCTGGATGGCCGTACTTTAGACCAATTTACGAAATCAACTATCGACTTCCAGGAGTAAGATACTGGCTCCTGTGAGTGAATGGCATCCCCTGGGAGTGAATGGCATTACCTGGGAACTTGGGAAGTAGGGACTCGCACGCTAGTCTCGCGGGCCAGACTGCTGGGGGGAGTAACTGTTACGCCCCCTACATATAGTCTCGCGGGCCAGGCGGGTACTGTACTCGCGTGCACTATGAAGTGTAGTTTCTTTCGGTGAAGCAGCTTCAGTTTTAGAAACTATCGGACCCAGAGTTAATCAGAACAATTCCCAAAATATAAATTTTATCTTTTACATATTTCTTTTGCTGTTGCTGTTGTTTTATATTTGATTGTAAGCTTACATGCAGTAGCTGTTGTTGTTGTTGTTTTTTTACTTCTCCTTGCCTTGTATCATCTCTTTTGTCTCAGCTCATTCAGTATTTCTTTTTTACCACACATTATTTGTGATGTTGCTTTGCCCTATATTGCCTTGTTGTTGGTTTTTTTGTATTGTTAGTGCACTATTGTAATAGCTATTATCCTAGCTTTCATTGTAGGCCCACAAGCTTAGCTAATCTGATGATTATTTATGCAGGAAGTGATAGTAATAACATCTAAACCACATAGCAAATGACATTTGCCAGGCTACCGTTTTGTGGCAAAAAGAAACACTCTTGTATCGCTTGCTACACTTGTACCAAGGTCGGATCGTTTTCGCGGCGAAGGATTGAATCCGCTAGTTAAATTGATCCGGGGCGGATCAATTTTACTAGCGGATTCATTCCGGCGGATCGATTCCGCTAGCAGATACGATCCGCCCGGATTGGTATAGGCCCGGATCAAATTTCCTTAATGTATGCTGAATACTATGGGTTCTGCAGACGAGGACAAAAGCCCAGGTGGGAGCTTGCAACTCGAGAAAGAAGGAGAGTACGAGTGGCATGGCGGACCACCGGCGGCGGAGTTACGACACCGGCCGAAGGATCAGGACCCGCGGACAAAACATAAGTACAACCCATTCTGTCGACTTTTCTATCTGTAAGTTTAGTATAATGGACGTTGTGGGGCGAGCATGAGCGAGTGACTGTGTACTATCTATGGTATACCGGTATAACACTCCAGGGGTGCGAGGGTCTGGCGCCCGAGACTAAGGCTCATCTCTGAGTCTCGCGCGCCAGACCCTCGCACCGGTCTGGTCTGCTTGCGCTGCGGGTACCTGAAGGCCACTCCCAGCCATAGTCAGTGCTTTTCTATATAGATTCCTGTCAGGAAGTCTTGCAGTATTGATGCACATTATGCCTACTCGCTTATAGGTACGATCTGGATACATACTGGCTGTGTAAGAAGCTTGTAACGGTAGCAGACTAACCGCTAGCGGGGCTGAGTCGATTTTCTTGAATCTTGCTACTGGTACTGATGTCTCAGCACTTCAAACAGCTCTTGCAGTGCTTTGCTTTGGCAGACCCTCTCTGGGCCCACAGAGAGGGTCTAGCAGATGTCATTAGTATTCATGACTAGCTGACCAATCAGATTTTACTATCTCCTTTGGGGATAGTAGTAACACATACACATTATGGCGCACTGCATTGTCTGTTGTAGCTTGACGTGTGTATTATGCAAGGAGGTATGAAGTCAGCAATTTCAGCTGATGAAAGCACTAAGCCTGATGATTCCAGAACTGTACTTTTTGTACCTGACACCCCCATAGTTTCAGAGCTATGGGCCTCTGGAGTTAGACATTGGGCTCTGCTCTGATTCCAGATTATACAGAAGTGTCAATCGCGCTACAATGGAGGCTGAACTGTCTGTAGGAAGCTGTGTTAGAGGACATCATGTCTACAAACGTACATGGACACCGAGTGTGGGGGAAGAATTCTCATGTAAGCGAGAAAGTGGTCACCACAAGGACCCATATCGTACGCAGTAGCTACGCAATACATGTAGCAGTAATGCAAAGGGATACCGATGTCACTAGAAAGATTTCCGGTGCTTGCTCACTGTTTTCTGCGTAGAGTAGGGTATGTCAGGCGCTCCTGCTGAACGCCATAATTCTTCTGCTCTCGATCAAACTCGTGGAAACCCCACCCACCGAACATTACAATGACGTCATGCAAAAGGCAGAATTTAATTTGGCGGATCACTCACGAATCCACCAATCCGCCAAATTAAATTCCCGCTAAATTTTCCGGCCATACGGTACTCCTCAATGGGGGTGTACACCTATTATCTGGAATAGCCCATTATTTGGAAATATTACCAAAGTTCGCCCGAGTTTAACCAACCGTCGCTCTTATGTGCAAGGTGATACAAAGCCAATAGTTACACCTAAAATAAGACAATTTACGAAAGTTACCTTTTCTGGGTACCCTTAGCTTAAACTATGCTATCGTGCACCTACATCCCGAGCTACATGCAATGAGCCATTGGAGCGTTAAACATACTGAGAAAAAAAAAACAAAGCCTGCCGGTTTCAAAACTTTTTTTTATTACCTGATACCTCATTTTGGATTTGGAGCTATAACTGCCTGAAATATAGAAATTTGAAAACCTGAAAGAGTATGTAGAATAAAACAGTATTGAGACCACCAGGATTAGTTCTGTGCTTATAGCCCATTACATGTAGGTACTAGGGTAGTTAGCTAACTTTTAAGTTGCCTTGCATTCTAAATCACGTAGAGCCCTTGCACTCGTCGTATAATTATTATATAGTCTAACATAGAAACAACTTTTAAACCAGTAGGCTTGGTTCATCATTTGGCATATCTGCTGTGCCCTTAGTTCATTGCATAAGTGCAGTGCCAGAGCTACCGTTCAGGCTGTTCAGGCTATGTCCTGCAAAAATAGAGTGGTCATTTTAACCCATATAGGGTTACCTCAGTTTCAACCCCAGCACCAGAGAATGTATAGTTAAGTGCAGATCAATAAGATAACTCTACTTTGGTGTGCCATATGATACTGTACCCCAATTAGAAGTACATCACCAATAATTAAAAAGCTTTTAAGAAGACATTCAAGTTGCCTCATCAATAACTTAAGAGGACATTCATGTTGCCTCAACAATAACATAACTCTACTTTGGTGTGCCATATGATACTGTACCCCAATTAGAAGTACATCACCAATAATTAAAAAGCTTTTAAGAGGACATTCAAGTTGCCTCATCAATAACATAACTCTACTTTGGTGTGCCATATGATACTGTACACCTTTCCAGCGGTGGGCGCAGAGAGGGTCTGGCTCGATAAACTAGCCAGACCCTACTCCAGGGGTGCGAGGGTCTGGCGCGCGAGACTAGATGAGCCTGTCAAAGTCGTTCCCAGACCCTGCACACACGCCCCGTCATCTGATACATGCAGTTAAGTAACTATTAAACATCACATTGCTATGTGTACTTCACATTCGGCTGTTTTGGTGAAACTGATATACGTGCACTGCTTCACTGTCACATGATTGTCACGTGACCATCCTCCTTCACATACATGTAGGTGGGTGGAGCCTCTGTTCTGTGTGGGGCTGCGTCGCGGACTCAACCAGTCTGACTTGTATGCTCACCCGAGCGAGACAGACTCTGGAAAAGCTTCCTCAAGAAATTTAACAAGTAAGTCATTTTGACAACTCAACAATGAAAAGTTTCATCTGAACACCTGCTATTTTTCTCTGCAGATACTGGACTACTGAGCTGGCCAGGAAGGGGCGGGGCCTAAGTCCACGGCTATGGCTGACGATCGTGAAGTGTTTATGGTGGCGAATAATTCTGCAGGGCATCCTCATGGCTGCATCGGTGACAAGGGGTTAATGTTAGGTGGCTGGGGGTTAATATTTGGGTGCCTAGGGGTTAAGGTTAGGTGACTGGGGGTTAATGTTAGGGTGACTAGGGCTGAGTAGTTTTTCGCCAGTTGTGGTACTGAAGACTGCTGTGTATTTCTAGCATCCGTCAGGGTGGAGCCTGTAGGTTAAACCGAAGTAGAGGTCAGGATGTATAATGGCCTTCCGCGTATTATTGCAGAATCGCACACAATTAGATGATGTCATGTCCGTGATGGACAGACAGACAGAATTAAGTGTTGATGATGATTTAAAGCTCACTGTCCCTATCCCAGGTGGCACTCCAGGTTGGCCAGTCGGTTGTCCTTGGCTACCTCACAGAGTACTTTTAGCATCCAGGACCCCTCCTCCCAAGACACACGAGACGCTTACCTCTTAGCCGCAGGTGGGTCATGTGACTGTCATGTGACATATCTTATAGTTATACTCATTCTATTTGTTGTGTGCCTCCTGCATACATGTATTTGTATACTAGCTCCCCCTCTCCCCTCCCCTCTCCATCTCCCCCTTCCCCCTCCCCCTCCCCCTCTCCCTCTCCCTCTCCCCTCTCCCTTCAACTCTCCCCTCCTCCCCTCCCCTCTCCCCTCTCCCTCTCCATCTCGGGCAGGCCTTGTGATGATGGCACTGATGATAATGATAATAGCCTCCCACACCTTCTTGCTGGGGCAGATGATCGGGGTGATGGCACGGATCACTTGCACCGGTGCCATTTATCAGAAGGTAGAGGTGTGTGGGCTGTGACGTGTGTGTGTGCATGTGCCTGGGAGGGGGGCACGTTTTGTAGCTTAAAGACTCGGTTTTGTCCAATCAGATTACAGGCTAAGCAATCACAATTGAAGAACTACTTAACTCTCAAGGGGTTAATTAAGTAATTCAGTCCCTCCTCCCCCATCTTGCAGGTGCTGACCTTGAGTCAGGTGACACTGCGAGATGTATCCACTGGCCATGTCATCAACCTTGCCTCCAACGATGTGCAGAGATTTGAACTGGTGAGCACCATATGGAACAATATCTGCTAAACCGATCCTTTTAGCCATTTCCAAAGTGCTGTTCATCTACCAGCTATACTAACTACCACTAACTGTAGCCCCTCCCTTGCCCCTCCTCCAGATCTTCCTCTTCCTCCACTTCCTGTGGATCACCCCCTTCACTATTTCTTTATTTATGCTGTCCATCCACCAGCTACACTAACTAGCACTAACCATAGCCCCTCCCTTGCCCCTCCTCCAGGTCTTCATCTACCTCCACTTCCTGTGGATCGCACCCGTCCATCTGGCTGTGTTCACCTACCTGGTCTACATGGAGGTTGGCTGGCCAGCCTTCCTCGCAACTGCCTACATCATTTTGCAAATTCCTCTCCAAATATTACCTGCCAAGGTCTTTGCCAAACTGAGGTGGGTGGGGTTTGGTCAAGTCAGCTGGACTGTCCTCAGAGTGTGTCTGGGTAGGCCAGGTTTTTATTCTTAGTAAAGACACGGGTTTTGAAGGCAAATTGTGTATTTAATAATTGTGTTATTGCACATTTCAAATCTATCAGAGCTCCTAGCTTCCAGACTCTGTATACTTCAAGCAACAAATGCTGGGGGAGGTCTAGCGTCAATTGCTTTTGCAGTCGTAGCATCAAAAAACAGCATATGTATCACTAGCTACACTTCTTTCGCCTTCTAGGTAATGGAAAACTAGGATAGTTCGATGTGACTGTCAGTAGCTCAGCTGGACTGGTAAAACTGGTAATAGCTATGATGCAATTATTGCACACATGATATATATGTACGCAGATGCACATACATGGACATACAGATACGAAACCATAAAGCGCGTGTGTGTGTTTGTGTGTGTGTTAGTGTGTATATGTGTATGTGAGTGTGTGTTTATTTTGTGTGTGTGTGTATGTGCAAGTGTGCTTGCATGTGTACGTGTGTGCATGCATACTTGCGTGTGTGTCTGTGTACATGTGGTACCCACCAACTCCTGATCCCTGCTACAGGTCTAAAGCAGCAGCTGTGACTGACAAACGTGTTAAGGTCATGAACGAAGTGATCGCCGCCGTCAGGGTGATCAAGATGTACGCCTGGGAGTACGCCTTCAAGAGAGTGGTCTCCAAGCTGCGAAGGTCCAGTGATGCACTCTTTTATGTTACCGTAGGAACCTTGAGCTCAGTGTTGTTCCCAGTTAAACAAACAAGATCACAGGCAGTGGTACTAATCTCCTAGTAGGACATGGTGTCAGTGACAGACTACTAGACCAAGTGCTCCTCCCATCTTAGTGTTGCTTTATCATACGTACCAAAAAATCTGTTATGCATAATGATTATTAATAGTTGCTTAACTTCATCAGTTTCACTGTACGCAGCCTGCTATAAAAGTTCAGTACTCGAAAGTGATGATGTTCAAGGGCTAGGTCGACAAGAAGGATGCCTAAGTTAGCTACTTCAGTAGCTAGATGGATACTGTGATAGACTAGCCGAGCTCGCAGGCGCACAGAAATCGCTACAAGGCATACTCACAGCAACATTTCAAGACAAGACTAACAACTAATACTCTAAGTGACACAAAAATACTCTATAACACAGCCCTAGCAACTAAAATGACACCTCAACGCATACAGACAAACAACCTATTAACAGTCTACTACCGCTAACGACACATCAAAATACAATTCCTATTTATACTACAGCCCTAGACACCAAAATCACACCAATACTCAGACAGACAAACAACATACTACACATACTGCACCTATTAACAGTCACTAGTACCTATTAACAGTCACTACCACTAACGGCACATCAAGGCCCAGTGCACATAGCTCTACTTTAACAAGTCTCAGTCCACCACAGATACTCATTGTTTAACCAGCTAGGGGTGGAGTCGGTATGTAATTATTAATTTGTAGTTGCTAACATAATCATATGAGAATCATGTTTACATCCGAGCTCCGCCCCTCTGTAGTTAATGCTGCTGTTCTCTGGTAAGAGCCCACCTCCCCGCTATCATTTAGATTGTGAGTGACCTTAAATTATTGGGTATCTGTCAGGAGAGTGAGGAGACAGATGGCACATAGCACTAGTTCAGTGAGGTAATTTCTCCCCCCGAAGATTATGGCTGACCCTTGAGTCATCTGCAAGCCTAACCTCGAGCTCAGGTCGCTCTTGTCTTCCCTCCCTTCTCCTCCTAACAGGTTGGAGTCTCACATAATATTTCGTGGTGGAATGATCCGAGTTGGGTCCTTTCTGCCACTTGAGGTCACCTTCACGTCAGTAGTGATGCTCATTGTGTCTGCTGCCTATGTGAGCACTGGTGGGATATTGCTACCGCGACGTGTATTTACAACGCTGTCCCTACTAGTGACTGTTAGAAGATCAACTGTGTACTTTTTTGTACGCCAGTTCTACCGGCTCTCGGAGGTTGCAGTGGCCCTTGGAAGAATCCAGGTGCGGTGCCGGTTCGCTCTGTGAGACAATTTCTTCCTAGCTTACTCTGATGTATTGTCTGTGGCTGAACTTATAGCTTTATGAGCTGGAGTAGCTACTGGCCTTTAGGAGAATGTCTCCGTCTGTATTACGTGTCGAAGGATGAGTCATCCTCCCTCCCTCCCTTCCCCTCCTCTCTCCTCCTCCTCCTTCCCTCCCTCCCCCTCCCTTCCCCTTCTCTCTCCCCCTCCCTCCTTCCCTCTCCCCCTCCCTCTCCTTCCCCCTCCCTCCTAGAAACTGCTAGAGCTAGAGGAGCTGCCTGAAGCTATCAGTGACCACCCTTACTTCAAGAACTGTGGGGAAGACATGAGTGAGTGAATCTCGTGCATTACACACATACACACACACACACACGGTTGAAAGTGGTAACAGGATATTCCAATTTGAAGTGAAGCCCATTTCTCTCTTCCTCAGAAGAAGAAGAGAAAAGTGTATTTGATGAGATTGCCAGCAACCACTCCCCAGTGTCCAAATTTTCAGCCCCCCCGCCCCCCGCCCCCCAGAGGGAGAGGCCCGCCATGGTGACTGCAGACAGGCTGTCAGCCTCATGGACTAATGACAGTGAGAAGCTAGTGCTCAGCAACATCAGTTTTGAGGTCAACAAGGTCAGTGGGCAGGGCTTTGAAGCCACCCAACA
>OY997389.1:4116582-4494608 GCA_963921505.1 Phakellia ventilabrum
GAG
The DNA here is from genome assembly GCA_963921505.1 of Phakellia ventilabrum. Classification (NCBI taxonomy): domain Eukaryota; kingdom Metazoa; phylum Porifera; class Demospongiae; order Axinellida; family Axinellidae; genus Phakellia; species Phakellia ventilabrum. The sequence continues at coordinate 4,116,586 of OY997389.1, forward strand.
AGTGCCAAGAAGTCTGGTGCAATTGCCTTGGTCCTGAGTGTGATAAACATCATCTACACCTCCATTGTCATCATTCTTGCCGTTGGACTAGGCCTGGGTTTGGCCCTTCGGGATTGCTACACTGGTAAGATTGATTATATTACTCTCCTTTTTCAGTTTATTCATAACTGGAATCTATATAGCAACAACCAAAATCCTGTTTGCAGTATAAAATCATGTCTATATAGGTACTACTGTATAATAGGGTTACCTCAGTTTCAACCCCAGCACCAGTTAAGTGCAAATCAATAAGATAACTCTACTTTGGTGTGCCATATGATGCTGTAGCTATCCCAATTAGCTAGAAGTTAAGTACATCACCAATAATTAAAAAGCTTTTGAGAGGACATTCAAGTTGCCTCATCAATAAGATAACTCTACTTTGGTGTGCCATATGATACTGTACCCCAATTAGAAGTACATCACCAATAATTAAAAAGCTTTTAAGAGGACATTCAAGTTGCCTCATCAATAACCCGTATAGGGTTACCTCAATAAGATAACTACTTTTGGTGTACCATATGATACTGTACCCCAATTAGAAGTACACCAATATTTGAAAAGCTTTTAAGAGGACATTCAAGATTGTCACGTGACCATCCTCCTTCACATACATGTAGGTGGGTGGAGCCTCTGTTCTGTGTGGGGCTGCGTCGCGGACTCAACCAGTCTGACTTGTATTCTCACCCGAGTGAGACAGACTCGGAAAAGCTTCTCAAGAAATTTAACAAGTAAGTCTTTTTGACGACTCAACAATGAAAAGTTTCATCTGAGTAAAGTGAACACCGCTGTTTTTCTCTGCAGATACTGGACTGCTGAGCTGGCCAGGAAGGGGCGGGGCCTAAGTCCACGGCTATGGCTGACAATCGTGAAGTGTTTGTGGTGGCGAATAATTCTGCAGGGCATCCTCATGGCAGCATCGGTGACAAGGGGTTAATGTTAAGTGGTTGGGGTTAATGTTCAGGTGACTAGGGGTTAATTAATGTTAGGTGACTGGGGGCTAATGTTAGGATGACTAGGGGTTAATGTAAGGTGACTGGGCCGGTGCCCCGGGCTAATGTTAGGGTGACTAGGGTTTAATGTTTGGTGGCTAATTTTAGGGTGACTAGGGCTGAGTATTGCATTTTTTCGCCAGTTGTGGTACTGAGACTGCTGTGTATTTCTAGCATCTCAGGGTGGAGCCTGTAGGTTAAACCGAAGTAGAGGTCAGGATGTATAATGGCCTTCCGCGTATTATTGCAGAATCGCACACAATTAGATGATGTCATGTCCGCAATTAGATGATGTCACATCCGTGATGGACAGACAGAATTAAGTGTTGATGATGATTTAAAGCTCACTGTCCCTATCCCAGGTGGCACTCCAGGTTGGCCAGTCAATTAGCCTTGGCTACCTCACGGAGTACTTTAGCATCCAGGACCCCTCCTCCCAAGACACACGCGACGCTTACCTCTTAGCCGCAGGTGATTCATGTGACTGTCATGTGGCATAGCTTATAGTCATACTCATTCTATTTGTCGTTTGCCTCCTGCATACATGTATTTTTATACTAGCTCTCCCCTCCTCTCCCTCTCTTCTCCCCCTCCCCCTCCCCCTCCCCCTCTCCCTCTCCCCTCCCCTCTCCTCCTCTCCCCTCTCCCCCTCCCCTCTCCCCTCTCCCTCTCCATCTCGGGCAGGCCTTGTGATGATGGCACTGATGATAATGATAATAGCCTCCCACACCTTCTTGCTGGGGCAGATGATCGGGGTGATGGCACGGATCACTTGCACCGGTGCCATTTATCAGAAGGTAGAGGTGTGTGGGCTGTGACGTGTGTGTGTGCATGTGCCTGGGAGGGGGGCACGTTTTGTAGCTTAAAGACTCGGTTTTGTCCAATCAGATTACAGGCTAAGCAATAACAATTGAAGAACTACTTAACTCTCAAGGGGTTAATTAAGTAATTCAGTCCCTCCTCCCCCATCTTGCAGGTGCTGACCTTGAGTCAGGTGACACTGCGAGATGTATCCACTGGCCATGTCATCAACCTTGCCTCCAACGATGTGCAGAGATTTGAACTGGTGAGCACCATATGGAACAATATCTGCTAAACCGATCCTTTTAGCCATTTCCAAAGTGCTGTTCATCTACCAGCTATACTAACTACCACTAACTGTAGCCCCTCCCTTGCCCCTCCTCCAGATCTTCCTCTTCCTCCACTTCCTGTGGATCACCCCTTCACTATTTCTTTATTTATGCTGTCCATCCACCAGCTACACTAACTAGCACTAACCATAGCCCCTCCCTTGCCCCTCCTCCAGGTCTTCATCTACCTCCACTTCCTGTGGATCGCACCCGTCCATCTGGCTGTGTTCACCTACCTGGTCTACATGGAGGTTGGCTGGCCAGCCTTCCTCGCAACTGCCTACATCATTTTGCAAATTCCTCTCCAAATATTTCCTGCCAAGGTCTTTGCCAAACTGAGGTGGGTGGGGTTTGGTCAAGTCAGCTGGACTGTCCTCAGAGTGTGTCTGGGTAGGCCAGGTTTTTATTCCTTAGTAAAGACACGGGTTTTGAAGGCAAATTGTGTATTTAATAATTGTGTTATTGCACATGAGTTCAAATCTATCAGAGCTCCTAGCTTCCAGACTCTGTATACTTCAAGCAACAAATGCTGGGGGAGGTCTAGCGTCAATTGCTTTGACCTGCATGGATAGTGCTGACACAGCAATTTCCAGTTTGTAGTTGTAACATCAAAAAACAGCATATGTATCACTAGCTACACTTCTTTCGCCTGTCTAGGTAATGGAAAACTAGGTTAGTTCAATGTAACTTGGCCTGCGAACTGTCAGTAGCTCCGCTGGACTGGTAGACTACTGGTAATAGCTATGGTGACAGCTATGATGCACACATGATACGTACGCAGATGCACATACATGCACATACAGATACAAAAACTTAAAGCGCGTGTGTGTGTGTGTGTCAGAGTGTGTATAGTGTGTATATGTGTCTGTGTGTGTGTGTGTATGCATGTATGCTTGTGTGTGTGTGTATGTGCAAGTGTGCTTGCATGTGTACGTGTGTGCATGCATACTTGCGTGTGTGTCTGTGTACATGTGGTACCCACCATCCCTCCTACAGGTCTAAAGCAGCAGCTGTGACTGACAAACGTGTTAAGGTCATGAACGAAGTGATCGCCGCCGTCAGGGTGATCAAGATGTACGCCTGGGAGTACGCCTTCAAGAGAGTGGTCTCCAAGCTGCGAAGGTCCAGTGATGCACTCTTTTATGTTACCATAGCAACCTTGAGCTCAGTGTTGTTCCCAGTTAAACAAACAAGATCACAGGCAGTGGTACTAATCTCCTAGTAGGACATGGTGTCAGTGACAGACTACTAGACCAAGTGCTCCTCCCATCTTAGTGTTGCTTTATCATACGTACCAAAAAATCTGTTATGCATAATGATTATTAATAGTTGCTTAACTTCATCAGTTTCACTGTACGCAGCCTGCTATAAAAGTTCAGTACTCGAAAGTGATGATGTTCAAGGGCTAGGTCGACAAGAAGGATGCCTAAGTTAGCTACTTCAGTAGCTAGATGGATACTGTGATAGACTAGCCGAGCTCGCAGGCGCACAGAAATCGCTACAAGGCATACTCACAGCAACATTTCAAGACAAGACTAACAACTAATACTCTAAGTGACACAAAAATACTCTATAACACAGCCCTAGCAACTAAAATGACACCTCAACGCATACAGACAAACAACCTATTAACAGTCTACTACCGCTAACGACACATCAAAATACAATTCCTATTTATACTACAGCCCTAGACACCAAAATCACACCAATACTCAGACAGACAAACAACATACTACACATACTGCACCTATTAACAGTCACTAGTACCTATTAACAGTCACTACCACTAACGGCACATCAAGGCCCAGTGCACATAGCTCTACTTTAACAAGTCTCAGTCCACCACAGATACTCATTGTTTAACCAGCTAGGGGTGGAGTCGGTATGTAATTATCAATTTGTAGTTGCTAACATAATCATATGAGAATCATGTTTACATCCGAGCTCCGCCCCTCTGTAGTTAATGCTGCTGTTCTCTGGTAAGAGCCCACCTCCCCGCTATCATTTAGATTGTGAGTGACCTTAAATTATTGGGTATCTGTCAGGAGAGTGAGGAGACAGATGGCACATAGCACTAGTTCAGTGAGGTAATTTCTCCCCCCGAAGATTATGGCTGACCCTTGAGTCATCTGCAAGCCTAACCTCGAGCTCAGGTCGCTCTTGTCTTCCCTCCCTTCTCCTCCTAACAGGTTGGAGTCTCACATAATATTTCGTGGTGGAATGATCCGAGTTGGGTCCTTTCTGCCACTTGAGGTCACCTTCACGTCAGTAGTGATGCTCATTGTGTCTGCTGCCTATGTGAGCACTGGTGGGATATTGCTACCGCGACGTGTATTTACAACGCTGTCCCTACTAGTGAGTGTTAGAAGATCAACTGTGTACTTTTTTGTACGCCAGTTCTACCGGCTCTCGGAGGTTGCAGTGGCCCTTGGAAGAATCCAGGTGCGGTGCCGGTTCGCTCTGTGAGACAATTTCTTCCTAGCTTACTCTGATGTATTGTCTGTGGCTGAACTTATAGCTTTATGAGCTGGAGTAGCTACTGGCCTTTAGGAGAATGTCTCCGTCTGTATTACGTGTCGAAGGATGAGTCATCCTCCCTCTCCCTTCTGAGCATGTTCATACAAGTACATACATGCCAAAAGGGCCAAAAGATAGACGTCTGTTTTACCCTCCTCTCTCCTCCTCCCTCCTTCCATCCCTCCCCCTCCCTTCCCCTTCTCTCTCCCCCACCCTCCTTCCCTCTCCCCCCTGCCTCTCCTTCCCCCTCCCTCCTAGAAACTGCTAGAGCTAGAGGAGCTGCCTGAAGCTATCAGTGACCACCCTTACTTCAAGAACTGTGGGGAAGACATGAGTGAGTGAATCTCGTGCATTACACACATACACACACACACACACGGTTGAAAGTGGTAACAGGATATTCCAATTTGAAGTGAAGCCCATTTCTCTCTTCCTCAGAAGAAGAAGAGAAAAGTGTATTTGATGAGATTGCCAGCAACCACTCCCCAGTGTCCAAATTTTCAGCCCCCCCGCCCCCCGCCCCCCAGAGGGAGAGGCCCGCCATGGTGACTGCAGACAGGCTGTCAGCCTCATGGACTAATGACAGTGAGAAGCTAGTGCTCAGCAACATCAGTTTTGAGGTCAACAAGGTCAGTGGGCAGGGCTTTGAAGCCACCCAACATTTCCTACCAGTGGGAGCATGTGACCACCGGGGGTTCGAGACTGAAGCTCCTTGAGACATAGTTACATGTACCTTCAGAATGTTTATTTTAATAGCCATACCATTAATATTAATTAACCTCTACTCACCATGCACACACACACACACACACACACACACGCACACACACACACACACACGCACACACACACACACACACGCACACACGCACACACACACACACACACACATGCACACAGGATTTTCCTCTGCTGGGTGTGGTTGGTCCAGTGGGGGCGGGCAAGTCAACCCTGCTGCAGTGTCTGCTGGGAGAGCTGCATCCAGTCGGAGGGAGTGTGGAGGTCTTGGGACGTCTGTCCTACGCCAACCAGGAGGCCTGGGTCTTCTCAGGCACTCTGAGAGAGAACATTCTCTTTGGACAGCCCTACGAGCCACACTGGTACAACTTTGTCGTGGAGGCCTGTGCACTGGACACGGTGAGTGGCTGTGATCTTTTGGCCACTGTAGGCGTTGAGCGGGTCTGAGACTGTGTTCTGGTATCTGAATATCAGGCTGAGACATGGCCTCAGTCACCGTTCCAGAATATACAAAAAAAAAACACTGCCAGTAGATTTTCTTATTCAGTTAGATGTAAGTGCAGAGTATGGCTACCTAGGTGGAGTCTCAAATCCTGTCTGATTTTGCAGCTGTCCCCCTCCCCCAGGACATTTCCCAGCTGATGGACGGGGACCTGACTCTGGTTGGGGAGAGGGGCGTGACCCTCAGTGGGGGGCAGAAGGCCCGGGTCAACCTGGCGCGGGCTCTGTACCTCAGGGCGGACATCTACCTCCTGGACGATCCCCTCAGTGCCGTGGACACTGCTGTGGCTAAGCACCTCTTTGATAAGTGAGTAATTAAGCAGCCTCCATATATTTGCTTTGAGTATAGTTACAGTCTGATGCATACTAAGTTTGGGTGTAGCACGTTAATTGGTTTAAACGGTAATGAATAACATCTGGAGAGAGTAATTACGGTTGGAATTGGCTAGGTCCTACTGGCAAGTGGTTTAGTAGCTTCTATTAGGCTTGCCTACTGCTCAGTAGCTCAGTGGGTTAGAGCATCTGAGTAGTAATCAGAAGGTCCTGGGTTCAATCCCCAGCCGGGCTCCGATTTTTAATTTTTGTTCAGAATTTTTTTTATTCTCTTCGTATTTTTTCTTCCATCTTTCATGAATTGCATGTGTGCATAGGCCATGCCTTTGTCCCATTCCATGCTGTTGTCCTATTCCATGGCACAGGTGTATATGTGGACTACTGGAGGCAAATAAACTGGTTGTCATAGTAACACATCAGCTGCAGTTTGCCCAGCAGGCAGACCGGATGCTGGCCATCAACAAGGATGTGAGTGGATTGGGAATGGAACATAAGATGATAGAGATGGAATATAGAGCATGGGGATGAGCTTTTGCCACATAAACACTGTAGTAAATGGTTGTGGCAACCAAAACAGGATGGAATTTTTTTAACCACTTTCACAACATGCACATGTGGCTGGTACTAAGATGTATGTATGTATGTGACACTGTATATGTGTATGTGTGTTTGTGTATGCTGTGTGTGTATATTGTACATGCAGTTAGTAGTCATAGCCTCCAACAATAGCATATTTGTCGAACTTTTCACTGACTAGTGCAATAGTTGATTCAGCCTGCAAACTTTCACTAGGTTCTTTGGACTAGTTATATAATATGCAGTCATGAAACACATGTACCGTATATGTATACACAGCCATTAACTACACATTTAGCAAGGCCTTACCTGTGGCTGAACATTGCCTCAGATAACTAATGCTTTCTGGTGTTAAATCTTGTTGTATAGCATGAGAGGAATAATTATTGCACACGTTTTTCATAATGCTGAATCTTCAACCTGTCAAAACAGGTTTACCATACAGTGCTATTTACATTTACCCTTTTCTTCTTCTCACAGGGTCAAGTTGAGGCATACGGCAGTCACGCAGAGCTGGTGGCATTGGGACTGGATCCCACCCGGCTAGTAGGCGTGACAAAAAAGGAAGAGCGGGATGAGTTTATCTACCGGGACAGTGACAATGAGGACAGTCGGGAGGAGGAGATGAAAGGTGGGGTAATGATGTAATGGAGAAGCTATATAGGTGGATGAATTAAGTAAGCGAGAGCCCGTTGTCCTGGGTGTTTATGGCCTGGATGAAGCGATTTGCAGTGGAACCAATCACTCTAATGTGCAGAAGATTCAGTTTTTTTATGTAGTCATGTTGAGGTGTCAGCTACGCTGCTGATAGTATAGACCTAAGACTTACACAAGTGTCTTTGTAGATGTCAATATTTCAGGTGTCTGTTAATAGAGTTCCACTCCGTGGCAGTCTCAGGTACTGCTGTGCAGAGGAGGGGGGGGGGGGGGGGGGGGGGGGCATTCCACTGGAAACTTTCCCTGTATGGTGAGCAATGACTCATGCAGCGTGTGAGTGTGTTCCTATAGCCCATGACTTCACATTAGCCAATCTAGGTATCCACATGTCGGAGCCAGCAGTTGGGAACTCCCTACTTTCCCCTCCTCCAGCCACCATTGTGCTTCCCCCCTCCACGCCCACTCACATCCTCAAGCGCTATGACCGGCAGCAGAGTGACACTCTCCAGCTGCCCCCGGAGGAGCCCGCTGCCTCCGTCTACCCTGCCCAGTCCATGCTCTCCTTGCACTCTGCCCTGGACGAGGGGACCAGCAAGAATGAGAAGGAGGTGAGGGGGTGGGGTCAGTTTCCATTAGAAACCCGACTTAGTAAGGATATTGCTCATGGCCTCGTCTCCATGCCCACGTGCATTTTTCACTGCTAGGTACAGTTTCTCACTGCTTATGGGGTTGGGACCCTTGTAACGTTACACTAATCCCACTCCTGACACTAGTGTAACGCGGTCCAGCTGATCGCTGCTTCCAGCTCGAGTAAATTTTATTAGCATTGGTACAGCAACCAGAACTCTCTGCATACAGATCTGACTCTACTTATATGGCACACTGGCAGGTGTTGACCAGGTGCTGGTACAGACACTGTTACAAACAGATCATGACAGACAGTTGCGCTTGCTATGTATACATGAGAATAATATTCGCTTGTTCGGCTCTATTGTCCACTCCTTACACCTTCGGCTTTAAGCAGTGAAACATGCATGTGGAGTCAGGGACAAGTCTACATGTATATTGCACAGATAAAGCACTATTTTGGGGGTAAAACTCTCTTAGGGTCAGAGTTCACTAGCTGTTATATGCAAGTGCTTGTGTGTGTTGCAGAACCCCGCCCACTCAATGCCAGAAGAAGAGAAGGCCCACGGAAGTATCTCCATGGCAACCTACTACCGCTACTTCCTGGCAGGAGGGTCGTACATATTTTTATTCTTCGTCACCATCATCTTCATTGTGGGAGAAGTGAGTGATCTCATTGGTCAGTCGTGTACGATGTCATTATGATGTCATTGTGCTGTGATCCTGCCCCCTCACCCCTCCCTCCCCAGGGCAGTATTGTGGTGTCAGACTGGTGGCTCTCCGACTGGTGGGTCCAGATAGACATCTAGCTGTCACTGTTCATTAGTGGTAGCATACTACTGCAGCCCATAGACTGGGGTAGCGTACAGTCTGGTAACATACATAGACTAGGGCTATTTTGACATAAATATTAGGATCAAGAGCACTTAATGATACTCTTTCATTAGCATACACATAGACATTACCAGACTGTAGGTTACCCTAGTGGGGGAGATATAACTTCCATGAGATTAAACATTCCAGTGACCACATCAGGGGAAAAAAGTTACAAGTTAGGGAGGGGGAGGGTGAGTAGCCTTGTTCCCAGGCCCACGTGCATGTTTCACTTTAGACTCTCCAGTGTGAAATGCACGCGGAGAGCCTGGGGACAAGGCTACATGAAGGGGCCCTTCTTGACTTCCAGGGGGAAGTTAACACTGCAAAGTAGTGTATTGCCAATATCTTAGTGTAGCCAACTCTCTTTCATCCTCTCCCCTCCCCCTCCCCTCCCCCCTCCCGCCCCCCCCCCTCCCCTCCATCCTCTCAGGGTAGACTGCCCCTCCACCCTCAACATCACCCTCCTCCAACAAGACAACGTGTCAGTTAGGAGCACTTGCACCCTTGCCTCCGACCAACGTATCGGGATCTACATGGGAATCACGGGCTTTGCCATCTTCATCAACTTTGCCAGAACCATTTTATTCTACTATGTTTGTGTGAACGCCTCACGAGTGCTGCACAACCGGATGTTTGGCTCAGTACTGCGAGCACCTGTCCTCTTCTTTGACACCAACCCCATTGGTAAGGACTGTCTGACGCAGCTATTGGGGAGAGCCTTTCGATACTAGTCAGTAGAAGATAGGAGTTCCTGTCTATACTATGGCTTCATGATCCACCCTCAGGCCGAATTCTCAACCGCTTCTCTAAAGATGTTGGTTTCCTTGACGACCTGCTTCCTATCCAGTTCTGCGAGTATCTTCTGGTCAGTGTTGGTACATGTCTCATCTTACATGATGTCATATATTGTTTCTGAAATTTTAACAGATATCTGTTAATTAGATCACTGCTCTTCTGCTCTCCTCCCATAGCTGCTGCTACGGTTCTTGGCCATCCTCCTGACGGCCGCTGCCTCCAACTTTTGGGTGCTCATCCCAGCTGCCATTGTCGTGGTGGCATTACTCGCCCTCCGCTGGTACTACCTCAAGACCTCCAGGGAAGTCAAGAGACTCGAGGCTATTGGTCAGTTGGGAGGACGTGGGCTTGATCAGACTTATATGGGGAGGCTCTACAGGTAGAATTTAGAGTGGTGTTTGGGGGAATTGTTTTAGGAGAGTCCATGTTTATATAGCTACACCGTTAGCCTTTAGATTTTCAAATTTTCTGTGCTTCTGGTCGGGTCTTGCACCGTTCGAAAATTACTGGCCCCTCCCCTTTCTCCGCCCACAGCTCGCAGTCCTCTCTACTCCCACATCTCTGCCACACTTCAAGGGCTTCCCACCATCCGAACCTTTGGCAAGAAAGGTGTGGCACTTGACTTGTTCCACCACTACCAGAATGAACACTCCAAGGGTTTGTACCTCTACTTCATCACCGCCAACTGGTTAGGACAGAGGGTCGACACCCTCGGTGCCGGGTTCCTGGCAGTCGTGGCCTTTATCTCCATTGCCCTGGTCTCAAGTGAGAGGGAGGGAGAGAGGGAAGGGAGGGAGGGAGGGGAGAGGGAGGGAGGGAAGGGAGAGAGGAAGAGAGAGAGGGAGGGAGGGGAGGGAGGGAGAGAGGGAGAGGGAGGGAGGGAGGGAGGGAGAGGGAGGAGAGAGTGAGATTCACCTCCATCCTGCTGCTCTAAGTACCGATGACCTACTGTCATCTCTCTCCCCTCTCTGTTTGTCCTCTACTCCTCCTCTGTAGCCCTGAACGCCGGTCTGGTGGGGCTGAGTCTCACCTACACCATCTCCCTGGCCGGTATGTTCAGCTACTGTGTCCAACTCAGTGCAGAAGTGGAGAATGTTGTAAGTACCATCCGTTGGACAGACGTACATGACTTTATCCGATGGCAAGCTCCATAAAACCTTGACATATATATTGCAGTTCTGACGACACATTCACACACACACACACACACACACATACAAACACACACACACACTCGCACACGTATACCAGATGATCTCTGCTGAGCGTATCATGGCCTACGGCCGGCTTGAGGCAGAGGCTTCTTTGGAGACATGCCACCCTCACCCAAAGCCTCCCACAGACTGGCCAGACAAGGGAGGGCTGGAGATGGAGGAGGTGTCCTTCCGTTACAGCGAGGACTACCCCCTCGTCCTCAAGTCCCTGTCCTTCAACATCAAGCCCTCAGAGAAGGTGGGACTACTGGGGTGGGTGGGGCTGCTGGGTGGGTGGAGCCACTTGGATCAGTGGGGCTGCTGGCATGGGTGGGGCTATTGGGGTGGGTGGAGCCACTTGGATGGGTGAGGCTGCAGCTGAGGGGTGTGGTCAAGCGTGTCTCGTTATACGGTGACGAAAACTGTGCTATTTGCTTACTCTGCAGAATTTCCTTGACTCTATACATAACTGCTCTCCCTCCCTCCACCCATCCTCCCCCCCTCCCTCCCTGCCTCCCTCTCAGATTGGCATTGTGGGTAGGACGGGTGCTGGGAAGTCCTCTCTACTCTCAGTGCTGTTCAGACTGGCGGAGCCATTTGGCAATGTGTACATTGATGGAGTCAATACCAAAGAGATAGGCCTTCACGACTTGAGAAGGAAAATGTCCATTATACCACAGGTAGACCACTTTCGAGTACTGTAGCCAGTACTGTTGACTATGCTACAAGTGTGCTTTAGGGGATCATGCCTGTGCCACTAATCAAGGTATTTTTTGGTCCCCCTCTCTCTCCCCAGGACCCGTTACTTTTTAGTGGCACAGTGCGATACAACTTAGACCCCTTTGATGAATACAGCGACACAGAACTCTGGAATACACTGGAACAGGTCGGCCATTTCTTCCAGTGTTATTTCTGTTTTATCGGAGACTTTTGGGGCTTGAATTTACCGTACAACAGCAAGAGCACATAAAAAAAACTCTTCCCGCCCCGAGCGTTTAACTACTAAACCCTTCAGACTGGGCAGAATTCATGAAGTGTACTATAAACCTGAGATTAACACTGAATATTAGCCTATTCAGACCAAAGTGTTACTATAACTACAGCCATGTAAATGACTTACTGCTGAGTGCTTCAGTTGTGAAACCTACCACTACTCATAGCAGGTGTTCTATTTTTTGGTAGCTCTCAGATTATGCTCGAAAATCCTATTATGCTAGCTGCACTGCTCCAAAAATGTACCTATTATGCTCAACAAACGCCCCTATTATGCTCATTAAATTATCGACAAAACAGCTTTCCTGATTATCTTACCCGAAAACTCACTCGCTATCTCTGCGCCTTTCTGATCACGTTGCCCCAGTTGGCTTTGCACCAGTGTCTCGCAGTTCGTTTACTCTAACCTACAGATAGCATAGAGGCTCGAAGGTGGCTAAGTAGCGATGTCGGTCAAGAAGTAGTTGCCTGTAAGCTGCTGCCAGCCGTTTGACTCTCGCTAACAGCACTGAGATTGCCAGTCGTCGCCATCACGGAATCACCACGTGGCCGAGTTTCCGTAAACTTTAATATAATTTCCTCAGAAATCTACCTATTATGCTCGCATTATGCTCGATGCTTTCACGTACCTATTATGCTCATTTTAATGCCGGCATAATCCGCGCACCCCTACTCTCATGACTGCGCTACAGGCCTGTGTGGAAGTTAACGCTCTTACTCTCTTGGGAATTATTTATGCGCTCTTGACAACAGCGATACAAAACGTTTGTACTGGTACTCTGTATAGCCTCATTCCCAGGCTCTGCTTCCCGGAAAACGCTGGGGAAGCGGAGCCTGGGAACGAGGCTAACTCTGTACAGAATTTTAGATTTATAATAGAAAGCCAGTGACCCTGATGCCCTCCCTCAGGTGCAGCTAAAATCGGCAGTGGAGGGTTTGGAGGGCCACCTAAAGGGACAGGTCAGGCTCCAACTTCAGTGTGGGTCAGCGGCAGCTGGTTTGCCTGGCCCGTGCCCTCCTCCGGAAGAACAAGATCCTAGTGCTGGACGAGGCCACTGCTAATGTTGACCTAAAGTGAGGGGGTGGGGCAAGGGGTGTGGCTCTGAAACACTGCATTCTCATGGCCAGAGAAATGACACACAGAATCTCCTCCTTCTCTCCTCCCCTCAGGACAGACGGCATCATCCAGCAGGCCATCCGAGAGCACTTCTCCCACTGTACAGTCATCACCATCGCCCATCGTCTGAACACCATCATGGACTCAGACAGGATTCTGGTTGGTACTTTTCTGCTTGTGCTTTTTAGGAGTAGCCTCGTTCCCAGGCCCACGTGTGCTGTTTCACTTTAGCACAGCTGTGGCGCCTGGTATATTTTCTCACGTGCATGACGCATAGGGTAGAAGGGTGAATTTTTGCGTGGGCGAGGACAGCTGTCGTTCTTAGACAGCAAAGGAAGGCAGCGAATCTATACTTCTTGCAGCTACTCTTTGGAGCCCATTTGTACCACAGACCAAGCGCTGAAACAATGTCACCATCAGAAGGTAGAGAAGTGCAACTGTCTTTCGAGCGGTCCCTGTCCACGCATGTCAAATCGCGTTGAGAAAATATACCACAGTTTCACCAAAATATCCGAACGTCAGGTACACATAGCGATGAGAAATTTTAGAAAATGCAATTATTTATAGTTACTTAACTTCATCCATTTCGCTGTACGCAGCCTGCCGTCGAATTTGATACTCAAAAGCGATGACGTTCAAGGCTTAGGTCGGGAAGAAAGATGCTACTACAGTAGCTACACGGATAAGCCTTGTTTAATCAGCTAGGGGCGGAGTCAGTATGTAATTATTAATTAGTAGTTGCTAACGTAGTCATGTGAGGATCACGTTTTACCCGAGACTCTTGGGTCACGTGAAGACATTTTGGTGAAACTGACCAGGCTCTCCTGGGGACGAAGCTAATGGTGACATGTAGCTGTCCTTCCCCTCTCCCACCCACCAGGTAATGCACAGGGGTCAGGTGAGGGAGCTAGACAGCCCCTATGCCCTCCTCCAGCGTCCTCACTCACTGTTTCGCCGCATGGTGGAGCAGACGGGACCCTCCGCCTCAAGGAAGCTACTGCAGATGGCACTGGAAGCCCACCAAAGTAGGAGAGGAGAGGCACAGGGGGAATTCCCCAATGACAGGCCCGCTAGTACCGCTCCCTCTCCCCTAGTGATCAGGATAACTCCATTATGAGGACCACCACGTCCATGCACAGGTGTACATCATTCATTTTTTGAATTATATAATATTGCTTATATTATACAAGATTCTTAGCTAGAATCTATAGTTTTTGTGTTTTGGGAGGGTTACTTAATGTGTGTGTTTGTGGGTATTAGCACATAAAAAATACAGTAAACTGGATAAGCAAAGTCATAAGTACCTTACAGTACGACAGCTGTTCGATTATGGTTATTATGATTTTCATGATTAGTAAAGTCTTCCATTTTTGGTCTGTCACAATGATTTTGGTCCCCCTAGACCAAATTCCTCGGACCCTTGGACACAGTAAAATAGTCCATGCATGCCACTTCACAGCAATCAGCTGACCTTGGAATCTACCTCTAGCAACAACACGCCCCCTGTCCATCTCACCCAAGATCTGAACTTCACCTCGGGGAACCTCCTCTGCTGAAGAGCTTGGGCCTGTAGTTGAAATTCCTAATCTCTCACTCCTGCTTGAGAGACTTCAACTGTCAGTTGCAAGCAATTTGAACATTTAGGCTTTTGAGGGGTAGCTATAAATCTCTAGATCTGATTTGATCATCTTGGCTTGTCCACAGATGTCAACAAAGCCCCACAAAGGTTACGTTGGTCAGTAGGCAGACCAGTACAGGACCCTCCCTATCAATAAAGAAATGTAGCTCTCCTTTCTCGTTCACCATGCAGTCTAGTGACTGTCCTTGCTGGAGCACTTCACCTGGTAGGAGTCAGATGTGCGGAATGTCCCCGATTGGCTCAATGGAATTTATAATTGTACATGTAGACAGACAGGCGTACAACTCTCATGCAAATTCTGATGAAAATTAGCGCAGTGCTGGATGATGAGCGATTACCACACCACTGCAGTAGCTTTGTAAATATTTCATGAACTTTCAGTGATGTGGGTGACTGGATGATGAATCCACCGTCCACCAGCACAGCCTGTACTGCTATTGTCAGAGATCTACATGTATAGAATATACGTAAGAATCATCTGCAAAGCTGGTCATGTTTACCGAGCTAGCCCCACCCCCGAAGGGGTAGGGCTAGCCAGTTTACAACTAGCGCATGTAACTGCACTCAGAACCATCCGATTCTTGGACCACTGTAGTTGTGGAAGAGCTTTGGATTTACCTACTCTTGCATCTTTTGGGCTGCTATGGCCACAAGATGTGCTACAGACCATATATAGCTATAATCTATGTACAGTAGCTACCTAGACTATCCAGCGACATTAGGGTAATAATAAACAGCCAGTCTTTCATCTCGCAGCCAGCTCAAAGAGTAATTTTCCTTCATGGAGTTTCCTATTGGAGATAATGAAAATTGCATCAAAGTCAGTAGACCAACTGCCGGTGCACCGATGACAGTCACTGATTAACTGACCACCATATACTGCATCTAGATTCAAGGATGCATACCACACTCTTACTTGTACAGTAATAAGAGAAATGGTGGCGATAATTCCTCGATCATCTCACATATCAATAATTTAGGAAGTAAAATCTAAGGGTACCACTTTAATTATTATCACCACCAGTGCTCTGGGGCATATTCTCTGGGAGTCCTATGCAAATACTTCAAATTTCACAGAGTGAGGACATTGCATACTGTGAATCTCTATGCTATGACATTGTAGTTGGTTTTTGCTTTCCCGTATCTGCCTAGCCTTGTTCCAAGGCTCCCCTCCTACATGCGGAAAAATATTTTCTTTGTGCATGCATGGGAGGGGAGAGCCTGGGTACCTGTCTCTCCAGCTGACTGGAGTCATCCCCCGATGATTCACTGTCACAACTTCTTTCGACCCTCTTTCTCTTGCCCTTGTGATAAATGGCTCGCTATTGAGCTGCGACCTGTAGATATATAGTAGTAAGATAGCTTTGTATTATATAAATACTGACCTAAAGTGAAAAAAGCAGACATGATGTGGTAGACATTGAATAATTTCTGTAAAGTTACAATATATGCTTGCCTGATTTTTAGATACAAAATACTTGCCAGTAAATGTACTCTACAAACACACATGGGGTGGATACGTAGCGTACAGTTAGCTTTCAATGAAGCTCACATTAATATTGTATGATACTTTAATATACACTGTATCGATGGTACTATATATAATAGCAATAAGCCAATTGTAGGTTTACCTTCTCTTTCTGCATCCTTTTCACCTTGCTTTCTGACTTTTTCAACTCTTCTTCCTTATTTGCAACTCTTCTGTGCAGTTGTGAGATAGTAGTTTTGCTATCTTTTAACTCCGCATCAGTAGTTGCTGCCTTCTGATCCCTTCTCTGCACTTGCCTCTTCAGATTCTTGATTTTGAGGTCTTTTTTCTTCAACTTACATGTCTTCTTCTCAAGCTCTTTCTGTTTTTCATCACTTTCAGCAGCAATTCCAGGTGCGAGAGGTGGAATATGAAAACACTCTTGTCTGAACTTCACTAGCTTTTCTTTTTGTTTATTCTTAGAGAGGGCGTGTTCATGTGCTCTCAGTTTTCGAAGGTCAACCTGGATATCTTTCTGTTCAATTGGCTTTCCATAGAGGCTTGAGAGCCATGTAGCCATATGTGACCATGGAAGTTTCTTCACGTTCTTGTGCCTAAACAACTCAAGGACTAGTCCTTTCGGGACCTTGAGGACTCAGGAGAGGTGTTGCCCTGTAGGTTGCCTGCTGGAAACCAGCAAATCATTGCTTGAAATTCCATACTGACTGCAGTATGGGCCTGGAAAGGTGACGGCCATGGCGGTTTGCAGACTTAACCTGTGGTATGAGTGCTACATTATAACTGATTCATGCCAAAAGGTCGACACAGAAAAGGTTGCAGGTTTCACAAAATATATGTCTCAAACCTGAGTTACACTAATTTAATTTTGTCTCATAACAAAATTCCACTTCTTACCTCGTTTTGACCAAATCAGCAACGCAGTTCGTTAACGCAAAAAGCCGTCAACACAAATGGGCGGGGTTCAAACTCGGAGCTGGAAATGGGTGGGGCTCAATTTGCAAAGGACAAGTACGGTGTATCGCCATCAGTTCATTTGCGCCTTTAAAATATTGTACTTGCAGTCGACTGGAGTAAATTTGATATGTTGACACTAGAAATTGATATTGAGTATGTATAGTTTTGCATTTATCTATCTAGCTATCTATCTATCTTGTATGTGCATGCAGTAATATAATAGGCTAACAATACATACAGTACATGTTCAGCTCTGGTCACGCTAGTTGACATCGCCATCAAAAAATAATCTCAATACATGCTTTCTATGCACGAAAATAGGTTGCGGAAAACCGTTACCTCGTTAATGTGCCTTATGTACAGCAGGAGTGAGCTTGCTCAATATTTTGCAAGTACATCCGGCTGTGAACTTCGCTATTACATATACGGTAGCAGCTTCGCAATCCTGGAAGGGGTGAGGAGATTTTGGTGCA
Source organism: Phakellia ventilabrum (assembly GCA_963921505.1). Lineage (NCBI taxonomy): Eukaryota > Metazoa > Porifera > Demospongiae > Axinellida > Axinellidae > Phakellia > Phakellia ventilabrum. The sequence goes on from OY997389.1 coordinate 4,134,225, forward strand.
AAAATGAACTTCTTGCGTGGTTTTTCCTTGAAGATATAGGTTGCGGAAAAAAGTGGACCATTCTGGTCAATATACATTGCTATACTGGAACAGCCTATAGAAATTTTGCTATTTTGACATCGCTAGGTACAGATTGAATGAAAATAATTTACTAGGCTAACAATAACTCACCGTGCTTCGCTACACCGATTATCCCAGCAAACTTCTCCCGTTCATTCAAACTAGCAAGCTACACAAGCGCTATTAGTATAGCAATGAACGTGTAGCATGTGGCGTTTCCGTTAGGGCACGTTTCGGTTAGGACAGCCGCGCACGCCCCAGGCCAGGTGTGTGCACTCGGTTTGGGCGCCCGAATATTATCTTATATGCTACGAACAAGGTGTAGTGTGCCGGTTAGTGAAACATGAATAATGCAACGTGCCATATGCTGTAATTGTCGTCGGTTTGTTGCCTAAGGTGAGTGTGGTAAGAATCATCCACCTACATGTACTTATCTATAATTACGGGCAGCCATGAAATTTGCCCGAGGAATCGTTTATGCATCCAATGGTTATTGGAATACCATGTATATGATCTGTTAACTAACTAAAATTGCCTATTAAAGGGAGTACATGTAGTGAGAAGACTTACACATTCAAAGGCTACTCTGGATTATCATGTATTGTGTTCACTAACTGGTACAGTACTAAAGATCTAATAGCTATTGAATTTCCATGTAAGTGGTCTGTGTGTGTTCACTAACTGGCACGGTGGTAATTTCATGCCCAAGGGGTAGTGAGAAGACTTAAACTGTTGGATTGCCATGTAGGTGGTCTGTTAACTAACTGGCATGACGGATTACAGCTATTGGATTACACCAGTTTGCCGGTTAGTGAAAGTCTTCATTTTATGTCCAAGAGCGTAGTGAGAAGATTTAAACATCCAATGGCAATTGGATTACCATTTACATGTTCCATTCACTACCTGGCATGGTGGATTGCACCTGTGCCGGTTAGTGAAAGTCTTATGTTCAAGCCCAAGGGGATTAGTATCAAAGGGGGTAGCAAGGTCATTTCAGTATTATATGCCGGATTATAGCCTATAATGTACGTGTCGTTTAAATTTCATGTCCCACAGATTATAATCTGTCATGTAACAACTGTACTAATATCATGAATCATACATTATCAGTGGTGTCATAAAGTCATTCATGTACCACATCATTAGTTACTGGCCCGGAGTGGAAGTGATCGGTTTAGGTAACACTCCATAGCCATACTGTGCTGAACTTGATAAGTAGCACCAATAATGGTGACCATGGCCTACAGGAAAGTGAAGAATGGCATAATTATTAATGTTGTCAAAATCAGTTCTTTCTGTCATAACTTCACGCGTAACTCTTGCTGCAGGGTGTTGGATCGCTGGGTGATGTCTCTTGGCCCATTCAGCAATGGTGTTCAAATAATATAATACTTCTTGCACCTGTATTATCAGTGTAATATGGTTTATATTGATGTGATTGTAACAAACAACAATCTTCTTACAACTATAGGATCTGTAAGTGGCCAGGTATCTGCTGGAATGGCACTCTCCTTCAATGTGGCTACACGTTCCAGATTTTTTCCGAATGCACTCTGGCCAGGATATCGATGTGCGGCAACATTCAACAGCCGCCCCTAGATGAAATTAATAAAACCATTAGACTATACATTATAGTCTTGTAATACCTTAGCACACATTGCTTGTTGATCATAGATTTTAATGAATCTGTCCACATGTACAATTTGGATGTCATGATATAGAAACAGACCTCTTCCCCTTTGAGAGCAACATGTATTATACTCCGTAGAATCCCTCCATCCCTAATGCGTGAGACCATCAGTGGCGGATCTAGAGGGGGTTCCATGGAACCCCTCTTTTGAATAGTGATATATATTTAGTGTTGTGAAGTTAGATCCTGGGCAAGCAGATTCACGGTGAGTTAGCGAGATCTACGGCCATAGACTTTATTCACGTTCCCGCCGCTGGTGATACTGGAACCCCCTTTTTCAAAATCCTAGATCCGCCACTGATCATGCATACATGTACAGTGATAATAGTGATATATATTTAGTGTTGTGAAGTTAGATCCTGTACATGTACCTGATTGGAGGCCCACGACCACAGTAGAGTAGGTTCTTAACTGTTCTTCTATAAAGTTGTTCCTGTGTTACATATGTGAACAAGGATTCCTCCTCAGGTACAGTGCTTTCCAAGAATGAAGGGATGAGCATCTGGATATCACCTGTACAATTATAATTGTAGTATTTATACAGACTGTGTAACCAGAAAAGGATGCCATGAGAGCATGTAATGGTATAAATTGGTGATAAATAAAATTTCCACATTCCTGGTAGTATACTTGTACTCTGTAACTTCTGGCTAATTATGATTAATTTTACTACACGTGACTTCATGAATATTTATACTAACTGGATTATTGTAACATGCAGGAAGTATTTTGAATGTTGTTTTTGGGCATTGACTGTGATCACAGTCAACTTTATAAGCTATCTCACCGAACATGTCATCATCCTCTGCACTAGATGTTTCAGTAGTAGTGCTTTCATCTGCATCTTCTGAGTCTGAAATTAAGGAAATTTTATTGTAAGGATGGAGGCCTTATGTGGCAAAGTGTATATTAGCTGGTAGGTACTTGCCTGATGATTTTCTTCGTTTATGAAGTTTCTGTGAAAACAAAGGATCTGTTATTGTTCAAAATAGTTACTAATAATGGTGTATGATAATGCGTTTACCCTTGAAGTCCAGCATTTTATGTCCAGCTTCTCCTCAAACTCCTTCTGGAGTGTTCCACATAATGGACCAAGTGTTATATTTTCATTTCTGAGGGGGCTGCATAAGTGGAATGATGATACATGCTCACACAGATTCGACAATAATAAGATCATTCTGTTCCCTCCATGCACATATAATAATAAATAGTAGCATGGTTTGGAGTGAAATTTGGGATAAATCATACGAGTAATGTACCAAGGATGGGGTTAAATTACACGAGGCGAAGCCGAGTACAATTTACCATCCTAGGTACATTACGAGTATGATTTATCCCAAATTTCACTCCAAACCATGCTATCACATGTTAATCTTATAGCTCCCAACAACAGTGAAATTTCACATAGCAACAGTGAAATATCAAGAAGAGTGAAATATCAAAATAATTTCATTGTTTCAAATAGGAGTTTACCATTAGCTCTACAATAGCTATGGATTCTTTACATAATCACACACATATTGTAATCACACACCTTTTTAGTTCAAAAAAGGCTGTAACCATAGGAACTATAATGATATTATGTGATTAGCATGCAATCCCATGGATTCTCGTGCCATTTGGGAATAATTGCATTTGCAATGTACAAAATTGCACTCGCTTTGCTCGTGCAATTACCTTACCTATTGTTCATGCAATCATTCCCAAATCGCACTCAAATCCATGTGATTTCCCATAGTTAGACAATTATACAATTTGTGTAGTGCGAAATGATGTCTTTCATCCCTCACTTCACAAGAAGCAAACTGCAGGATTACAATTATTATTATAATGTGGTTGACATTATACAAAAATTAGTTTGCATGCTAGTAATAGTGATTATATACCTTGCAAACAAGTATCATTAGAATGTATTATTAGAATGTATTAAATTAGATTGCTACACTATTATTTTTTTATTAAATGACAGTCGTAGTTCATGGCAGGTTTATATTAAACATACACCTACACAAAACACAGACATGTAGCTACTGTATTGAGCCAAACTTACAAAATTCTCTTCCACGCGTTAGCACCTGTTCTCAACAGCAGCAAAAGAAGGAGTCCTACAGCATTCCCAACAGCTAAAGGGGGACACAAGTGGCTTGGTGCTCCCGCAAATAGTACATTTGTTCTGCATGCTCTGATCAAAGAGGTGTAGAGGGGCTCAACGTCTACTCCGGGTGGTACTGGAGTGCTAAATTGCCCAAAAAGGAGAAAAAGGATAATCAGTATCTTCACGGAGCGCATGGCTGTGACACGAGGCAGAGACTGCGGTTTTACCCGTGCTATAGAAAATGTGGCTTTCACACGATGCCATTTAATTACTATAGCTGCGAGTTGTGGGGGGTGGGGCTGCCCTGCTGCATGCACACGTGGGAGTGGCTCAGTCGCGAAAGAAGAAGACTGTCAAGTCTTATAAATGCAGGTGCCATATAATTAGGGATAATTTTACGTATCAATCTGCATATCCTCATTGCCAAATTCTATCATATTATTCTGTATACTTTGTACAAAACAGGATTAACAGAATGGTATCCTTCGTATCAAGCAGACAGGAAGATCCATCACGTCCGACATGTAATAATCATACACATTCTCCAGTATAGAAGTCCTGATTGTAGAAAAATAAAAAACAGTGTCAGTGTATATCATCATAATCATGTCGGACATTAACTAAAGATACCTGGACAAATTAACTGAAAGCAGGCCTAATGGCTGTTTTGAATAGGGCATAGACTATGACAAAATGGGCTGTGCCTTAACTAAAACAAGCCCTAAGGGTGCTTTGATTAGGGCACAATGAGTATTTTGCCACAAAACTGACTATGCCTTAACTGAAACTAGCTATAAAGCTGTTTCGATTAGGGCAGAGTGAGTATTGTTCCACAAAATGGACTGTGCCTTAACTGAAACAAGCTCCAAGGCTGTTTCAATTAGGGCACAGTGAATATTTTGCCACAAAATGGACTGTGCCTCAACTGAAACAAGCTCTAAGGCTGTTTCGATTAGGGCATAGTGACTATTTTGCCACAGGCTGTTTCGATTAGGGCATAGTGAATATTTTGCCACGAAATGGACTGTGCCTTAACTGAAACAAGCTCTAAGGCTGTTTCGATTAGGACACAGTGACTATTTTGCCACAGGCTGTTTCGATTAGGGCATAGTGAGTATTTTGCCACGAAATGGACTGTGCCTCAACTGAAACAAGCTCTAAGGCTGTTTCAATTAGGGCATAGTGAATATTTTGCCACAGGCTGTTTCGATTAGGGCATAGTGACAATTTTGCCACAGGCTATTTCGATTAGGGCATAGCGAGTATTTTGCCACGAAATGGACTGTGCCTTAACTGAAACAAGCTCTAAGGCTGTTTCGATTAGGGCACAGTGACTATTTTGCCACAGGCTGTTTCGATCAGGGCATAGTGAGTATTTTGCAAATGGACTGTGCCTCAACTGAAACAAGTTCTAAGGCTGTTTCGATTAGGGCATAGTGAGTATTTTGCCACAGGCTGTTTCAATTAGGGCACAGTGACTATTTTGCCACAAAATGGACTGTGCCTTAACTGAAACATGCTCTAAGGCTGTTTCGATTGGGCACAGTGACTGTTTTGGCACAAAATGGACTGTGCCTCAACTGAAACAAGCTCTAAGGCTGTTTTGATTAGGGCACAGAGACTATTTTGCCACAAAATGGACTGTGCCTCAACTGAAACAAGCTCTAAGGCTGTTTCAATTAGGGCACAGTGACTATTTTGCCACAAAATGGACTGTGCCTTAACTGAAACAAGCTCTAAGGCTATTTCGATTAGGGTACAGTGACTATTTCGCCACAAAATGGACTGTGCCTCAACTGAAACAAGCTCTAAGGCTGTTTCAATTAGGGCACAGTGACTATTTTGCCACAAAATGGACTGTGCCTTAACTGAAAAAAACTCTAAGGCTGTTTCGATTAGGGCACAGAGACTATTTTGCCACAAAATGGACTGTGCCCTGAAAACAAGCTCTAAGGCTGTTTCCATTAGGGCACAGAGACTATTTTGCCGCAAGATGGACTGTGCCTTAACTGAAACAAGCTCTAAGGCTATTTCGATTAGGGTACAGTGACTATTTTGCCACAAAATGGACTGTGCCTTAACTGAAAACAAGCTCTAAGGCTGTTTCGATTAGGGCACAGTGACTATTTTGCCACTAAATGGACTATGCCTTAACTGAAACAAGCTCTAAAGCTATTTCGATTAGGGCGTAGTAAGTATTTTCCACTAAATGGACTGTGCCTTAACCAAAAGGCGCTAGTTAAAGTTAAAATCATCAAAGTAGAGCCTAAAACAAATATCACTGAAAGGCTACAGGTGGAATATAGCTACACTTACGCATTCAGCATCGCCATCAGCCTCTCGAATGTGATGTCTGCACCAGATCGATTAGGCTGCCCTAACCAAAACATGGCCTAACGAAAACGCCACAACCCATTGTAGTTTGGAAGACTACCACACCCATCAATTTGGTATTCAAGTAGCTATGCATCAGCTTAGTTTGTAAATTTAGTCACAGTAGCAGGATGTGAATTTAGCTGATCTCCATACACGACTTGTATATAGTTTCGTTACATTTTCAAAAATAATAAAATTATGTACCTCAATTAAAAAATTGCCTAAACTGTGACCTTGATCTGTAGGCCTTATCTCTAGGAACCAGCTATATTCATACCTCTACCATACATATATACGCGTATATACACCACTTCGCACATTGATCAGCTTTGGCTGCATCCATATTAACCGCCCACGTAGTAAGGTCAAAGTTCATACTCTACACACCAGCCCCGCCCCTTGTATAGACCTCCCCTCCCCGTATGTGCATTTAAATTTGATGGGTGTGTGTCACAAAACACGTGATGGTAAGCTAGTAATTTAACAGAGTTATGCTTTAATAATGCTGCAAGCACAAATACCCTTTCCATGTCACAATAGCCAATCAACCATCTCTGCTAGAGCTACTCCGGTTGCGCGGTCAAAAGAGAACTATCAACATACCTCAAGAGATCAGCACACACAGCAGAACATTTGGCGTCTTGTTACTGGAAGACTCCAGTGGATCAAGAGTCCGTAATATTGCTGAGTATCGCAGGGACAATCCGGAGAAGATAAATATTGACATCCTTGCAGAGTGGGTAGACGGTAAAGGCAAGCAGCCCGTAACCTGGGCCACTCTTGTTGATATTCACCGAGATACAGGACTGACTAACCTGGCCAATGAGATTGCGGCTGAAAAATGTTTAGTTGGAAAATGAACAAGTGTATGGTGCTTCAGTTGTATGGAACAGGCACATAAAATAACTATCATTGCAATTAGTGTAGTAGTACTATATTAATTTTTTGTATTATCATATTTTGCTATTTCTATAATTATTTTTATCTTGTATTATTCAAGTTTTAATTGTGTAGCTACTATCTTGTATTGCTTCTTTTGTCATTTATTCTGTGTTATGTTATAGTTTTAGATAAATTTTTCTGAAAGCAGGAAAAGGTACACATTAGGCAAAGGCACAAATCAAAAAAGTAAAGGCACAGGCAAGAACAAGTCAATTTATACATGTGTCTACCACTAGTACATGATGAGACTGTCTAGCCAAGCTGATCTATTCTACAGCTGCATTTAGCTTAGACTGACCTGTTGCTGAGCACAACCTTTATTTATGTAAAAAAAAAAACACCCGACTGGGTTTTAGCTATAGATATCACGTGTATTACAAGGTAATTATTAAGCTGGATAATAACAGATAATAGTATACATATAGAGTGATAATCCCTGATATGAGCAACTCCAGAAAATTAATGTAGTACATGTACATCACTGACTGTGTTCTGGAGATCAAGAATAATAAGCATTGGAAGTTTGGTAAATGCACATTGACCCCAAAACTGAACAAGACTGATATTTCAGGTAACCTGTATTAGAAACATATTTATCTTAAATAGGAACTATACACGTCTTACACTTGATTTGCTATTTATGTAGTGAAGTATTGGTAGAGCAAGCTTCAGTTGCACATGCACAATACTGCAATCCTCACACACAATCATGTATAAGTGTGCAGACCTTAATACCAGCAAAATTTGATTCTTCAAATACATGCATGTGAATGAGCCTGGGGACAAAGTCCCAATTAAACACATGGAATGTCATTGTAATGATGCAAAATTGCTACAAAATTGCAATAAAATTGGGCTTAGCTAATCTGGGACCGGACCTACAACAGCAATGACCTACACAACCGGCACCTCCCTGGCCAATTAAAAGAAGTATTTGAACAAAAACAGGTTCCAAGAGCTCATTCGTATATATACTTGTCCTACAGCTACTGCCTTGCAGGCTCTACTGTTCCTTGGTCTGCTTAGCCTTTTTCAGCTCCGCTGCACGCACATCCAGTAGAAGTTTCCAGATCATGCGGTCAAGGAGCCAGCTAGGAATCCGGTTTATAATATAACCCTATGCATATTGAGCAAAGGATGAGATGAAGATAAGAAAATTATAGTGCCTTGTATAAATTATAGTGTCTTTAAAATCCCAGACTAGTGTAATTTTCTAGTATAATTTTCTCTCTCTCTAACTGGGTTGTAGTGTACTATAGTAAGTAAGCTTATGTTCTAAAATGGGCTCTTCTGGCCACACCACCTCACCTGCAGAGCATGAGTCCAGTAGCCATAAGTGTCCTTCTGGAGTCCAATGGTCGCCACAGCTGCTCGGGAGTAGGTCTCTCCATTGGGGGTAAACAAGCTTGCCTTTAACCCACTCGCTGCCGTGGCAACCACATAAGGTTTTACATTCTGTGGTGGTTGGTTATGAACAAAATGGAAATAAAAGTTGGTGTGCAAATACTGTACAATGGTGGTTACTTACAAATGACCAGGTCTAAAAAATTAACTCAAAGATGTAGAAGTTATTCTGCAATGCTGTAAGCTATCTGGATAATGCATGGGTGGTTGCAGAGGGCGAGTACAATAAATAAACATCCCATCTGGAGACACAGATATGTTTGACTAAGTGGCAATTTGCAGAGAAATAATAAACTCTAAAATACATCGACTTTTGTAGCTGTTGGATGCCAAGAACCATTTCGCAATACAATGTGTAGAGATAATGGGCTAAATGTCACCTGTTTGTGTTGATCCATGGACATTCCATATTGCTAGCAGAGGAATTTTTAACACAAAGATTACTGCTCACCTGGACACAAATACCCTTAGCTTCATATTCCTTGTGTAAACCAGCCGAGAAATAGTTTACAAACACCTGCAACACAAGCACAAAGCAGTAGCTTACAAAATATAAAGTGAAGACAAGATTGAACCTAGCCTCGTCCCCAGGCCACGTGGGGGGGGGTGTGGTCTGGGGACGAGGCTAGATTGAACCCCACATGTGGGATCCTACACACAATAATACAGTGTCTGCCACTAGTACATAGTACAAACCTTTGAAGCACAGTAGACGGTATACAGGTGCCAGGGATTGTCAGAGACAGCTGAAGAAATATTGATTACTGTACCACGCTTCCTGCATTCATGTAATCAAGGTAACATACTTCTCTTCACAAACATGTACCTGACTCATTGCTGGCCTACAAACCACAACTGCTATGTAGGATGTGTGCAATGATTCAGTTAGAGCCCTCATAGTTATGGTTGAACTATATTATAATACATGAATGACCCCTATCGTGGTACAATAACTTAATTTGCAGACTGCAATTAATAGCAATAAGAGTGAGCAGTAGAGCTTTGATCCGAGAGATTGGACAGTAGACTGCACACACAAACACACACACATACTCATAGTCTTTGTTAACTGATACTTTGATGCAGATGCTGACAAAACATTCTGGCTGGGATTACCAATCTGCATTTATGTAAATCACTCATGGAGCAGGACCAGTGTATCAGGGGGCAGCTGCCACCGTCAGTACGTACAAGCGGCTTAGGGAAGAGTAATTTTTACCAGCTGGATGCACACCTAGGTGGTCCTAAGCAGACAAACAAACAAGCAAATATGCATCAGAGGTTTTTCACATCTGATCGTTTGTTTGTTTGTTTGTTCGTCTGTCTGTGCATCTGCACTCAGTATGCTTGTATCTGCTACCAGATTATTATTTGCTGAACTTATGGTATAGTATCTTGCTTCATACCCAATACTTCATGCTCAAATTTTATCTAGCCAGCTACAGAGTCCAGGTCAATCATGCACCACCCACACTATTTCAACCATAGCATACCAATCAGAGAAAACTCACTTTTCGGCCATTTTTGGCAGTACAAGCCGCGTCATCTGTTGGCAAAGTAACAATGTAACAATCAGCATTACTTCACTACTTTGTCACAAAGTAAGTACTGTTCTCCTCAAAAGCAAAAAGCCCTTCACATTTCAAGTACAATCTACCCATATTTGATCTACCAGGCATTCTAAATGTTGCATCTCAAGCCTTTACTGAAACATGCTTGTTGGGCCAAATTATATATACTCCTAATTGACTAGTCCTGTATACTATACTACACATTGAATGATATAGTCTATAAATATTGTATATATAGTGGGAAATTTTTGCATGGTGCAATAAGGTTAGGCCCAACCGGAAGTGCAGGAAAAAATCATGACTGGGTAAGGCTTTATCCACACCGCTCCATGATAATGCAATGAATGGCCTTATGGCTTACACAGGACTAAAGCACAGGGACTGGAGAAGGCAGAGAAATTAACAAGAAATATGTTACTATTGTAGCGCTCCGCACTTATTCAGGTCTGTGCAAACCAATATCCTTTGATAGCAAGGTAGAGAGTGATCTGAACAATACTAGTCAATTTATAAAGATCAGAAAACATTCTAGAAGGTTCCACGGACTAATAAGTTTACAATGGACAATTAAGGTATGGCAGGGAGAATAATCCAACAAGGGTCAGAGCATTGTAGGGGGATTAGTCCAAAACAAAAGGGTTCACGACAGCCCAGTAGCCAGTCAGCCGGTCGCCACACTATTTACAATCACTTCACTGCAAGCAGCCATATTCACTTACCTGTCCAAAACACGCATACTGCAAATTTCTCCAAAATTAAGAAACCGAAGTTACTAAAACTATAGTTACACTTTTAGCTCTCTAGTCTGCAGTTCCAGACATCGAGATTGATCATGAAGACTTATGTTCTTAGTTCGGACGTAATGGTCAGTTTGCAGTTTCTACAACTTCAGCTCCATATGCAAAGGAGGTATGCGATAAGTCTCCATTCGTGATGTACTGGAACCGCAGGACGCTTACAAGTTTCTGTACAGCTGTAAATCAGACCTAAAATTAACCTGACTGTCTTGAAATTTGGAGTATGAGATTCTTCACTCACAGACACCTTCGACATTATGGCATTGTGTCTTGCCATGTCTACTGGACAAAGTGGATGGAGTCAATACTTCCAGTTGGGCCTAACTTTAATAATTTATTTATAAAATGGTGACATTTTCTTTCAAACGTGTTGCATGCATTTTCATAAAATTTACACCCGCAAACATTCATGCCATATAAGAGCTAAGCCACTAGCATTTTGAGAAGCAAGGCATTAGCAATACCTTATACCGCCTCCCAAACAGCAGGTATACTATAGTATAAAACTGCAAGATAGGTCAATTTTAAATAGATCATTTCCCGTGTGATGTCATCACTGCTAACTAACCACTGGATTGGCCTGACTTTTTTTCCTGAACCTAATCTCTGCTGAGCTTGACTCATATCTCAAATCTGAATGCAGTAACTTATACCATCACCGAGATATACATTACTGAAATTTACTCTCATTTTCCACAGAGAATGTACTGAGTGAGGGGCCCATAGTACATTCTCTTTGCAAAATTAACATTTAACTGATACATCAGATCAGATCTAGCTATTGCTGATAATGAAATATCATTTCTGTAGCACCTTTATAAGATTATGGGTGAACATTGGCCAAATTCAGAGCAATTGGCAAATTAACATCTGCTGATGACATCAGTGAAAAATGGTCACATACATTTAGGTGTATTACATTTTAGGATGAGTAGATTGAAAATACCTACCTGCACTAGAGCCTGGCAGTTTATCTCAATTAACTTGCGAAATCGCTGGCCAGAGGAAGAAATTGATAAATAAACAAGTATGGCTAACGCAGTACAATGTCATGTGATAGTGACTGTATGCAGCATGTCATCTGACTGTATGCAGTATAACATCTGTGTGTCATGTGACTGTATGCAGCATGTCATCTGACTGTATGCAGTATAACATCTGCGTATCATGTGACTGTATGCAGCATGTCATGTGACTGAATGCCGCAAAACTACAGACCTACCACTTCTGGCACGTTTGTGAAGAAGTCTGGATACTCATAGGTGAAGCCAACATTGTTCACTGCAAGAACAAAAAAAAAGCATCAACATGTGGTATATAGCTGTGTTTTGTCGAAGCTAAATCTGAGCTATATCCTGAATCAGGAGAGCATAAAAAGAATAGGAGCAGAAAATGGAGGCAACCTTAAGTTTGAAAGCAATCCCATCAATTGATGCTAGACTCTGTACTAATAAAAATAGAATGTGTGCTTGGCATCACTTCTGCAATTACATATGGAGGTCATGATCCTAGCCCTTACCAAGTGTACAAAATGCTCTCATCCAATGCTCATGCATGTACACCTCTATAAAGACAAAGTTTGTTACAGCGTCTGAAAGCATTTGGAAGCTTTAAAAGCACAGTTCACTTATCTGCCAAGAGTCTAGTTAGCCCTATATTTGCTATAGAAGTCTTCGTTACATTGGTTGCTAGTGTGAATGGTATCGGTGACACAGTCCCCTTAGAAACCAAGCATCGTTTCAGAATCGCTCAAGAAAGCACTGCAGCACAGTACAGTGATACGTTAAACCGGCCATAAATCACATAACACAAACTAACAGACTTTCTATGCATGTAGCTAGCAAGAAATGACTGCGCAACTGCTGTTAAAGTAGCGAAAGAGATGTTTAGACTCCATGTTTAGTATAAAACACACCATGGGATCGCTTTGAAACTTCAAAGGCGGTTACCGCCATTTCCCGCTCCTACTCTTCTCTTCAAATGTGCTCCTACCTAAATACAAGGCTACAGAAACAACTAACTCCATGCCCAGATTTCAATCCCTCCCTCTCCCCTCCCCACACCGCCACTAAGATAGGTCAGGTACCACTTTCATGTATGCTCAAGATTTTTGTTCCATTACACTTGACTATTAGGTAAGCCAATCAGATTCAGAGCTTGTACAATCTGAGAGAATCAGACATACCCAGTATCCCAATGTCAAGGTCCTTGAGCTTTTCTGCAATCTGAGGGTAGATGTCCTGACCAGCAGAGAAGTCAGCAGCTATGACACGAACTTCACGACCATATTTCTCCTCTAGAGAGTGTGGAGGGGAAGAGAGTGGAGAGCAGGGAGGGGAAGGGAGAAAAGGGAGGGAAGGGGAGAGAAAGGAGGGGAGGGGAGAGAAGGGACGGAAGGAAGAGGAGGGAGGGGATGGGAGAGAAGCGAAGGAAGCAAGAGAAAGGAGGAGTGAGAGGGGAGGGAAGGGAAGGGAAGAGAGAAGAGAGGGCAGAGAAGGAAGGGTAGAAGGGAAGGGAAAAGGGAGGGGGAGAGAGAGAAACAAGAAGAGAGAAGGGAGGGAGAGAAAGGAGGGAAAGAAGGGATGGGAGAGAAGGGATGTGAGAGGAGAGAAGGGAAAGAAGGGAAAGGAGGGGAGAGAAGAGATGGGAAGGGAATGTCCAGAACAGTTCCCTATGGTAGCAGGTGTGTGGTGACTTACTGATCTCACTAGCAACCTTCTGTAACTTTTCCTCAGATCGGCTCATGATGACCACATCCAGCCCCTGCCTGGCCAGCTGAAGGGGGAGCCAGAGTCAATAATTCATGTAACAATAGGAAAAGACAATTTTCTGTTGATGTCATTGTTATAAAAATGTTAATTATTTTGATTGCATTAGTTTGTCCTATTAATCTCATAGCTATTGTAGAGCTAACGGTAAACTCCTATTTGAAATTATTTTGATATTTCACTCTTCTTGATATTTCATTGTTGCTATGTGAAATTTCACTGTTGCTATGTGAAATTTCACTGTTGTTGGGAGCTATAAGATTAACATGTGATAGCATGGTTTGGAGTGAAATTTGGGATAAATCATACTCGTAATGTACCTAGGATGGTAAATTGCACTCGGCTTCGCCTCGTGTAATTTAACCCCATCCTTGGTACATTACTCGTATGATTTATCCCAAATTTCACTCCAAACCATGCTATTACATATACATATATTACTTGGTAGGAGCCCATGAACATTCAACCCCGCAGAGAAGTATGAGCGTCTAGCCAGCTTAATGCAGGTCTGGACATCACATTTATACACCGTGCATTATAGTAATTTCCTGGCTTAATTTCTTCAAATTTGGTAATCAACTAACAACTACTTCCTTTGGACACGTCTTACTCTTTCCAGCTACTGTCGTAGCAAAGATAGAAAGGCTGTACCACATTCATATCTCGCCATTTTATGATGTAATCATTGCAGTCAAGCCCCAGGATTTGAACTTGCATAAACAGACTACTCCTTGTGGGTATGAGTCTGGGCATGCGACTAACTCGTGGACTCCCAATCTTGAAGATATTCATCAATAAAATATATCAATTTTCCATAGAGAATGTGTTTTTTTGTGGGGGTGTGGCCTGGGTACTGGAAGGGAAGAAGCTGCCATGACTAGTACAATGTCATTCTCTGTGGAATTTCAGTGGTGCATATCCCCAAGATGGAATAAGTTAGTGCATTCAAATTTAAGCTATGGTTCGAGGTCAGATTAAAGAGATTAGAACATCCACCCAGCATAAGACTTACCTCCAGTGCATAGCCCCTCCCGATACCCTCTGAGGCTCCAGTCACCACTAGCATGGGAGATTAGAAATAGAGGAATGAAATACTGATTTTTTTTAAAACATGGTACTCACCTGCCCATTGGCCATACTTCTTGAGGTTGGTTCTGGAGATGCCCCAGTAGGCGAGGAAGAAGACACGAAACCCTCCGGCCAATGAACACAGCAGACCCCCTACCACCTTCAGCAGATACAGGGACCCCACCACAACCGCAACAGTCCTGAGAGTAAAATAAAGGCATCCAGTTTCGTAACCACTTGTATTATAGCTACTGATAAACTCGTATACACCCTAGCCAAATGGTACAGAAAAAGTTCCAGAAAAAAGAAAAAGTGTGGAGGCCCAGATTTTATATGCGAGGACTTAATGTACAGACCAGATGTGTCTGTGTAATACTGAAGCTTACAGCCATAGGCTTATAAATACATGCTTATTCTTGGGCATATTTGGCCGCTATCGGGGGCGGCCGTGCTGGAGAAAATTTTCAGTCCATCGATTTCAGGATGAGCCTCATGCTTCCAGCTCTAGTGTTCACAAACATTTGTAGTATGACTGTAGTACAAGCTCCATAAAGCTTCACGAGTGTGTGGAGGGCCTAGGAACGAGACTGTTGGCATGCTCTGATTGGAACAAAAGTATATTCACTGATCATGGTGCCATAGAAACAATGTATTTAATTTGGAGTGATGTAATACATAGTATTCCGTGTAGTACGAAATATGTCAGAGTAGGCGTGACCCGGAAGTCATGTGATTTCTGGCCCCAAACAATGTTTAACGATGCTACGTTATCGCGTGAATAACTTTAACCCTTTCGTCAACGTAGTATCAGTTTCATCAAAATATCCGAACATGAAATTTTTAAAATACAATTATTAATAGTTATTTAAAAGCGATCATGTTTAAGGTTTAGGACGACAAGAAGGATGCCTAAGCTAGCTGCATGGTTTAAACACCTATGGGCGGGGTGGCTATGTCATAGTTGTTGCTAACGTAGTCATGTGAGGATCACGTTTCGACCCGAGTCTCTCGTGTCACGTGCGGACATTTTGGTGAAACTGAGTATTTTGTACCGTGACATAACAGTTACGTAAATATATTGAAAAATGGGTGTGGTCATGGTGACGTCTCTTGCCAATCAGATGCGCTTTTCTTTACTTCCTGACGAACATACGTATGTTCGTCAGGAAGTAACTAATTGATAAGACATATCCGCCTAAGTAAGTACGTGGGATGCTTTGAGGCCAGATTTAGCCCCGCCTGCATGGAAGAATTCCGACCGGACGCATCATTTGACGCGAGCTACATAATTTGTACACTGGCTATCAATATTTGGTAGATCGAGTTTGACTTCCTCCGGCGCCGCTTGGCTCCCGTGACGGGAGTCCCGTTTAAATTATAAATTATATCGTGGGCGCCATTTAGCTACCAAACTTTAAGAGGTTGAAGTGGTACCGTATAGAATATCCACGCTTACTTGGCTGTATCAAGCAGTTCCATAATTTCCTTCGGCTACAAGGCTTCACCCGTGGCTTGCTGCTATACCTTCACTTCCAATGAGTTACAGTAGTGCACGGCTGAATTTCAATCTTCAAACTTTTTAACCATAAGGACTGTGATCTAGTCGTATACGCGTATACAATCAGGCTCAAGGTTCAAGGTTCATCGATGACCGCTCACATCACAGTGCGCATGCGTACGACGTACCTCACCTTGGCCCAACCTTCCATCGCACCAAGCGCTTAGGTGCATAATGATTTCATCACATACATGTTAACACCCACAATCTCCAAACTGTAGACATAGAGGGTCTAGCTACATATTTTCTTGCAAAAGTCTGAGCATAGTTTCATGCCAGAATTTTAACACTGGTAGCTAACCTGAGGTAAATTGCATGTATAATATATTGGTATGGCATAGCAGGGAACCATTTGACTTTTACAATCACAGGTTCAGGTCTCCTTTGAAGTTAATGCTCAACAATTACCTAGATTGCTTACTTTAGCTACTTGAATTAAAAGAGACCTAGCCAGTTCATCGGGTAAGATGATGAAGAACATAGGATTGTAATGTGGACAATGCCGGGTGCATAATATCCTCATTCTCAATACATTGAATAAACCTATATCTGTGTGGTCCCATGCCTTAAATAATGATTACCGAAGAAAACAACAGTCTAGAGCTATTGAAGAATTAACCCTGTCAAATAGACTCATGGTTCATTCAGTGCTGCAAGCACAAATTAATATAATCATAGCATTATAATTACACTATTATATCCCATGTTTCTACTACACACACATCCACAGCCGATCGGCCAACTCTGCGATATCACTCCAAATTAATGGTCAAAAGAGAACTATTGATAATAGCTATATAAAATTATACCTCAAGAGATCAGGACCTCATGGCACAACCTTCAGCATGTTATTACTGGAAGACTCAGTCTGTAATATTGCCAACTACTGCAGGGACCATGCATCCGGAGAAGATGAATTGGGACATCCTTGAGGAGTAAAGGCAAGCAGCCCATGACCTGGGTCACTCTTGTTGATATTCTCCAAGATACAGGACTGACTAATCTGGCCAATGAGATTACGGCTGTAAATTGGAAAGAAGCAAGCGTACAGTTAGTGTTTCAGTTGCACGGAACAAGGAATAGCATGGATCATTACTGTTGTGGGATCGTCATATCTTCATGATTAGCTACTGTTTTGTCATTGTACATGTAGGCTTACACTTCTGTCTTCCCAAATGAGTGTAGCTAAGTGTTCTGGGCAATCAACAGTAGTAATGTATTAGCCCTGTGCCCAGTCCTCCCCTTGTACTCTCTTTTTGCAGTGGTGGATTTTCCACCACTTTAAAAAACAAAACACGAACTGCAAAGAGAGGGCTGGATATGAGGCTATGCCCTACCCCTTTGATGCATTCGTCATCTGCCTGTCACCCCCTCCCCCCCCCCCCCCCTTCTCACCCCCTTAGCTTGCATACTCAAAAACAGCCAATGAGGTTGTTCATAGTGATAATTATATATTACAGATAATCAGAACACTTTCTTGAGCGTAGGATCTGTGGGTATGTCTAAAGCATTGCGAGGAACCAGGAGTAGCCGTCAATCAACACTGGAGCCCATTGCGGGTGACAGCAGTGCACTGTCGACTGGGGGTACGAGGAATGTTATGAGGGGTACTGGAGGGGAGGGGGATGTGGAAGTGAATACGGGGAGGGGAGGGGAATTTTGTGGGCGTATGGGACACTGTTTCTGCTTCCTTCATGAATGAGTAGCCTAATTTTCCTCCCACAATGAAGTCCGTCTTGGTCTCGAAATCTGAGTATGAGTCCTCCTCAAGTAACTTCAGTTTCTCCGGTTGAACCATATCCCCCATGGTAAGTGGCTGAGGTCCTGCAGTCGCCCCCAGATGTTACTGCATGGGGCCTGCCTGCCTCTGAGGAAGACACAGGAAGAGCCAGTGCATAAACAAAAGGTAAAGAATTTCCTGTGCCGGTAGCTGCAGTAAGTGATACATGACAAACCGGATATATGCAAACACATCATCAGAAAAGCAGTGGATTTCCCATGTAGATATTCTTAATATCCCAACGAATTCCCTTTCTTGAAAATCCCGTCCAAAATGTACCAACCCTCTCATAGGGATTTGGGGAAGGTAACTTGTGCAGCCCCGAAAGGTGTGGATTTTATAGTGATCTTATCTCCCCACTGTCACGGTGAACATGAAGGGGTTTCCCTGATAGAAAGCCAAGGGAATTCCTTGGGATATTAGAAATATCCACATGAAATCCTCTGCTCTTCCAATCATGTGTTTAGATATATCAATCCCTGTGTTTTCTTCATCATGTATAAAGAAACCCTTTAGCTAGAGAAGTGGTGGTGAAATTTGGAGCATCCAATTAATTGAGGGGTGACCCTAGTAATTTTTCATTTTCTCTTATAAAGTAAGGCTTTAGCTCGGGAAGTTGTGGTGAAAATTAGAGCATCTGCAATTAATTGGGGGTGACCCTAGTAATTATCAGTTTTCTCTATTATGATTATAAAGCCCTAAGGCTTTAGCTCGGGAAGTTGTGGTGAAATTTAGAGCATCTAATTAATTGGGGGTGACCCTAGTAATTAGGATAGGTTTTCTCTATTAGACTAAACCAAGCCTTTAGCTCGGGAAATTGTGGTGAAATTTATAACATCCATTTAATTGAGGGTGACCCTAGTAATTATTGTTTTCTCCGTTATGGTAGGACATAGGATAATTATCATTAATTAATACATTAAACATATCAATAAACACTAAATAATATATTAATACAATAAACACTAAAATAAATAAAATCTGTAACTATTATCGAGAAATATATAAGATACTTTAATGACATCACCTCTAGTAAGGCAGGCTTGTTTCTTTAGAGTGACATTCATTTAACACAACTATTGGCTTTGGCTACAATATCTGCATCTTCACCAGGGGCTGCTTTTCACCTGTGTGTGATAATAATATAACCACTTAAGTACTTTTTCCAGCTGGCATATATATATGTATACATGTTATAATAGCTATTGCATATATTATGTTGACTCTGTTATGTGTAATAGTGTTGTACCTTAATATATATCTAGTAGCAAACACAGCACTCACCAAATTCAAGTATCCTTCCTTTCGCACAAATATTTTCTACTTCATAGTGACATTTATCGTCCAGCTGCAGCCTGGGTCACATTGCACTACCATAGCGGTGCTAAATGAGCAAGAATATCATTAATTAGAATTGTAGGCATATATTTAATAGTTATATCACGGGCGTGAGGTCTGTATCAGATTTAGTGTACGAAGCCCTCGGGCTTAGCAACCTTATCACTATATTTCCTCCAGCAAAAAATATTACACTGCAAACAGTACAATATCACATTTATTGCACCTCGTAAACACATAGCAACAGGTACCTTCTATAGCACAAGTAATCTATAATGCACGCGTGTACAACATTTCCAGCTATACTACTGTAGACGCTCTAATCATGTGTTGCTCAAAAGAATATTTTTGTCAATAATAATAATAATATACTCATGTTGCTGCCGTAGCGCTTACGCCATTGACCACGCACCCACAGACGCAGGCAATGCTCTTACGACCTCCAGTCAGAGGACAAGAGCAAGAACAACCAGAGACCACACAAATCCTGATCACCATACAATTCCTTCTTCCTAGTCTCCCATATCAATAATACAAAGCTCTTAACTAGCTTTAATAATGCTTTAAAATCATCCCTGTTCCAATTCTCAAATCCTAAAATAAAACTTGCCTTATTAAAATTATCAAGTGTACTAAACTCCCCAAACCTCCCCCCCCCCCCCCAATAGATTTTCTAATTCTACCATGAAATTATTTCTAATGCTGTCATATGCTGGACACTCCCAGAGAACATGTACCACACTCTCACATTCACCCCTGCATAATTTACACTGCCTATCATCATTTTTACCCCTATGTCTTCCTAACTCTTCATTCAGACCGTTCGTACCTGACCGAAACTTAAACAATAATCTTGTACCCGGATCACCTACCCCCTGCAAATAATTCTTGAATTCTATTTCCTTACAGAAAGACTTGTACAGATTCAATAGCTATATAAAATTATACCTCATTAGAGATCAGGACCTCATGGCACAACGCTTCAGCATGTTATTACAAATGGAAGACTGCAGTCTGTAATATTGCTATCTAAATCTACTGCAGGGACCATGCATCCGGAGAAGATGAATTGGGACATCCTTGAGGAGTAAAGGCAAGCAGCCCATAGTACCTGGGTCACTCTTGTTGACTTTCTCCAAGATACAGGACTGACTAATCTGGACCAATGAGATTACCGGCTGTAAATTGGAAGAGAAGCAAGCGTACAGTTAGTGTTTCAGTTGCACGGAACAAGGAATAGCATGGATCATTACTGTTGTGGGATCGTCATATCTTCATGATTCAGCTACTGTATTCTGTCATTGTACATGTAGGCTTACTAACAATAATCTGTCTTCCCAAATGAGTGTAGCTGATAGTGTTCTGGGCAATCAACAGTAGTAATGTATTAGCCCTGTGCCCAGTCCTCCCCTTGTACTCTCTTTTTGCAGTGGTGGATCCCATGACCCATTCTCAGCAAATTCAATCCCCAAGTAACTGGATATGAGGCTATGCCCTACCCCTTTGGAATTACGTTATCTCCCCACTTCCACGCACCCCCCCCCCTTCTGTAATAGCCCCCTTAGCTTGCATACTCAAAAACAGCACTCTTTTTGATGTTAGATTTCAACCTCCATTTGTTACAAAACCCTTGTACTACATTAATCAACTTTTGTAAATCCTCCGCATTAGTAGTTAAACCAACAAAATCATCTGCAAACATTAGTCCCCCAACCTTAACATCATTCTTAATGATTATACCAAGCCCAGCTTTCTCAACCTCATCTAGTAACTGATTAATAAAAATGGAAAATAGGATAGGCGATAGACTACAACCCTGTGCTACCCCCTGCTTCCTTCATGAATGAGTAGCCTAATTTTCCTCCCACAATGAAGTCCGTCTTGGTCTCGAAATCTGAGTATGAGTCCTCCTCTTAATAACTCTCCACATCCTACCCCTAACACCCAATTCCCACAACCTAAACCATAAACCATCGTGCCAAACCGTATCAAAAGCCTTCTGGATGTCTAAGAAAAAAGCATAAGTGTATTTTCCTTCTCTTATTCTGCCTTGTATGATCTCGTTCAAAGTATAGACATTATCAACACAACTTCTTTTCGCTCTAAAACCTGCCTGCCCCTCATGAAGAGCCTTTTCCGATTCTAATCTTATTACCAAGCGATTATTTAAAATCTTACAAAACAGTTTACCAACAACGTTCAATAGAGTAATGCCTCTGTAATTACCTGGATCCTCAACATCACCTTTCTTATACAAACTAACAATTAATCCTTGCCTCCATTGTTTAGGAATACCCTCTTCTGTCCAGACTACTTCATATAAAGCTTTCAACAGATTCGCCATTCCAGAGCCACCATACTTAAAAAGCTCCCCAACTAAGCCATCATTACCTCCAGTTTTGTTATTCTTTAGACTTTTCAAACACTTTTTAATTTCGGCATAACTTATATCCCTGTCTAAAACCTTATCCTTCCGTGCACTAGACATCTCGCTGTACTCTGTCACCTTATTCTCTACATGCTCTCTCCAGCTATCATCAAACTTATCATCTACTGATGCTGTACCCAGCTTACCGTAATGCTCATGTAGAACTTCAAGCTTCCCCTTTGTACTGGTTACGCATGAACCTGAACTACTCCTTAATGAAGCAATGCTCTTACGACTACCCTTTGAAGTCCTGCCAACAAATGCCCAAAATTCCTTCTTGTTTTCATCAAAATCTTTATTAGCCTTTTCTATCACCTCATTCCAACTATCTAACTTCTTCTTACGTACCAATTCCTTGATTTCTGAACGTAACTTGTAATACTGTCCCCATTTATCTTCCCTACCACTCTGAATCTCTTTGTAAACCTGTCTTCTTAACCTAATCTTATCTTTAATCTCTTCATCCCACCACCTCGCTGCTTTGCCACACACTATCACCTTTTCCCCAATTTCTTTTGATGCTACCCTCTTCACTGTGTCTTCCCAATCCTGAACCACTGCCTTCACTAATTCCGACCCCCTTAACCCCTGGTGCTTCCTTGTCTGTATCCTTTCTTGAAATACTTCTACTTCTACGCTCAAAGCTTCTTGATACTGCTGCCTCACTTCCTCCTCTTGAAATCTTTCAATGCGCCATTTCTTAATTACCCGCTTTTGCTGCTTAGCAGTTTTTACAGTCCGACCCAGTTCCATCCATACTAAAAAGTGATCCGACTTCCCTATATCGGTGTCATCTACCTGCACACTCCCTGAAACCTGCAACATGTTGGAATCAGTAACTATATAATCAATGATAGACTTCTGCTTCAATGCAGGCCTAGCTCTAGTCCACTGTGGTTCCACATTGAACTCACGACCATTACAAATTACAAGCTCAACCTCCGTCAAAAAGGAAATCATCCTGTTACCACTCGCATTGCATTTTCCTTCTCCAAACATACCTATTACATCATCTAGTTCAGAAGATCTTCCTACCCTAGCATTAAAATCACCTAGAAGCACAACCTGACCACGCTCCTTCATACGCAGCACATCCTCTTTCAATTCCTCGTAACTGCTTTCAATAACTGAAACACTCTCGCTATCCGTAGGCATGTAAACACAACCCAAAAATAAAGTATTCCTACCGTTTTCACCTTTCACCTTGATCCACATACTTTGTTCGTAGCTAACATCCTTAATAAGCTCTACTCCACTGGCTAAGCACTCCTTTACCAAGAATCCTACTCCCCCTCTCCCCTCCTACTCTCCGAAGAACCTTGCCTAGGATTCCCAAACCATTTGTACCCATCTACTGATTCCTCTAATTCCCATGACTCCTGCCCAGCTATCTACGTTATATTTTTGTCAATAAACACGCAGACTATCTACTGAGGTTCAGCACCAAAAGAGTGGTCTGTGGACATACACGTACATCTACAGAGGTTAGCCAGAGAAGTCAAAGATATAGACTAGCTGCTAAAACTTTTGAGAGAGTAAACGAGGGACAGACTAGCTGCTGAAATGACCTTGATCATGTGTGTGTGTAGCATGCGACCTACTGAAGTTTAGCACCAGAAAAGGAGCAGTGTTGCATGCAGACTACTGAGGTTCAGCACCAGAATGGTGCGTGGCCTACAATCTACTGAGGTTAAGCAACCGGAAAAGCAGCCTACAACCTACCCGCTCAGAACGAGAGGCAGCCAGGGAATTGGGCTACCTGGACTTGAAGCCTGAACAGCTGAAAGTTGTTGTGACATTTGTAAAGGGATGTGATTTGTTTGCTGTACTCATTAAGCGTTATGTAATCTGTTTTGTTCCAGATTCCCAGATGATTTCCCATTTTGATGCCAAATCTGAGCCATGTCTCTAGCTCATACGCCAGAGGGAATTAAATGCCCTACAATACATACCTGCTTTTCGCCAGAGAAGTTAGAGATATAGACTAGCTGCTAAATCTGTTGAGAGAGAGAGTAAACGAGGGACAGACTAGCGGCTGAAATGACCTTGATCAGCAGTACTTGAAAATATGCCATACAGCTTTAGCAAATACCCATGTATAGACACTGTAGTTCAGTAACGTACCACCATATCACCTACTGAGGTTCAGTACCAGTTACTGCACATGGAACATACTACCTACTCAGGTTCAGTACCAGAAAAAGTGGTCTATAGACATACATGTACACGTACATCTACTGAGGTTAGCGCCAGAAAAAGAGGGCATACAACCTACTGAAATTAGTGAGTGAATGCAATCTACTAAGGCTCAAAAATTTTACCATGTGTGTGTGTACAGTGTGCTGCATGCAGACTAATGAGGTTAAGCAATCGGAAAAGCAGCCTACAACCTACCCGCTCAGATAATACATGTATAGAAAAAGAAAAAAATCTTACTATGCATAAAATATATAAATGTAGCATGATCAGCCTACCCTGTACTTCTGTGAAGAACACTCTTAGGCGATCACCGTCTTCAGTGGTGGTAGAGCCCATGAAGGTATCGAACTGTCCACTGAATCTCTCAATTTTTGACACTTCATCGCCTTGAGATTCATTTTCAGCTCTTCAATTGTTGAGGTGGATTATAGAGAGCCTTGACTCTCTCTATCTACTAGTACTACTGGCTCTAGAATCTGCACAAACTACAATATATTATGCAGGTACAGGTTATATTTACTTAAATTATTCTTCTGATCTAGAAGGGAAAGCTTGAACTACAGGGAGATCCTAAAACAAAGCTACAATTTCAATATATATGCTGCTCACATACACAAATTTCATTCTTTCGTGGACTGGGAACGAGACTATGTACTGTGGGCATCAAGTTTGCGGATACCGTATAGCGACAAATTAGCCCCTCCCCTGGTGAACTGCATGGTTAATAAATTTCAATAATTGGCAAAGAATTGCTATAGGCTAACCTGAGATGGCTAATAGCCGAAAGAGGCTCCGTGAGCCGGAGGGAATAACGCAAGATGACATCATCTGGTATGTTTCTGTTCTCTGTTTTGTTCAACCACCATCAAGGCTGAGGATTGCTTGCTAACTGTAGCAGACACAGTGTCGCTGGTGGAGGGCTGGGAATTAATGAAACTGGTTTATTTTGTGTGCCCAGATTTAGAGTCATGGGCAGTTTAGACAATCAAACAGGTTTGACACAAAGCATGTTTAGTGAGACACAAACAGGTTTGTGTCTCACTTAACGCACTAGTACACTAAGGTCAGACCCCCAACCCCCTCTTAACATCACAACCGAAGACAACGTTCTGCTGCAGAGTCCGAAACAGTCATATGATTGTATTAACAATATAATTATATTTATGATTGTATTAACAATATATGAATGCAATTAACTGCTACAAAAACGTTTGTCATGCAAGTATTGATTTTAACATCACGGGCCCTTACCCCCTCCCCTTTAGCATCAGATTGACTTTAAACATGACTAAACCTGTTTGTGAAAATTTTTGTTGATTGCTGTCGTAACAAATTACAGCTATTTCTTGCTGGCTAATTCATGCTGTACGTAGCCAGGAAGGTAACTCCCCAATTCCCAGCCAAGACCATTCTTTCTGCCTCAATATTATTATACACAGAGTAAATAGTTATTTTTGCAAAATCTTATCCCTTGCACTCGCCAAATTTGTAGAATTTAAAATTTGTGTTTCATGGTCACACACAATATAGTGTAGCTATATATGTACCTTCGTAATTCATAGTTTTACATTTTGCGTCCATACATTTAATGTAGCTGAAATTTGTCTCAGGGCTGCAGAGATAAAATCTGAGTGTGGAAGGGCATGGTATGAAGTTAGAATATTACAACTGAAGGGCTCAGCAGTAGGTCACTTACATGGCTGTAGTTATCATAGCACTTTGGTCTGAATAGGCTAATATCTCAGTGTTAATCTCAGGTTAGTACACTTCATGATTTACGCTTGGTCTGGAGGCTTCAGTTTCTTTGAGGCCCAGGTGCCTGTTGACATTGGTGCCTTATCTAGTATAGACATGGCATATGCAATGAATATAGTTTACCAAACCACCTTCCTGCAGCCCTATCTGTCTGGAGATCTGGAAGGAGGTGTATGTTACTGTCTGTGGTCACAGCTTTTGGTGAGTTACTGCTCATGTATGCCTGCTGTGCCTTCTGACTGAGACACTGCCTTCACCCTTCATCTTTCCTAGCTACCGCTGTATATCACAGGCATTGACCCAGGCACGACGGTGCCCAGTCTGCCAGACCAGCCTGCCAGAACAGAGTGCCATGCATCCGAATTATTCACTCAACTGCGTAGTGGCGAAGTACCACCAGCAAGCCAGCGCAGAGTGAGAGCTGGCCATGCATGTGCATGTTCCAGGCATAGACGAGCTACTGAAGTTAGCAGATAAAATCGCCCCTCAGGGTGAGCCATAGCATACCTGGTGTTCCCTGGGTTAGTGTTGACAATACCCTCTCATTCCTGCAGACCGTCATCGCCTGCTGACAGCCATACAGCAGAAGGTGACCAAGCAAGAGGAGGTTAGTGTGTGATAACGTGGGGTTGCAGCAGTGCAGTTGTGGTATACAGTGAGGTTTGTGTGACTGTTCTGTGGCTCCTGCTGCACCCTACCTCTGACTCATCTGAGAGGGACATTTCATTTCCTGAGGAGTCATGATGTCTGTATCCAGAAGTCCAGACAAAATCAGGCAGTCAGACAGAGTGAATGGGCCCTAGCAGAGCCTGGCCTGGGGAGGCCACACCCAGTTATGGTGTGGGGGGCGGGGTTAAGCCTGCCTCCCTGGGAAGGGGCTGTGGCTCAGGGAACAGGTGTGCCCTGTTTGCAGTATAGTTTGCCCATATTAGAATGTAGCACTTGGCAATGAAGATTTGGGCATCCCTAGTCTTGCCAGCAGCTGGATCACTCCCATGCCAGGTACAGCGCATGGCAAGACAAAACACCATACTGGCTCTTGTGTGTGTCTCTGTTCCATTCTCACCCTCACTTGGCACTCTTTGCAACAACCCACCAAATGCATACGCCTCCACTGTATGCCATAGCAAGAGAAGGTATACAACTCTGCCGTGCTGCTGGACTTCCTCCACAGGGCCAGGCAGTGTAAGCGGCAGGTGAGTGCCCACCCCCTACCCGGAGGCCCACCCTGGTTGACCCCACCCCCTTCCTTACAGGAACTGGCGACTGTACAGAAACAGCTGGTTGCTTTAGAGGAGGACTGTTCTACAGTGGAGGTTAACACTCGTGGGCTAGCAATGACCAGGCTTACTCCAACACTTTCCTTCTCTTTTTACATTAGGCAAAATTGGCCCCTGGGGGTCATGAGCAGGCTATCCCTACCTCTCCCTGTCCTTCCCTCCCTCTGCAACAGGAGGAGCTGAGCAGCTCTGAGGTAAGCGCCCCATTTGCTTGTGGCCTCAGCCGGTTATAAGTAGAGCCCCCTCTCCCTTTCAGGCCTCATCTTCCTCACAGCAGGTAGTAGCCCCTGACCCAGTCACGCCTGCTGACCTAGCTGCAGCGGAGGTCCTAAGCGAGAGGAAGCTGCGGGTGCACTCCAACTTTGATGACATTCTGCAGAACTATCTGGAAACGTCCTCTGGACCTTTAGGCGACCCAGCAGACAGGCTGGGGGAGTTCGCAGAGTCCCTTGAAAAATTTACAACCCTGGCTTCATTTAGAGAGCTCTCAGCCCTCACCTACGGTGACCAGAGCCCTTCCTCTGGTAGCATCATCTCAAGCATTGAGTTCGACAAAGATGGGGAGTTCTTTGCCATTGCTGGAGTCAACAGGAAGATCAAGGTGTGTGGTCAATCTTCTTAGTGGGCATTTTGGATTGTAAGACACTACGTCTCATATTTCCCTCCATATATCTCATCTTCCCTCCAGGTGTTTGACTACCACAGTGTTCTGAGGAACGTGGGGTTTCTTAATCATTTCCCAGTTCAGGAAATGAGTTGCAACTCGCAACTAAGGTACCCCAGCTATTAGCCGTATCTACTGTTTACACATGTGCAAGTACCATAATATACTAGGTGTACATTAGAAATGCAAGGAGCCTCGCGGTAGCGAGAATGTCAGGGCGGATTCTGGGCGGGGCGAAAATAATGTCACGAAATTGCGCTATACGCATACGTCATTGCGAGCGCTAGCCAGCCGGCCTATAACCGAGGATCGATCAGTCATAGCTACTACCGGAGAGTGGAGAAACGACCTGTGACCAAGTAGCTAGTAGTACGGGAGAGTGGACACGTTAGTAGCTATTGCTCGACTCGTGCCGCCCGACTCCAGCACTCATATCTCTCCTTGTACATAGGCTACACAAACTGTACTAACCTGGGAGCTGCAGTAAGCCTCTCTTCGAGAAATGATGTGGTAGACTTGTCCATATCGATGACTCTTCGCGCACTACAGCTTCGAAAACGGCGTCCACAAAACAGTAAGAGACGCCATTTTGAATCCCGGGGGGGCCCCCAGGGGCCCAAAGCGTGACGGACATATATATATATACAAACGTGGGCTGACTATGCATCGTGATTATTTGCCTCGCTACCGCTCGGCATTAAGTGGAAGGTCTGGTTTTGACTTTTTACAAACTGAAGAATAGTAAAAGACCTGTGATTTTATATCCACTAAGACTACTTATAAAAGCTTGGAAGCTGCTCAATTTTCTATTCCAGATTGGGTCTTTAGGCCTTTACGATACCCACAAAATTGTGGTGTAGTTTGCACGTGCTGATGGTAGATTCCAAGCTACTTCTCAGACTGCCTGGCCTGGGAACAAGGCTATCCAGCCGCCCACCTGGGTTCTACATAAGTGCTCTAGTGTGCGTTGTTAGCGTAGGTCCCTCTGCCCACAGCTCTGTGTCCTACAACCCATACTACAAGTCAAACCTAGTTTCCAGTGACTTCAAGGGCTGTGTTGCAGTTTGGGACACTAACACTGGACAGCAGACTGGGTCCTATCAGGTTGGATTAGTGGATGAAGTACATACACCAAATGTACGTCATGTCTCTCCCTCCCTTCTCTCTCTCCCTCCACTTCCCCTCCCTTCTCTCTCTCTCTCTCTCTCCCTCTCTCTCTCTCTCTCCCTCCCTCTCTCTCTCTCTCTCTCTCCCTCTCCCTCCCTCTCTCTCTCTCCCTCCCTCCCTTCCTCCTCCCTCCCTCCCCTCCTCTCTCTTTCTCTCCCCTCCCTCTCTCTCTCCCTCTCTCTCTCTCTCTCTCTCTCTCTCTCTCTCTCTCTCTCTCTCTCTCCTCTCCCTCCCTTCTCTCTCTCCCTCCCTCTCCCTCTCTCTCTCTCTCTCTCTCTCTCTCTCTCTCTCTCTCCCTCTCTCTCTCTCTCTCTCTCTCTCTCTCTCTCTCTCTCTCTCTCTCTCTCTCTCTCTCTCTCTCTCCCTCTCTCCCTCCCTCTCTCTCTCTCTCCCTCTCCTCCCTCTCTCTCCCTCTCCTCTCTCTCCCTCCCTCCCTCCCTCTCCTCTCTCTCTCTCTCCCTCCCTCTCTCTCTCTCTCTCCCTCCCTCCCCTCCGTTCTCTCTCTCTCTCTCTCTCTCTCTCTCTCTCTCTCTCTCTCTCTCTCTCTCTCTCTCTCTCCCTCCTCCCTCTCCCTCTCTCTCTCCCCCTCTCTCTCTCTCTCCCTCTCTCTCCACTGCAGGAACACAGCAAGCGGGTGTGGTGTGTAGCGTACAACCCCACTGACCCCACTATATTTGCCTCAGGTTCAGATGACTACACAGGTGAACAGATTAGAGTAGTCATTTGAATCACAGCACCACAAAAACAAGACTGATATTTCTTTTTTTAATATAAATCATCCAACTGAAGGTTGTGCTCAGCAACAGGCCAGTCTAAGCTAATTGCAGCTGTAGAATGGATCGCTTGGCTAGACAGTCTCATCGTGTATAGCTTCCAGCGAAAGTACTGACACAGCAATTTGTAGTGCGCTTCCAGTTAGCGATCAGAACTTGCGCAAACAGAACTATCGTTACCTACCACTCTTTCGCTGTCTAGGCAACACAAAATTATTCTAGCTTGACGTACCTTAGCTTATTGAGCCTGCAAACCTCTAGTAGCTTCCACTGCGCTCGTAGCTATAGTGGCATAGTAACGGAATGACGTAACTTAGCGCACGTGATAATTGCGAACGAACACACACACACACACACACACATACACACAAACAAACACGAAAGTGTAAAGCAATCTTAGGTCCAGCCAGGCATGCGCTTCGCGTGCGCCCGGCTGATAAAAATAATTTTGAGCCAGTTTGCACTTCAATTAGAACAAAATGGTAATTAGAATGAAAAAACCTTTTAACACTCTGGTGGCACTTAGATTAGGGTGGCGCTGTAATTCAATACCCCTAGTAGCCATTAGCCTTATCCACTGGGAATGAGGCTAGGCAGCTATAGGAACAAGGGTGAAAGCTGTTGGATTCTCACTGCGAGTGTTAAGTTTACACTCTTCCATGCCATACATGTTTATTACCGTTGTGTAACCCAAGCTAGCCCCTCCTATCTGCCTCCTCCCCCAGTGAGGCTGTGGTGCCCCCAGCGGCAGCAGCAGTGCAGCTTCTTAACCCTGCCAGCACACGGTAGTGTGTGCTCCGTCAAGTTCCACCCAACCAATTCCATGTACCTGGCATATGGCTCTGCTGGTTAGTGCACTCATCTTACAGCCTCCACCCTGTCCCTCCTCTGACTCCTCCCCATGGTCCCTCCCCCAGACCACTGCATCCACTATGTGGACCTACGGAAACCAGCCGATCCTTTTCGGGTCTTCCGTGGCCATCGTAAGGCTGTCTCGTATGTCCAGTTCATCGGCCCCACTGAGCTGGTCTCGGTGTAAGTCCACCCTTGCTCCCTCCTAGAGCTGTCCTTGCTCCCTCCTAGAGCTGTCCTTGTTCCCTCCTGGAGCTGTCTCACTTCCACTGATTCCCCTTTCCAGTTCCACAGACGGTGAGCTGAAGCTCTGGAATACAGAACTTAGTTCGGTCGTGCGAACATACAAGGGACATGTGAACGACAAAAACTTTGTAGGACTGACAGTCAACGCTAACTACATTGCCTGTGGTGAGGTCCCAGTACCTGCTCGTTCTACTTCCCCTGTATGATAATGTGGTGCTCTGTGCTTTACACATCCAGGAAGTGAGAACAATGCGTTCTATATATATTCAAAGGCCGTTAGCAGGCCTATGCTGGAGTATAAATTTAATGTAACCAGGAACATCCTGGTAAGTCTCAGCTTGTGTGTTTGGAGAGTTGAGGTGCTGATCATTGTGTGACCTCCCTCCCCAGCCCGATAGCAGTGGCTCTGAGGGCCAGCAGGCGGAGCTATCAGACTTCGTCAGTTCGGTGTGCTTCAAGAAGGTATTTGAGGTTTGGCCAAGGCTGAGCTTTGATAATTCAGGTCTTGTAGTTAAATACTAGCTTTGAAGTACCATCCCCAAGGGTAAGGATATTCTCTGGGACAAACCTTTCCCTACTAATGACGACTAGCTTATTGATCACTATGGTAAGGTAAAGGGCGGGGATTTCTGGACAGGGGGGAATTTCGGACATTCAGCAAAACTTTGCTCTTACCCCTGCTTTCGATCACCAGAACACTCAAAACGATCGAAACAAGTTCTAAAATAGCAAATTATTGACTTACGGTATTATGTGACCATTGAATTTGATCCCATCAGGGATCTAGTGATCGATGCGATGCACGCAATAGTACTTAATCTAGTGCGTCGCGAGTTTGAACAGCTGATCTTCAGCAACATGGGCCCAAACGCAGACAAACCCGTGGAAGCGCGTAATCCTCGTGATGGTGGTGTTCTTCACCGAAATGATTTGATCACTGCGCTCAGCAAAGTTCGCTGGACAACTGAGCTGCGAGATGGCCGCCTTCCTACTCTAAACCCCAAGGTATCGAGTAATAGCAAACTCGGAAACTGGAAGGCAGAGGACTACGGTAATTTTGTTGCTGTTGCTCCGGTGGTCCTAGCAGGGATTATCCCGAAAGAGGTATATGAATGCTTTATGCTCCTGGTAAAGATATATACCCTTGTATATTCCAAATACTTGCGTTACTCTGGGTGGCAAGTTGAACACATCTCCTACCTTAGCGACCTTCTTTGGAAGCACGGAATCTTATACGAGCGTCTCTATGGCCTCACTGCTTGTACAGAGAATGTAGAATATACGATGCACCTGCCTGAAGACATCAAACGACACAGTATCCTTTTGAGATGTGCGACCATTCAGGAAGCATATACACTTAAGGAGTCTATCTGCTAAAACAGTGCCATTCCACAAGGGGCCAAAGAAGCCACAAGTGGAAGACTTGTGACGCTGTCAGACAGGCAGCTACGTGATGTTCTGCATTGAGACGTGACAGCAGAGGAATGCACTAACATTGGCAAAAAATATTTAATTAATAATGATATCGAAGTGGGTACTGTCTATCGTATAGGTGATACTATTGCCATCCGGGATGTCCTTTCCCCTCACAGTGAATGGGTGATGGAATTGAAAGACATATTTGTATATGGACCCGTCCGTAATTCTTATTTCACCTTTGTGGATGGAGAATTCTATGCGATCAGAGGTCGCATTGCCCTTGAACACCACACAAAACACCCTTGGCTCAAGCCTCCACTTCAGCGAGTTCTTCTTTAGCAAGTGTCAAACCGGCTTTTCTAAAAGCCGCCATCTCTGCAAAAGATCTCTACCCAATCTGCCCACAAATTCTGCTTGCACACACACACACCATTACCCCAGGTCACCGGCTCTACCCCACTCCCCCCCCCTCCCCACACACACACACAAATGAAGCCCCACCCCCCTACAATTATGGTGAAGGAGAAGCTGGGGGAAGGACATATGGAAACAAAGGTCATGTGGTAGTAAGTCTTCTACTATAATGTGGAGGTATATTATGGTGAATGTGAAATAATGTAATTAACGTTCAGAGGAGTTTAATTTCGACCCGCTCCTAGTAGATATCCATGACAGATCACTGCCATATACAGCCTGATCAGTGCAGTGTACAACATACGTACATAGCTACATACCTGACCTTCATTTACTAACAGCTAGTTACATACATATATGTACCCCAGCAATCAATTGCCTCAATTTTAAGGCTTCGTAGGCTGCAAATTGGAATATTCCAAACTAGAACATTGCCTCTAGCAATCCAATCGTTTCAGTAATGGTAGTGTTTCAGAAAGCAAAAAGAACTTTTCAAGTTTGAGAAGTACGAATATGAGTTAGGGCAGAAGTTGGAGCACAGGTTAATCAGTCATTAGTATGCAAATAAGACATATGTATTTTGTACACTCATATGAACTCCTAACCAATAGTGGTGTGTGAGCATGTGTGTGTAATTCCTTCTTACCCCCCTTCCCCCATGTGGGGTAGGCAATAAAAAATACGTACTATAGTTGGGGCGAGCGTGAGCGAGCCCCACACTAGTGATGTGAATCGAGATTTTTCTCTGTCTTTCTGTCTGTCTGTCCCGTACGTCGTGCCGAATCTATGCCCATTATTCCATTTTTGCGTACTATGAACACGTGCGTGCGCTTATCGAAATATTTGCGTACAGCAGCTATGGATATTTCGTCCGCTCAGCTACCGCTCGACACAGACGAGAGATCTCAACTCCCACCCTCAGTTACCGATGCAGCGAGAGAGGAGAGACTTCGAAGACGGCGAGAACGCGAGAGGGCTCGCCGTGCTTCCGAGAGACCAGAAGAAAAGGAGGCAAGGTATGTAAACAAACATAGGCGACGGAAGCAGTCAGTGGCTGGGGGGGCACTATATGCCTGGCTTCGCTGTGCGGCTCTACTAAGGCTGTGAAGCAGCTGATTATATTTTCCGCGCGAAGCGCGAAAAATTTTTATGCATAATTTTTAGCTACCAAGGAAGGGCTCTCGTAGCATCTTTGAGCATTTACTCTTTACTAGCGACAAGGCAGACCCCTAAACAGTAGTCTTGTGTTTCTTGTGCCTCCGAAACGTCGCGTAATGCTGCACACAATTACGTCATAGATAATATAGCGCTCAGATTAGTACGTCTACTTCAGTACTACAGTAGTATACCGCAAATGATTAAGAGCCAGCTATCGTAGTTTTGTGTTGCCTAGACGGTGAAAATATAGCAGGTAGTGATGGACAGTATTCTATACTCTTGTGAAACGGTGCCCCCCTGTGCCCCCTCCTCCAAAAATCTGTGGGGGCACGTGCCCCCCCGGCCCCCCCGCTTCCATCGCCCATGAAAACTGGAGGATAGGGAGGCTAGGCTGCAACGTGACAGAGAGAGCCATAGAGAAGCACGATCTGATGAGAGGCTGGAGCACAGGGAGGCTAGGCTGCAATGTGACAGAGAGAGCCATAGAGAGAGCTACAGGGAGCAGCGAATGCAGGGACTACCGCTGTTTCAGTAACATTCAGTTCAAACAAAGATGCTGAAATTTCATGCACATTTTGCTACTATGGAGTTGCTGAGATGTAGCACATGCTCAGAAGCATTTCCTGGTTTACACCTTCACCCTGGATCAAGTGAGTGTGTACGCTGTGGGCGGGACAAGCGTACACCCAAGCTGTACTCCACTGGCAATAACATGGACCCTGGCCCCATTCCAACACAACTGCAGGTAATTAGTTGAAATGTCAACTGTCAATTTAAACTTAATGTACATGTATATAAATATCTCTTCCAGGGTTTAACTCAAGTGGAAGAGACGCTGATTTCAGCAGTTCTGCCCATCATGTCACTCTACCGTTTACCACATGGGCAGTACGGCTACAGAGGTCAGGTCATCAATCTACCCCAAGATATTGCCTCATTTGCCAACAGCTTACCACGACTAACCAGTCAGCTCGATGTAATAATCGTCCGCATTGTTACTGTCAGTACACACACACACCACTTTCTGCTTTCTTACAATGCTGTATTTTTAGATGTGGAAACACTGCATGACATTGCAATATTCAAAATTTGGTTAACACCATTCACAGGTATTTAATATTGATAGCGCTCTTCCTCGCTCACGCTCGCCCCCACAATGCCCTGCATTCCCCTAGTTTAGCCATGGCCACATGCCGGTTGTATGTATAGGGCCAGTACATGGTATGTACACTCCAGCTCTTGACATAATTATGTGTGGTATGTAAACAGATAACATATGAACATGCACACTGGCTGTGACATGCCACAGATGAACATGCACACTGGCTGTGAGCCTGTGACATGCCACAGGCATAATGTGTCTGGTATGTAAACAGACTATAGATACTCCAGCTTATCAGCAATTAGGCATCCCACTTGATTACCCAGATGCCAGCTACTATTGTCATGCCTGCTATATAGTGCTATGCAAAGCTATAGCTGGTTAAATTGTGTTTTCTTGATAATAGCACTTTATCCGTATTATGTCCAGTGGCATAGCCAAGGTAGGGCACAGGCCCTACCAACTCGTCCTGGTGCCCCACCAACTTAGCACAATGAAAAGGGATGGAGCAGTTAAGTCTCACAGGCGGGAAAGGCTGTAGATCGGTAAACGTAAGCAGCATCATTTTCCTGTATCTCTTACAAAATATTTTAATTTGACAGCAGAAATAGCTAAACTACAAGAGTGCTTAATTGCCAAGTTACCATAAAAAACATTCTGCACTTTGTGAAGGGGCAGCTTCAAGATAAATGACCTGCTCCACATTAGGCCAGTAGTTGACTTGTGCCCCACCATTCACCACACTCTAGCTACGCTACTGGTTATGTCATCCTGCATATGAAGGGGTTAGAACCAGGGTGATCTAACACACAAACACTGAGCTTGCACCCATAAAATGTACCTACAAGTACAACAGGGGCCAGCCTTGCTGAGATAGCACCTTGTGTTCGTTGAAGTAGTGTGTGTATGCATGACCGCTATGGGATTCCTAGATTGGATGTTTTCATATATTGTGTACTTCTTTTGTTTCACAGAGTACCACAATAAAGTCATATACTAAGGTCAGTTCTGTCTACGTGTGTGTGTGTCTAGCAATCAAATCTTTTCAGTAATGTAGTAATGGTAGTGTTTCAGAAAGCAAAGAAAATTTTTTAAGTTTGAGAAGTACGAATATGAGTTAGGGCAGAAGTTGGAGACCAGTTTTGCATAGAGCACAGGTTAATCAGTCATTAGTATGCAAATAAGACATACGTATGTATGTAAAAGGCAGACTATTCACCTTCACCAGTGAATGTCGTTTGAATTATATCTCTGACATATGGCCTGGGGACGAGGTTATATCTGACTGTAACCATCTCTGTTCACCTCATAACAGGATAAACACTGCATGTGCAGTTAGTGTGCTCACGTAACCTCGTCCCCAGGCCGCACCCCCCACAAAAGAGTGGCCTGGTACATGCTGTTTGTGCATAATTACCATGATTTTATGACAATCGTAAAATAAGTACCCGTATATTGTTATGTATATGAACCATGTATTATTCATTTCACGAAAGTGAAAAGTGAAGACAGCAAGCTTTGAGCCCGGTACTGATGTTTTTTATGAGGTAGATGCCTAGAAAGTGATTGTTATTTCGAGTCTTCGATCCTGTTTGCCTTTTAAAGGCCTAGAATGCTTAATCTGGAATTGAAAATCGGCAGCTCACAGCCACTGCCAGAAGAGAGGCGCTTCCAACTTTTGTTGGTAAGACAGCTACCACAGTCTTAGTGGATTGAAAATAATAGGTCCTTTTATTATTCCTGACTGATTATAAAGCCATTTTAATTGTAGAAATCAGAACCTAGTTCCTATACTCATATAATGCTTCCGTACTACTCACTGCCATATGACTGAACTCGTTTACTGGCCGTTTTCCATAAATTCTTGTGTAAGTGCGAACAGTGTATACCAGGCCACTCTTTTGTGGACTGGAGACAAGGCTAACTCATACACAACTGTGCAGCAGTTGCAAACCTGTTGCATACTAACTTTTCCCATTCATATACATGCATACATGCATACATGCAGAGCCTCCCCCAATGATGTCAACAATTAGGGCCCTGGCTTTGCATAAACAACCTCACATGATTGCGCACCCAAATCACACAGAACAGCAAAAGGAAAATGGTAGGAAGTAGTCTTGTTCCCAGACCCTCCCCAGTCTGATTGGCCGATGCACATGCGACATTAGGGTCTGTGCCTCCCCCAGGAGGAAACGTAAAAGGGATGAGCTCGCCCTCCCCTCCCCAAGACTTGAGCAGCAGCATGGCCAAGGTGGTCCAGTGTACCCTGCCTATCAAACACCAGATCTAGAAGAGCCAGAATCATCTCTAGAACCAGAAAGAGAGGCTTCTGTGAGTGAACTATCTCCCTTGGTAGGCCTATATGCACATATCACTAAGTTTCATTGATTTTTTGTTTAATCTCAGATAAGGGTGCCAACTCCATAGCCAGAGCAGTCCCCAAAAATGCCACAAGAGGTAACTATGGACTGTTGGTAATACATTAAGTTCAAAGCACAGACATTGTCAAGTCAGTCCTTGGATCATTGAGCAGAGGGTCTACTTTAATTGCCTGTTGCTATTTTATATTATTAGGTTAAAGTTTTAATTCCCTTATAAACATACAGAGCAATGTATTTGGACCTGCTGTATTGAGTAAGTGTCCACAAAGGGTGTTAGTGAATGTTGATGGTTAGAGATTTTAATGGGGCTTTGACGAAATATGCATGCACTATAACTATTTGACAGACTCAGGGTTCTACATTTGAATGCACCCACTCAGTCCTATACAGGAAGCCCTTTAGGAAGCCCTTTTAGCTTAATTGGGATCATTTCAGCAGGTAGTCTAGACTCAGAATACGCCTGAGAGAAGAAATGCAGGCATCTCAGAGCTCCCACACTTTGTGCCTGCGGGGGGGACTCCCTGCCACTACCATTCTGACAAAATTTTCTAGGGAGAACCCTAAGACTAAAAGGCCAATGGTCCCCACTCACTGCAACCGGATGTTGATTAAAAAATTACTTCAGCCCAAAGATATTGCGACACCCTTCATTCCCCTTTGCTGTCTCCTATTTCTGTAGGACATGACAGTGACGGTCGGGCTTTCTTCAGACCATGGGTCAATTAACTTCAGTCTATTTACTTAATATATAATATTTTCTTGTAAGAAAAATGTGTTTACATGTTACATATTGTCCCAATTTCAATTTGTTAACCAGTTGTTCTGTGCATGGGTGTTAGGTTGTGCCCTATGGTGGTACAGTCACAACTGTAAAAATTACACAATATTGGCCGATAATACTTTTGCTGATTTTCAGTATGTAGCTAATCTTGTAATCTTATAATTATTTCCACATAGTCAGATTTTTAAATCGAGTGTCAACCCTTTCAGTAGTCTACTGTACGAGGAACTTAGATGATATGAGTCTAGTGATGCAGGAGTGGGATTATTAGCTATAAAGGGGATGCTTATAACGTTCGATCTACATATACTAAGTCTAATTTAGTCATTGTAACCATGCTAATACTAAAGAAGGTACAGTGAAGAACCACCCTCAATCTCCATCTCTGCAGCTATCATAATGTTGAGGTGGCTTGTCGGTGGAATACTGCCTGGTTTGGTGATAAAAGCAAAAGAAGCCGTAGGGCACTTAGTTAGAGCAAAATGGTACAATTGTTGTGGTTGGGTCCTACTTCAAGTAAAGTCCAAGAAGTGCAACGCACAATAGATGAGTGATATTAGATACACCTTTCTGGTGGAGACGTAGTTCTTTGGGTTAAATTTATTCACGTTAGAACATAACGTTGTTGGGTAAGAAATCACATGACTTCCAGGTCACACCTACTCTGCATACTCATGGAAGGTGAAGTAGAATTCGGGCTATGCAGCGTGCCAGCGAAGGATTTTCCATGGACATAGTAGAACATTTGAAGATGCCAAGATCGACGCTAGCCACTTCGTGGAGATGACGGAAAGGGGCTTCAAAGAGCTGGAGCTACCCCTTGCGGGTCGGTACAATATGACACTGTTTGTATGCGCAGTCCTACCGTTAGAAGGGGAGGTTAGTAGCCCCCCCTTCACTAAACTCCGCCTTCTTGTTTAGGTTTAGTGAGGGATCCACTAAACTTCCTCTTCTTGTTTAGTAGGGAAGTCTTAGTGGCCCCCTCAAGCCTCAGGGCCACTAAACTCCGCCTTCTTGTTTAGTAGGGAAGGTTTGGTGAGGGTTCCACTAAACTTCCTCTTCTTGTTTAGTAGGGAAGTCTTAGTGGCCCCCTCCACTAAACTCCGCCTTCTTGTTAAGTAGGGAAGGTTTAGTGAGTGTTCCTTTTCCCTCCCGCTCCCACCATAACAACAGCCTTTCAAATGCTGCATGACACATATAATAAAAGTAGAATCTTAACAAAGTGTATAAAGCCAATCTTTCTTCTTAAGTTCATTTTCGTCATGCCGGTTGTATGTATAGGGCCAGTACATGGTATGTACACCAGCTCTTGACATAATTATGTGTGGTATGTAAATAATGAACATGCACACTGGCTGTAGACAATTAAAGTTGACATGCCACATGTACAGGCATAATGTGTCTGGTATGTAAACAGACTATAGATACTCCAGCTTATCGGCAATTAGGCATCCCACTTGATTACATTGCAACTCCTCCAAAACTATGTATCGTGAGCTTGCAAGCTGCATCACTATTGTCTCTTTTCAGTAGGCATAACCCACTGCCGTAGATACCGGTGGACGACACCGACATTAAAAAAGAGCTCGAAGGACGAGACTACCCCCTTATTCTAGGTACCTGGGAAATCAATGGTTAGATACATGTGTACATCTGGGAATTTGTTTGGAGCCACACCCACTATGGGGGGTCTGCTCTCACAGGAAAGTTGCAGGTAGTTCTTTGACAGTACTGACCCTAAAGATGTAATCTATATAGCCACCTTACCTTGCCCCAGGACTGTACAAAAATAATTAGCCTGAGTACAGCTTATGGTTATTCCATAAAAATGCTGATCTTCTGTGTGCTATCTTACATATTATGCATGCTGAGGACAAAAAACTGGTGTAGCTGTACAGTGGGGATTGAACTGAGGCTATACAGCTGAACCTCAATGGTACCTAGTCTCGCGTGGCCAGACTCTCGACAGTAAAAGTGAGAGTCTGGTCCACTGCCCATATAGGACTTGTTCTGACACCCACCCCAACTGGGGTGGGCGATAAGTATATGTGAACCACAGCGCTTATAGCATGTCGCATTTATTGCAAGATGTTAAATAAACAGTCTCAGAACAAGTCCTATATGGTCAGTGGACCAGACTCTCACTTTTCCGTCGAGAGTCTGGCCACGCGAGACTAAATGGTACCCAGGTTAATTAACCAAACGCCGTGCCCTCCGGAAGTGAGATTACGTATTTGGACACGCCCCTTGTTGCACGTTTGATCTCGTGCCCAGACCTTGGCTCCTCCCCCTCTAGCTCTCCGGACGACGAGGGGGAGGAGCCAAGGTCTGGGCACGAGACTAGTGCCCAGCCTCGACCTAGCTCGCCGCGCCTGCATCTGGAGCTGGCACGAGACTAGTCTCGTGCATATAACCACGCCTACAAGTTCCTGCAGGGCCAGCGGGCCGGCCAGGCTAGGCTATAGGGCTAGGGGCGGGATTAGTCTCGTAACCAGTCAGAGGCGCGCCCACCCGTACCCAGCTAGCTAGCTAGACTAGCAAGTAGCCAGCAGGCGCAGCAGCAGTAGCATGAAGAGCTTTGTTTTGTTTAATGTCCGAAGTCTCAGTGGCTAAAAACTGAAAAAGAATCTCTGGGAGCAGCCTGAATCTGTTTCTGATGGTAAGGCACATACCATGGATATGCATTTCTGAACCTGGTATGCCACGCTCAACGTTATAGTTACGGTTCCATCGTGCCTTGCTGTTGTAGCCAACTAACTACAGCTATATATGTTCCAGCTCCGTGTATTAGTCGTATAACTCTGTATTTTTATTCTCACGTGGCGAAATTACCTCACGTGCGCATGGGTGAAGTTAGTGATTACAGCATCAATGAAAAACCTGTGTTAGCCAGACATAGTGATTACAACATCGATGAAAAACCTGTGTTAGCCGGACATAGTGATTACAACATCAATGAAAAACCTGTGTTAGCCAGACATAGTGATTACAACATCAATGAAAAACCTGTGTTAGCCAGTCATAGTGATTACAACAAAAAGAAAAACCGATGATGTCCCTGTGTTGCTAACCTGGGGAATTTGAAACCCTATGACCTCCCGTCTTGCAATACAGTAATCCCTGTGACTTCCCCTCTTGTCGATGAATACCAATGATGTTTCCTGCATACAAAGAGAAAATCTGTGAATCCCAATGATTAGAGACAGGGAGTCCTGGAGAATTCCACGGGGAACTTCAATCACTAAGATAGGTTTGGAACATTTTTTTCCTGATACTACGTATTTACAGGGCCTGCCATTTACAGATGAGAACGGCAGCCTCCAGGGCACAAATGATGTAGAGGCGGAGAGAGGTCTGAAATTTATTCTCTGTAATGACGTTCCCTACCACCAGTAGCAGGAGGGAGATGTGGGCCAGAGCTGGGGCCTGGATGAGGGGAGGAGGAGAAAAGGTGAACTGAGATCACACATTATGATTCTATTTGCATAACACGAAATCCTTTTTGCTGGTTGCATTAGCCTCATCCCCACGCCCGCCCTAAAACGGGAGTGTCTGGTATCTTTTCTCACGTAAGTGATGTTTAGGGTAAAGATGGGGTAGGAAGGACTTACCTGTGTATAGGTAAGCGCAGTTCTCAAATACCGAGGAAAGGCAGTGAATCAATAATTCTGTAGCTAATCTTTAGGGCAATTGGTATGTAAACTGTGAACCTGTTGTGATAAGCCAGACTGTGTAGTGACTTTATCATTACATGCTATAGCTACTTGAGGTCACCAAGATTGGCCCCAAGAAGATAAGAGATGGTCCCCCAGAGCTGTTTTTAGGTGCAAATGGTGCCCAGGCGACTGTGTAGCTGGAGCCTAGATCAGATGAATGCAAAAAATGCCTCTGTAGACTGCAAAGCAGCTGATTATCTGTGTGAAGCGTGGGAAAAAAATTTCTGCGTACTTTCACAAGGACAAGGTTAGTGTATGTGCCCATAATAATGGAAATGAAGTAATAGTCTCAGTATGTGAAATTAACACTACTGCAAGTCCAACCACCCCCCCCCCCCCCTTCAAAACATCCTAGATCTGCCTAGCACATGTTAATTAATACTGGTCCTTTTACCCAACTGAACCACTCTAGCTCTACTACTAGTATTATCACATGATTTGCTTTGCGGCTTCATTAGCGTCCTAATTACATTCCATGAAACTGCTACGTGACGTAACAAATTGTCACATGAGTTTAATGCAAGTTCAAACTCGCTTGCCACCATTGGCCCCTCTGCCCTCTAGCTCTGATAGGTGTTGTATTTCGCTGGTTGCTGACACTGTTGTTGCCTCCTCGCCTCTAGTTGACGCGGCTTTGCGGTTGCTGCCTGCCACCTTGCCTTCTACTGCGCCACCCTGACACTGCCACCTTGCTAATCCCATAGAACCCATTCTAAAAGGAGACAGACTACCAGATAATGGCTTGGGTAGGAGAAACAGAAGCAGTCCCACGACATGTTTATTCATCAAGCTCTGCCAGATATTTTGATCACATATTTGACCATGACCTATGTATTATCAATGTTGTTCTTAACAAGAAAGCACTCAAGCTTTCAGACCTAACGCTTCCCCCTGAAGGTAATGATTATACACTCGACCCTCGTGACAATGCATC
Source organism: Phakellia ventilabrum (assembly GCA_963921505.1). Lineage (NCBI taxonomy): Eukaryota > Metazoa > Porifera > Demospongiae > Axinellida > Axinellidae > Phakellia > Phakellia ventilabrum. Next base: position 4,176,944 of record OY997389.1, read on the forward strand.
ACCAAAGGACATGTACGTTGGGGAGTATGTGAAACACTTAATACCTCCAGATCTTCCTGATGTAAAAGTTTCTGTGGATAAGGAAGCGGCTCTATTTCAACATCTCCAGCCATTTTCGAAATCAGTTAAGAACCAACCACATGTGGTATTTTTGAAAGGTGGGCTGCCTTTCCTCATTGTAGAAGTGCAATCCAGCCCTTTTCATCATTCGCTTAGTAAGACAGTTGTTGGTCTCATAGACCAGCTTCGCCTGCTTCGTAACTACAGACAAGACATAACCCATTGGACTGGATTCACCTTCCCTGAGTACAAATTCAAGGAGTGTGTTGCCAAAGTTCGCATTGAGTGGAAAGATTTGTCCTTCCACATTGGTTATACTCCCTTGACCTTGGCTGATGATCACTTCTTCATTGCATTATCGAGTGCTGAACTAAGCTTAGTGAGTGACCAAGTTTGCGAGGAGATACAGTGTCAAGTCCCTTCACGGCAATCAATAGTGCTTCAAGGTACAGATCACTTCTGGAAATATAACCCAGATGATCATGAAAGGGTAAAGCTTTACTCCTATTTTATTGCCAGAGGAACTCTGCACGTACGTAGAATAAACTGTTTGGATTTCTTTGGTTGTGAAATTTATGTGAAGGTAATATGAGTGCTTGAACACCATCATGACGCTGAGAATGTGGCACATTTAGATGTTCGACTGGAAAACATTTGTTTCCAGTCCCCTAATACTGTTGTCATGATAGATTTGGACAGGCACATGCAAGCTGATAAACCTGCATGCCTTTCTCAGACTTATGAAAGCAGTGTGATGTATCAAGGGCAATTAGGTTGGCACTGTAAGAACCTTGTGACTGGAAACAATTAGGACTGATGATAATCTGGCTAATGAGTGATCAACATTATAATTATCATCAAGTCAACTTCAACTACGTGCTGGATGCGTTTCTAAAGGGTTCGCTTTTTGAAGGTCAGTTCACTATTTGAATTGTAGAGTCATGTTTGTACCATTGATAATTAACAGGAGCTGATGAGCGCCGAAGGCGCGAAGGAGCGTGCAACTACCGCATACACGCGAGTGCCATCCAAATCCAAATCATTAGCGAGTCAACTTCCAAATATGGAAACCAACCGTTCAATCAAGTGTCATGATGACGACACAGAAAACCCACGTGTTCCGTAATAGCTATGTGAGAAATTTTACACTCACTCAGAGTGCTCTTTGACCTAGCCGCAGCGGTACGGCCAAGCGAACGGCTGAGAGTGAGAGCGAATTGCAGCCAATTGCAAAGCGGGTTAGATTTGGAGATGCCGGGACCCCTCAATCGTTCGACTCCTGCTGTTGTGAAGCGGAGGCTCCGGCTGCAGCAGATATCTCCAAGGCGAGTTCGCATGCAGCAAATAAAGAGCTCCCCGTTGAGGCGAGCCATAAAGGCGAACGTGACAGTTTTAAAACCCGACAGAAAGGCTCTCAGTAGTCCTTTGACAGTATGTGAGCCCTTGCATCTCAGCCCACAAGGCAAGTAAAGAGTCGTGGAAGCATGGCTTCAAATGAGAATGTACCGTCATAGGTAGCTATTATATTATTATTACTTTAATACATACATTACTATAGAAAAGCCAATCACTGTGGAGATAGTGGTGAATGACAACAGTGAAGGACCATCAGAACCGGTTTTAGCAACCATGCATACGCAAGGTAGGAAACACTGTTTGTAGCTATTTAATGCTCACCACCAGAAGCTCTCACACTCTCTTATGTGTGAATTATGTTAATTTAGGAGTGCACCTATCCGCCATTATTGAAGACATCCGTTCCAACTATCCTGAGCTAGTGGTAGAGTCAGTTGGCAAGTCATTTGTGGTGGTTCGCCAGAGTGACATGAACATCATCTGTAGTGCTGGACCCATATACAACCCTCGTATGCTCATATCTGTAGATAATCACTGTCAACCCCAGATGGAGTTCCAAGTATTCTTTCAAAGCGTGTTCAAGGGAGCTTACAGTCGTGAGGCAGCTGTACCACATTTAGAGTCAATGCTGGGCGGATCTGGATATTGTATCTGTCCTGGCATCCCTGAATACCCATCTGAAGTCCGATTTAAGAGCAAGAACTACCGGGAATGGCAGTTACCATTCAAGCGTCATGACAGCCAGAAGTGTAAACTGTGGCACATACCAAATCATCACAAGCGCTCACGAGGTGATCCCCTGTACAATGGCTGTCCCTCTTGCAGGCTTCTTTGGCATGATCTCGGTATAGCCCACGATAAGCTGCTTCAAGAAATCAGGAGAAAGTGCAGAGGAACGGATACATTTCCACAGAGTCTCTCTATCAGGAAAGGCCTTAAAGTGTGGGGTATCAGCCTCCACACCAGCAACAACAGTTTCCAAAATGTCTGAAGACTTGATCGACGATAAACGTCGGCAAAGCACTACCACTTCCTTCTTCCGTAGTCAGCGCCGCTTCTTCGGTGGAGGCTCAGTTCCTACTTCGATCTCTTCTTGGATGTCTTCGGAATCTAACAGCAGTTCTGCCATCTCTTTTCTACATCGCTACTTGTAGTTCTGCAATCTCGAGTTTTTTCCCACGTAGTCGCATGACCGTAAGTAGGTGACAGACCGCATGACGTAGCGAGCGCCTCCCCCAAAACGGAAATACGTAGGTAATTTGGATTTGGATGGCACCAGGGTTACACGCTCCTTCGCGCCTTCGGCGCTCATCAGCTCCTGTAATTAATGATTGAAGGAGTGTAGTGTTCTGAGCTAACTCAGTTATTAACCTAACTTACATTTTTTCTAATCTGTCTGGCTGCCTCTTGCCAACTCTCACACTAGCACCTGATATACTTTTCAATATGCTATGTCCTGCTGTTTAGGTGGCATCTGTCTAACACACTCTTTGTCTCTTCTCTTGTAGGCAAGTATGACCCTTCGAAACTTCCGGGCATACTTTCGACATATGACACAATGACCCTTGAACGTGTTTTGGAACAACGTTATGCAAATTCATCATAGATTGTATCAAGTATATTGTAAATCTTGAGTGTGTTCACAAAGAGTCAAAATCAAGTATAATTATTGTAATTATACTATACCTAACCAATCAGATTTCAGCATTACAGGTATATAATGGGTCATACCTACCGCGTGAAAAACTATACCCCGATTGCTTACGTAAAGCGGGTACCCGATTCTGTTCCAGTCGTTCAAATGTTCAGAAAGCTGTGGTAGGGCTGGTGGCTAGGGGAGCCTAGGCAAGCCGTATGGCGTTTTTTTTTGCCTGTAAATCGATGTGGGATAGAATGGTAAGCTACTGGTCTCCGTCTGTAGCTAGTTTTGTTGCGTTTCTGTGTATTTGTACGTGTGGCCACGCTGCCAGCCTACCGTTTTTTTTGCCAAAATGGCGCTAGGGTCGGGCTAGACGAGTAGCTACCGTGGCTATTAGCTGCTGTTCATGTCTGTTACAATTGCTGGGAGTGTTTCGCCACTTGTAGCTACTATTTTGCGTTGTGAAAGCTTGCTAGCTACCCAGTTTATCACGTCGTGCTGAACGGCACCTTTTGAACCTTCTGGCTTGCCTTGCAGTTCTTGATGCTTTGGCAACTCTTGTCCTCAAGGATCACAATAGTATATATTTTATTCCTCTGTGACACCCCCTTCTTATCTTTACACTTGGCAGTGTATTGAGTATAATTTCAATCAGTCATGCACGTATTTGCGCGTGTTTCCGCTGGAAATGCATGCGTACATTCAGGCACGTTAATAGGGACTGCTTCGACTTTGTTACGTAAACTGCTGCCATAAATATACTGTAACTTACCCTTGTATGTATTGTAATTTTTGCAAGGTTAAACAAACTTGGTTTGTGTGTTAGCCACAGGAAATCAACTAAATTGATCAGAAACTAGGTTGGTATTGAGTTCATGACATATCAGACCAACCTTTAGCTTGTGTGGTATTATAGACTGCCATGTGTGAATCCAATATGTTGTACAGGTGACTACCATGATAAGGCAGTACTCAAGTGGCAGCAGCTATTGGAGGATCCAGTGGAAGAGGAAATACTTAGTGAAGTCATAGGAGATGTAACAAGGAAACTGAGAGTTCAGAATTGAGCACTGAAACGCCTTCATCAGGTAGGTTTATGGCTATGATGAGTTAGGCTCATTCCCAAGTTCCTCCCGCACCAAAAAATTGAAATTTCTTTTCACACACTGGGGGAGCCTAGGAAAGATGACTAAATATTGAGATTTTTATGCTTATATGTGTCCCAATTAGGTATCGCAGACAGTGAATTTGCAGAGAACTCTGGGAGTGAGTCGGTTGGGTCAAGTTCAGTGTCAGATGACCTATATTGTGGTAGGGAATAACATAGACAAAACAATATCCCCACGATACATGCGACGTGACCACTAGCGACAGTCCATCCACTATGTCCACATGTATGCTGCCCTTGATCGAGTCAATGCTGTTGACTTTAGTACTGATTGTACCATTGGAGACATAAACACAACTCCCATATCTGAATTTCGTCCCATCACCTACTGACAGCACAATGCTTTGCATGAACTATGCTGTTCTGCTTGGATGCACTGTGGTGAAGAAGCTGTCTTTCTTTGAAGTATTTGAAGACCGTGTTGTTTATCACATTATACACGAGCACTCTGATGTTATGAAACAGAAATCAGTAATAGTAAGTGTGTGCATCGTAAACGTACATAAAATGCTAGGTCGGGCTGGTTGTAGTGTAATAATGTACCTATTATTGCAATACATTTTGTACTATTGTAGGTCCCATTGGGCATAATTCCAAAGAATGAGCATATGAAATGGTTTACATTTTGAAAGACATCCAGCAGAAGTACGTTTCAGTTGATCATGAAGGTGATGCAGTGGTGAAATTTCAGCAGACATCATTTGCAGGAGACCAACTAACAGCTGCCAGAGGTCGAAAATCACAGAGTGTGAGAGTCAACTCTATAAGTCTCCTACTGATACCCTATGTGGTCTAGCACCATTTGCAGCTGATTGGCATGCTAAAGTGAATTTCATGGAGGTACATATGGTGTTTGATGCATATACTGCAGACAAGAGCAAATATTCCCCTCCCTTGGGGGCTGGAAATATTTTTTATATGATCTCCAGGGAATATTTTCTTGTATGCTCTTGACTGCAGAACATCACGACTTTGTTGCCATGGTATTGTTGGAGTGTGCAGTATGTTTAACTATGCCTGTCCGTCAGCAAATGAGTTGTGATTCCTCTAATGCATGCCTTGAATGTTGAGTGATTTTAGCTAGCTATGGCCATCCAACCCCTCTGCCTACTCACTATACTATCTCGAGCACTTGACTTGCAGTACTGATACAGTATAGCTGTACAGGGAAGCCTTAGAGTTACAAACAAATCTGTACAGGGATACATGTACTGTTTCCTCCTATGTACCCTTGTAAACTTCTTTTTTTGTGCATACATCAAAAACAGATTATTTGGAGCCGCCTATACAGTGCACAAAGTAGCACTGACAGAGGTACGTTGCATCAACTCCGAAACCTGATCAATCATGTCAATATGGGTCGAAAAGAGCTCAAACACCAGGTCAATGAAGTAGAAAACTTCTTCGAGTTAGTTGTCATATGCCACCTTATCTCAGCTGTAATGCATTTCTTTGGCATAAAATCAGTCATTGACACACCAAGCATAAATGGATTTTCAGATTTAGTCAATCAATTACCTCTACATCATCGGAAGCTGTTCTTTGACAGGATGGAGAAGATTATTGATGAATATGTGGTCCCAAAACAGATTTCTTCCCCACGTGAGCCCACAGTTCCTGACACAGGTTCGTCTACAAACCCTCACATTCCACAAATTCATCAAGAGCACTGTTACGGCCACTCCACAGCCAGGGCAATCCAATATCGACATTTGCCATCATCAATTTCATCAGTGTCGAGGCAAACTCCTGTTAGCCAACCAGTCCGCCGCACAGCACCGGATGGTGTATTTGATTACACATCAGCTGTAGTAAAGGATGGTCTACTCCTATTAGAGTTTAATGATGCCATTAGAGAAGGTGATGGTACTAGAATTTTGTGATATTGGAAAGTTTTATTAAGTACTACCACTCCACCAATCATACCAACTACGCTTCTGAAGCATTCCACTTCATTGCACAGGTACCCACAACTGCACCACCATGTGTTGCATCACAGCTTTTGTGGAGCCGAGTGGTAAATACAAGGGGGAAGGAAGCTTACACTTATTATAATGGGATGATAACAGTGCGCGCGTACATGTGCACCTACCCTGTACTGTAGGGGTACTAGAACAAAGTACAAGAAGATTATGCTTACTTACTAGAGAGTTTTTTTCCTGCTAACTACACATGCACATACACTCACTTTCTTTCTTTTATTCCAGTGCACTGTTTGTACCGCTTCCCGGAGAAAGATGGGGCCATGCTTGAGCTGAATGGAAACACTGAAAAAAAGCGCTGGAAGGAACTCCAGGAGAACATTATTAACACTGTCTGTAGGGCTGCTAGAACAAAGTACAAGAAGCTACAACTTGGAGTACCATGCTGACTTACATTTATATGTAGTTACAACTTTGATCATCATGCTGATTTACATGATGTGTGGATTTGTACATAATTTCAGATTTGTGTACGTTTTAACGTAGTAGCGTGCTGTCTGGCGACGCGAGGAGCCAGGCACGAAAGACTTGCAGGTAAAGGTAAAGTTGATATAGGCCGTTGGGCTCTCTGCCCAGGGAGATATGGGTGTGTTCACACAAGTAACAGACAAACACGCCGTTCTACTGGTCTACTAGATGTATTTCACGCCTCCACTCACCACAACTCGTGCGTTTTTGTCCAGACACGTATCTACACTCCGCCCGTCTGGCTGCACTTCCGCGCATGCCCAGCCGCTATTATGTACGATTGCGCGGTCCTACGCTCTCGCTGCGCTAAAATCGTGAGAGCCCGCACTTCCACGCACACTTTTTTACTCGGAATTATGATAGAGAGAACAATGTCCAGGGATGCATACAAAGAAGAGAGACGGAAAAGATGAGGAGTTTATTCTCCATGAATTGAATGAAAGGTCAAAGGTGTTTGATTATATACCCGGAAGGGCCCTTACATGATATGGGACTTGGGACTAAACCTACATACCTGGTTCATGAGGCACTATAGGCAAGTTTATGGCCAGGTGTATTGATATCGTTCCAAAATAGTATATGTGATCCACATGAGCACTGACAGGCTGTAACCTTCAAAATATACAGGAAGGTCCCACCCAAATTATAGTTGCACAATGCTTTGGCAATTTAAATTCTCTGTAATACCTGTGGTTATCTCAACCACAAACAGAAGTGGGATGGCCTGCCCCAGTACTACCACTGGCCTCTTTAAGGAGGCTTTCTCTGTACATACACAATTCCGCACAAAGCCGTAGACGTTCACAACTTATATTGATAATATTTACAACAGTTGTTGGGATATGGTCAATTAAATTTATCTGTAATTATTTCTTTTGCAGGGCCATATTGTAAAGGCACTACAAGATCGCATTCATGAATTTTGCCAAAATAAGCCGTCAGTGGCAGGGCACAAAGAAGAAAAAGTTGAATATAAGTTCAAAGGCCGCCCAAAGTCGACCAACAGACTTCAAAAGAAAACGCTAAAGTTGAAATACCTCCTCCCAGAGAGGATAGTGCAGCATTTGAAAGACACAACAGGCTTCTGCTGCAGAAGGTACATCCGAATAAAGTCACTGTTGCAGAGGCAATGAAACTCTCTCATTCAATGAGGAGAAATGACATAACCAGCAACTCCTCAAGGACTACCCCTTCCTTGGAGATCAGGATGAAGTAGCTTCAACAGTTACTATACAATTTGCAGTATTATTTTAATTACTAAATTATTGCCTATACTTGTGTATATAGTATGTACAATTAAATTTAGAGTGTATTTGTAATATACATAAGCAATTTTCTCTTCACACACACACACATGCAGACATCACTCCAGGCTGAAGTTGCAGTAGTTGAGCTTGCAGGGGTGGAACCATGCATTCTTGCAAAAGAAGGCTTTGGCGGAAAAGATACAGAGACTTTCTTGGTTGCTAAGAGACAGGTTTTGTGTACAATACCAGCCGACCAAGCCCCACCATATCTGCTAGAAGTGTATTATGTATTTAATATTGCCTACCCCAAAGGATTAGTTTCTCATTTTATTCTTTTTGAGAATATGCTCCTTAGCAAGCATTGTAGTGGGACTGCGAGATGCGAGCTTATCAGAAAAGCTCCAACTCGACCATCTGACCAACAAGAAAGTGTGAGAAGGCACAAGCAGTGGTAAGGCCACTCCAGATTACACTTTAGTTTCCCGTCCACTGCCCACAAATGTCTGAGGGAACCGTATAATATGTCTATTATCGCACAAATATTCCATTATTTGCAGGTGACTGCACGTGTGTGTGTCTCGTGCAGTTTAATAGCTATAGCATATCTACTAGTCTGCTGTTTTCTGCCTTTTGCTATGGTCTGCTCATGGTGCTGGTGATTGCAGTTGATGCTAGCTGTTCGAAAACTATTCTTCCGTGGACAATCCTTAACGAGGATGATGATAGAACCACCATGAGAGTATTGCCAAGGCACGGGAGCGACTAGCTATTGAGGATCAGAAACACTTTGATGGACACCATCTTGAGGAAGTTCGCATTAGAAATATGAAGGACTCCCTGGACATTGTTGGAGACACAGGTATGTATTAATTTATAATACACAAATAATTGAAAACTGTGCTCTATTTAGATTTTTTGTCTTGTACAGACGTGTGTCTGAGTAGCATCATTTCTTCTTTTGGGCGGTATGTGAGGTTCTACATCAAGAAGGATACTGAACCTTCCCCCCATCCTGTAGCCCCACTGCCCAATACCTTCACAATCATGATGGCGCTCACAAACCCTTCCATATCGCATTACCTCAGCACGGAACAAGAAAGACGAGCTATTCAATGTGCTGGTTGACTGGGTAGAGAAAGAGGAGCTCTCTTGGCACTCATCTGAGAATGAAAGTGGAACTGCTGCAAAGTTACACCATGCTGTTTAATATCTTCAGTTTTAGAATAGATCTGCATTTTCTATTCTGCAGTTACCATACATGTAATAGACCACTCTGACACTGAAGCAGTTGTTTGTTTTGTGCGTTTGTACACTTGTGTGCTCCTCCAGACTAATTTCTTGCTACTACTTAAATCTCTTACAAACACCCACTTAGAATAATAAACAAGCCGTCCGTTTTCCCTCTCTGTGCCTTGGAGAGTCGCACTCCCACTGCTTTCAAAGGTGAAGTGTGCCGAACTATTCCTCTCTGAGAGAAAAGGAGGAAAAGATCAAGATGAGACTATATTTAGTAACTGCTGTTTTCGCAATGATTTTCAGCTGCTGATGTGAAGTTGCTCGAAAAGAAGCAAAAAGGTAATATTTAATAATAGATATACATATGTGGGGTCCCATTATTGTTTTTGCAATGATTTTCAGCTGTGTCAAGGAGGAAGCTTAAACGCCCTTTCACTGCAGAGGAAACTGAATCTGTTGAACTATACTTCGCTTCATATATTGAAGCATTGGATAAAGTGAGCTTAGGGGACTGCCGCGACTTCCTTGAGCAAAGCAAACTTGATAGGAAAGCAAAAGATATACTGGATAAGATTAAAAATCTGGTCAATGCGTGTAAGCGTGAAATGAGTAGCAAGTAGTGGTCTGTGGTCAGTATATATGCTGTACATAGTGGAAACAGTTATACCTTTCCATCAGTGATTAGTTATAGCACACATTTGTTTCGTGAAGTAGCTAGAACTTGTTTATGATTGCAGAATGTTATACATGCACTAAACATTGCTGGTGATACTGTGATTGTAACCTTTTTACTATTGCTGATTTGATTGAGTTTGATTTTCAACTATTATTCTTTTGATCTAATTACAGGTAAGTAACTATGCAAACTGGTCTGCCCTTAGGGAACTTTAATAAAGTAACCCAATTACTCTCCATTCACACCCCTATACACCAAAATTTCTCTAACTGTACTCCTCATTGGAATACACAGTAATAAACAAGCCGTCCGTTTGCCCTCTCTGTGCCTTGGAGAGTTGCACTCTCACTGCTTTCAAAGGTGAAGTGTGCCGAACTATTCCTCTCTGAGAGAAAAGGAGGAAAAGATCAAGATGAGACAGAAGAGCAATTTTGACTGTCATCACAAAGCTTTTGAGGAGAGCAGGTGTGGATTGCCGATCAGCAAACACAAGGAACTGTTGTTCAGCAGACAGCAGATCAGCACTCCCTCCAGGACACTACGTAGAAACCGAAGACATCTGAACCCTACCCTCTTGATGGTCCAGCAACAGAAATTGATAATTAGTTATGAAATCCATCTGCAACGTCCGATACCGATCACCCACCATCAACACCTACTACTGATGGACTAACACAAACTCGAAGCGGTCGAATCGTAGTACCTCTGATTTCAAATGGATCAAATTTTTCAGTAAGAAACAATTTAGTTCCCTAACTCAGAAGGGGAGATGTAATAGTATGTATACTACACATATTATCGTGTACACGTGAGGAATAGCTATATTGTTGTACTGTTCAATGCCACAGGCACACTGTTACAGCTGAACTCTGGTTGCATACATGCAAGGACATGACAAACAAAGCTCTGATTGATTTCTTCCAACTGTTCGTCACAGATGACATGCAGGAAGCAATTGCTGAACAAACCAACTTGTTCACCCAGTTGCTTACCCTAGTAACTGATACCATTCTGTACAAAAGTATTCCTGCATAGAGAACGCTAGGTTGCACTATGAAGTGATAGTCTTCAAAGAGAATAATTGCCAAATTAGAAGGCGTTTTCCACGCTTTGTACAGATCGACTGGCCGACTATAGTGAGGCGCAATCCTGAGACCGGCACATGCAGAAATGAGCAATGTGTGTGATTGCAGTAGAGTGACAGTGATACTTTCTTTTATAGGAAGCAGCTGCAGAGACCACTTCCCCTGGTGAAATTAACAGGAAGAGTACTACTGAACTCAGGCCATTCCAAATTGAAGTCTTGTTGCAGGGGACCGACCGACTCTAATTTTGCAAACTCGGGGTTAAAAATGAAACTCACGTGATTTAATTATCCTGCCACGTGTCAGCAAAATCGTAATGGCGTCTACTTCTAGTACAGTTCTGCAGTACGCTTGGCCAAGTGTGATCGTGAAGCGAGGCCCAAGTACGGTTGGAGAGAGGAAAGTCGTCAAAGCCCCATGGAGCGACACATTTGGGCAGCTCCTCTGCAGGTATTTTTAAGAATAAGTAGTATTCGAGTCACGGTAGATTGAACATGCAGTCTTTTAATGTCAGACTAGCTACCCGGTCCGTGCGGTTCTGAAGCGAGCGTATAATTGTCTCTGTGTGTTTGGTACAGGTATGATGAGCGCATGGCCGCAGAAGAAGTGGAGAAGGTGGAGATCAGCAAGGATGACAAGTTCTATGACTCGCATGCTGTACCAATTGATGCCCCACTGATGCTGTTGGACCGGTTCAGGTGCCTATTTGTGTGCTTCTACCTCACACTTCTCGCTACAGCACAAGTACAGGTACCTTGTCGGAGTGCTTTCCATGTGCTCATGCAACAAAGCCGAGAGCTACATCTTCCACCTGTAGTTGATACTTTGAGGCTGCGTGGTGACCAAAGAGTTCGAAACGATCTGTTGAAGGTGCTTGGTGAGCTCAAAATTGGCTGGCCACCAGATATCGTCAATTCAGCCGGAGAAGAATTTGTTCGAAAGCTTTCTGCTACACTGTGGTATCTTGACTGTCATCATGCGAATTTCAAGAACCAGGGAATAAAAATTCCCACTCTGTTCTTGCGGTTTGAAGGCTACAATGACTACATTGCGAAGAAGCAAAAGAAGCCTAGATTGTCGAAAGAAGGTTTGAACGAACATCTTCGAAACCTCTCTGCCTTGCTTTGTCAACCATGGTTCTGTCGACCACGATTTGTAGTCCTTCGTGAAAATGTGGAGAAGCTAACAGAGGCAGTACACTCGTATGTTGAATACTTGGATCGCCATAACCAACATGTGCAAAGCCAACATGCTTCACCAGTTCCAGTACGGTGTGCTGATGATTTTAGTGATATGCGCACGATCACTGCTGTGGATGGACCTGTGGGGGAAGCATATGTTGAACTCGACAAAGCCTTATCTGATCTGCCCTTGTACAAACCAGTTTGTCTCAATGACTTCTGCCCAGATGACTGCTATCAGCGGAAGACTTGGCTCACTCACCTCAGTTTGCCATACCCCATAAAGGAATATCGGTATGCATATGGCAATCAGCTGGGGACCGTCTCTTTTGCATGGAAAATCAGTGAGCCAGAGAATGAAACATTATTGGCACGGGTGCTTTCAGTGGTCACAGGGCAGTTGAAGGTGTATGCTACACGAGAGATGAAGCACCACTTCGTATCAAGGTACAGCCACAGCAGACGTCCATCCAAAGCACTTTTACGTCAGATGTTCAAGGAACTTGTGCATGACAGTTCCACTGCTCGTACAGCCGAGGAGGCTGAGGTAGATCAAAGGGTTGCGCAGGCCCTTTTGGATATGGACGATGCCAGCCTTATCATGGATTTGCGCCAGCTCAATGGAACTCCAAACTCTACAATGTTCGATGCTTTTTGGGAAGAACTAAGCACCTATCTGGAAGAGATTACGCCAGCAGTTGATGACAGACGACATGGAGAAGTGTGCCATATGCCGATTGCTATTTTCATTCGGCATCTGAGGGACCTGATCTCACAGAGACTTCAGAAGAAGTTTCCAGAAGATTCTAAAGCAATTCCTTCAGAAGAATGGTTGAGACTTCAGTTCTGGCCCCGTAACCCTTTCTCCACGTCAGCTTTGCGCCACACTGGAAGATTTAATGTGAAATACTGTGTGCAAGCACGCCAACTCAGAAAACAGCACCCCGATGCGAGGTATGTTAGCGTGATCTTACAGTATGTCAAAGGGTTAGCTCTGCGGTATCGGGAACACACACAGATGATATCTGTAGATGACAAATGTATAGTGCCAGTAGGAGAGCCAGGTACTCCCATCTCAACCTCCGTTCGTCCTCATAACCGATCGCTGTCCTTGGCTGCCTCAGGGTTAGCTGCTTTGGATCATGATTTCCATGTTCAGGGAATTGTTCCCTCAGTTGCTTTCTTTGTGAACCTTCCAGAGTCTGCAAAAGATTCTTTTTTTCAGGGAAAGCCTTTTGTCACCCTAAAGGACAAGGTGACGCAACCTTCCCACGCTCTTCGTCACTCTGTTGAGCTGGATTCCATTCTTCACACACATTTCTCCAAGGACGATGGGGCAACACAACCTCTTGCCATTGTGGTAAGTGACGGTGGACCCGACCACCGTCTCAACTTTCTCTCTGTCCAGGTGGCTCTAATCTGTCTTTTTAAGGCTCTGAATCTTGACTTCCTTGTGTGTGTCAGGACATGCCCTTATCAGTCCTGGCAAAATATGGCAGAAAGAGTCATGTCAACCCTAAATTTAGCTTTGCAGAATGTTTCCTTGTGTCGAAAGGAGATGAGCACTGAGAATGAGGCGTTAATACGCAACAAGACCACCATGAAGGAGGTACGTGAAGCCATTCACAACCACAGTGAGCTCAGTGGTGCTTTAAGGGACTCTGTGGCAGCTCCAATGATAGCTCTTACTCAGAGAATTCTTGCACTCACCCTTAAAGATGAGAAGTTCGCAGTTCATACAGCAGCTTCAGACCAAGAAATTGCTGATTTCTTCACCCATATTCACTTTATTGAACCTCGAGTCAGCAGAGACCACCTCAGAAAGGAGAATCTGAAAGATATCCCAGCCCTAAAGCAGTTTATGGACCATCATTGTAACATTTCACAGTATGTGTTCCAAGTGAAGAAATGTAAGGATGAATCCTGCTTCTACTGTACTGGTTACCCAGTCCGTATGCCCAAAGATGTGTTTGATTCACTGAGTTTCCTCCCATTGCCGCGTTTGAACTCAATAAAATCCCATTACCGCCCTTTCAGTGAGATCTACGGCGAAGCACCAAATGATGTTGATCGACCTTCTCGAGTCCCAGAGGATGAATGCGCTCAGGTTGACAAAGAGAATAGTGAACTGTTTCGCAACACACGTGTTCGAACCGTTGTCACATGCCAGGAATGCCTCAAACCTCGATGTATATTTGCAGCCAAAGCAATGAGTACAGAGGAGAAAGCAGCCATCACTATCATAGAAGACAGCCGAATGTTCTCCTGTGGAATGCCACTATTTGTTCCTGAATCACCACAGCACAAGACGATAGTCGTGCGTCAAAAAATCACCTGTACAAGTGTAATTGAAGCACAATACTACAGCGCTAAGCTAGTTAAATTACCGCCGGTGTGCTACTGGTGTGGTGCTGCTGAAGAGACACTAGTGCATGATGAACGTATCACTGAACTTAAGCGTCAGTTCCAGATCGTCAGACCCATCTGTTTTCTGTGTCTTAGTGAAGGCAAGCAGCCATTTACATCACACCCTAACAACATGGCGAAACGCCCAAGATTAAACTAATATTGTACTGTTACTCTTTGATTTGCATTTTTGTGGTTTATATTTTTGTACTGTTACTCTTTGTTTTATATGATTTGCATTTTTGTGTTTTATATTATCTTACATTTTTGTGACTACATGTACTGTACATGCACTTTTTGCAGTCAGTTAGCTATGGAGTAGTAAAAAGAACAAAGGTTAATTGTGGTCACGTGATGTTTCATTTTCAATTTCAAGCCTACCGACCGACTCAACCTTTTGCTGGGGAATTCCCCTGCAACAAGGCTTCAATTTGGAATGGCCTCACCAGCCCTCTCTCTCTTCCATTTCTTCCCAAGGTACGAAAATTAACAGGAAGAGTACTACTGAACTCACCAGCCCTCTCTCTCTTCCATTTCTTCCCAAGGTACGAAGTAGAGTTGGGCGTAAGTGCATAATACCGCAATACAATATGCAGGCGATAATCATACCTGAGTCTCCAGCTTGCTTGCGGTATAGCGAGGACCTGATAAATGAGCATGCGCACTACGAATTGGGCGTGGTACCAGTGCACGTGCTGTTGTGCAAGAGGAAATGGCTGTGAGTGTCGATGTGAAGTTGGTCAAAAAAGGGTACGAAGAGTATTGTGTGGCAGTATTTCGGCCTTGAGGCAGGTGAACACAACATACCAAAGCACGATCTGGAAGACCAGCCCGTTTGCAGGAAATGCAACAAGCAAATACGAGCGAAGCATGGAAATACGTCGAATTTGCTTGCTCATTTGCGTGATCACCACCCCGAAGAGTATGCTGAAGCATCTAAATTCGTTCATAAGGGTGAGCCCTCAACGGCCTCAAGACAACCAACTCTACTAGAAAGTGTGCAAAGGGGAAGTATGTACGACCCGAAATCCGCTCAAGCCAGGGATCTGAATCGTGCTGTTGGTTACTTTTTGGCCAAAGACATACAGCCCTTGTACACATTAGAAAAACCAGGCTTTCAACAGTTGGTGTCCAAATTGAATCCAAAGTATAACCTCCCTTCCAGGAAATACTTTACTGAGACAGAAATTCCTAGACTGTACAACGAAGTAAGAGATACGATTGTTAAACCCAAGCTAACTGAGATCATGTACTTTGCTGCCACAACCGATCTGTGGACAAGCAGAGCTAACCATCCATATCTCAGTCTCACGGTGCACTTTGTCACAAGTTCATGGGATCTGCAAGCCTTCACACTCGAAACCGTGCCAATGTTTGAAGACCATACCGGTCAAAATATAGCTGATGCTGTTGTTGATATTTTAGATAATTGGAATTTGGAGGGTAGCAAACTGATTGCAACCACTACTGATAATGGTTCCAACTTTGCATTTAAGTCATTAGAGTGGACTCGAATCAGCTGCTTTGGCCATAACTTGGACCTAGCTGTTAACAAAGTCTTGCTATAGACCGTGTTCACAGAGCAGTCAAGAGATGCTGTTCTCTAGTTGAAATTTTTAGCCGCAGCTGGAAGAAGGCTAGAGATATTAAGGAAAAACAGGAACAATTGGGATTGCCAGAGCACAAACTGATTGGAGATGCGGCTACTCGGTGGGGCTCCACTTACCACATGGTCTTGAGAGTTGTGGAGCAGCAACAAGCAATATGTGCAGTGCTTGCTAGTGATAGGAAGAATTGGCATCGTATGCCTTCTGCAAGTGAATTTTCTATCCTTGAGGCTGTATTAGAAGTTTTCAAACCTCTGTCTGTATTTACCGATGCGTTGTCTGGTGAAGGTCATGTGACTATCTCTGCCGTTCGCACACTCCTTCATCACTTGTTTGAGAATGTATTGCACGTGGAGTCAGGAAGCAATGGACTAGTCAATGAACTCACGCTTTCTATTTCAAGGAATTTATCATCACGTTATGAAGACCCTGACATTGGTGAACTTCTAGACAAATGTTCATTTTTAGATCCTCGGTTCAAGACAGAGTATCTTCCAAAAGTATCTTCCAAACAAGGAACTCACTCTCACAGCCTTGAAAGAAGAACGAGCTCTTCTTGTAGATACTTCCACTGCCCCTGGTGCCCCAGAGGATGAAAGTGAAGAGGCACCACCTCCAAAGAAGGCAAAGGGACTGGCTGCTATTCGGGGGAAAATGCCGAAGAAGGCATCAATCACCAAACTTTCTCCTGCTGAAATAGTGAATAAGGAAATCACCATGTATGCAGACTTACCTTTAGAAGAGTCAACGTGCGACCCACTGGATTGGTGGAGAGAAAACGTACGCAAATTTCCCCGCCTGTTGCAAGTAGTGAAAAAATACCTCTGCATCTGTGGAACAAGTGTCCCTTCAGAACGAGTGTTCAGTGCAGGAGGTTTGATTGTTGACCCTCATCGTGCACGACTGTTACCTGTACGTGTGAACATGCTTTTGTTTTTGGCTAAAAATCTACCTTAAGATTAATGTATTTGAGTGTTTGTGATATGTATGAACAATTTCAATAATATTGAAATACCGTGGTAACCATGATAACAATAACTGAACAGAGCAAAATGCACTACCACCCAACTCTAGTATGAAGCTGGTAGCTTTTAAGGATTTAAACTGACTTTGTATCTAGTAGTGGTATATATTCCTTTCTATACAGGAGAAAGCCACTCCCATTTCAACTACAGGAGAGGTTGTACCCACGACCACTGCTCCATCTCTTCCTAAGGTACATGGCAGTATATGGCTATTCAAGACTGTGTACAGCATTTTAATTTAGTGCTGAAATGTGAGGACTAGAATTACTCTGTTATATTCCTTTTGCAGAGGGTGCCTAAGAGAGTTGCTCCTCCTATCCCTGCTAAAAAGAGAGCTGCCTCCACTATCACCATACCTCCCCCTTCCCCTCTTTCATCCCTTTCAAAGGTACATAGCCAATAAGAAAGTATATATCCTGAGACCGGCACATGCAGAAATGAGCAATGCGTGTAATTGCAGCAGAGTGACAGTGATATTTTTCTTTTGTAGGAAGCAGCTGCAGAGATCACTGCTCCTGTAGAAACCAACAGGAAGAGTGCTACTGAAGTCACCAGCCCTCGCTCTCTGCCATCCCTTCCCAAGGTACAAAGCTGGTAGCTTTTAAGGATCTATCCTGACTATGTATTCCTTTTTGTACAGGAGGAAGCCACTACATGTACCTCCATTCCAGCTACAGGGAAGGTTGTGGCCACGACCACTGTTCCTACTGCTCCATCACTTCTTAAGGTACTTAGCAAAATATAGCTAAGCAAGACTGTGTACAGTGCTGAAATGTGAGTAATAGAAAATACGCTCTAATACAACCTGTGGAAATATTTCCTTATGCAGGTTGTGCCCAAAAGGGTCGCTCCTCCTATCCCTGCTAAAAGAAAGTCTACGGGAACCATCATGCTACCTCCTATTACGCCTCGTCCATCCCTTTCCAAGGTATACTTAGAGGCACAGAGTGCTCCTTATATAAGTACATACTCTGTCACAGTACCCTGCCCACTTTTCACCACGTGTACCCAGTGAGAACAATAAAAAATTGACTTGCACTAGCAGTAATCAGTGTGCTGCCGCCTTTCGCCATGGCAGTATAGCAGTCCTGGTTTGTTCAGTAGTGCTAGCTCTACCCCAACTTCACAATGCTCTGGATCATCAGCTCAGAATAGTGCATGCCAGTGGCATTGGAGTAGAGCGACAAAGAGTCAGTCATCACACCAGCAATGGAAAAGAAGTTGCAGTCCTTGAATGTATGGGAATGATCTCACACAATGCATTGTTGAACGCTGTCTTTTTCTATAACAGCAAGTGCTTGGCGCTCAGAGGGGTTAGCGAACATCACCGCCTTTGTTTCTCGCAACTTGTACGTTCATACAACCCCAACCGGTACACATACTACAAATTTGGTCCAAAAAATCACTCTGGTGGCGTAAATGACAACAGTGCTGGCAAAATTGTGACAACAATGGACCCAGAGTCTGTCAACAACTACACATTGCCATCCTTGAAAGGTACCACCTGAAGGTATACGCCTTGACCAGCGCTTCTACCTGAAGCCATTGCCATTCACAACCACAGGAGTCAGGCCATGGTACTGGGCAACACCACTTGCCCAGAACAAGCTCCAAACAATTGTCAAAGATATGTTTCCAGATGCCAGAATTGAGGGAAATTTTACAAATCATAGCCTGCAGGCAACCTGTGCTACGAGGCTGTTAGATGCTGGGGTACCGGAAGCGCTTGTTCAAAAACGTACTGGACACAAGTTGGCGGATTCACTCCGACAATACGAGCGCATCACCGAGCAGCAATCTTAGCTGCAAATACTGAACCTGACTACAGTGATGTTAATTAAAACAGTAGTCCAGCCAGATGACGTGGACCCAGACTCCTCATTCTCTTCAGATGACCTTACCGTGTTTGCTTCCCTTTCTGACGTCTAAAACTAGGTGTGTTCCCATGTTTTCCCCTTAACTTAATTGTAGTTATTCAAATGTTATGTAAATGTGCATTGTTGCCGGATTTCATCTGCTCAGTTATTCAGCACTTCCTGATCAATGCATTGCTTTCATGTTTTGACTTCAAATTTCACATTATTGCATCACTTCATATGTGTGAATATGAGAATTGTAAAAAAACAACAGATATTTGACACCCTGTACAGTGAAACCACCCATATACCAAGTGGGTTTGATCATAGCTGGTATGCTTTGGTCTCATAGAGCATGCCAGCCATGATCAAACCCATACTTGTTGAGTTGTTGAGAATCAAGATTACTACATCGTTGCTACAACCAGAATGAAAGAACTCACAGCTGCATGAATCAGGTTTAAGAAGTTGTGACAACAAATGGAATGTCATTATAACTGATCAATCCCTTAAAGTCTTCGTAGGTGAACGCTCCCAGGTTACTTAAATTGTCATCAAATTTCATTGGAAAGGCATCAGCTACTTCTGACTGATGAGTTTCAAATGCACTCACTAGTTAATGTTGCATAACTACGTATTACTCTACGCAAAAGCCTACAGAGCATGGTACTTGTACTTTATGCAATGGCCGTGCCCTAAATCAAACACTCTAACCTTTAAACTTTTGTTTTTGAGCTAATGTGATCAAGGCTTTGCCCAGCTTCCTTTTGTTTGGCAATTCCTAGAAATAAAATAATAAAATGTATGTGTTAACTCTTTGCAGCGAAGTACTCGAAGTACTCACAGTGTCCCATGGTGAGTTTACCTGAGCCTTCCTAGTCCATATTCCATTTAGGGTGTTGGCACTAGAAGCTATAACAAAATTAAACTATAGTAGTAACAGGCAGGTATGGACACAACCAGGTATATAGCTTCACGTTTCATATGTGTTTTCCTGTAAAATGTAAAAAAATAATCATTTCCGCCAGTGATTGTGTCTGGGCTCTTCTCCGCCATGCGCAAGGTGGTACAGAATGAGGTCCGGGTCGCTCAGGACAAGATCAGGGTGGAGACTACAGCCCACCCACCCCCCGGGGCGTGGCTCAGCCCTGGTGACAGCGGCCAGCTGGTCGCTCCCCTCCACATAACTAACTCCTTTCTTACTCCAAAAGAAATCAAAAACAGAAAAACAATCAGCCATGGAACTATTAAAGTCAATGAGAGCATTTTGAAATGATACAGCTTGAGAAGAATGAGTAGGTTTCAGTGTGCTGAAGTTCCACCTCTCTGTGGAGCAGTCATGTAAAGGCCAATATGCAGAGAGTACTTGGTACCTATTAGTTGCTTGTCCTATTTTTGTTCTCAAATAAAATGGAAACTCAGTAGTGGCAGGAAAGAATGTGTTCCTGAATATTTGAAAGCTAATGCTAATGTTATTCACAGAATATTTCCTTTGGGTGCATGAATCCTCCACCTCCAGACAGACTTACTGTTGAATAAGCTATGTACCCCTAAACGGTCTGAAGAGGAAAGCACGCACCAACCCATCCCCAGTTGTAAAAGATGGCGTACTAAACGCTCTCTATCTGATCCCAAGTCAGTGATACACTTTACAGCAAGTTGGAGAATTTCCAGATGAGTCATTGCCAGCTTCACGTGGTAAATTGTTCTGTGTTGCATGCCATGAAGATTTATGTCTAAAATTGAACATCATTACCAGCATTATTAAGTTGACGTAGCACAGCCAAGGCAAGGAAAAGCTTAAGGTGAAGTACGCTTACAAGAGAGACATACGTAGCACAAGCACTCAAGAAGCACAACATGGCCACACATCTCAAAGGTGAAACACTACCAATGGACCAGCAAGTATATCACACCACAGTCGTCAGTGCATTTTGGAAGGCTGGAGTACCTCTTGACAAAGTGGGTCGCTTCAGGAATGTACTGGAGGATAATGCTTTCCACCTGACCCATCATAGCCACATGGCAAACCTGATCCCTTTCAGATGGAAGAACAGCAACGGATCAAGACTGAGATCAAAGGAAGGAATTGTCATTGATGGAACCACCCGCTTGGGGGAGGTTGCAGTGATTTTGGTCTGATACACCACTGAAAACATGGAGATAGAGCAATGCCTTCTGCGGGTAAAGATGATGGCTAAGAGCATGACCAGGAAGGAACTTGCGACAGAATTAAGAAGTGTAATGCCCCGGAGCGTCGGATAGGCGACGACTGGGAACCACAGGAGGCTAACCCGTTGCCCACTCATCCTTTTATCTTCGGTCAACTGAACGTTACTGGTAAGGCTAGAGTTGAAAAGGAAGCACGTGTTGGCCAGCAAAAGCAGCAGTGCTGCAATTACCATTACTGCGAGAAGAGATGAAAGGTAGGTTAGAACTACAAGTAACAGAGAACATGGTTGAAGAATTGTTTGTCCTGCTAAAGATTATGAACAATTAATTAGATGCAGAGCATGCTCAGAATGTGAGGAGGCTTGCCCGTGTGATGGACTATTTATAAGGTAATTTGTTGAGTTATTATTATTTGTGCATCCAGGAATGTGGATACATTTAGGTATGTTCTTATTTGGTTATGTTTAGAGGTTTGTGCAAGCAGGATATAGCGGTTTTTATGTTTGCAAGAATGTTTTAGGGTTAGGGTTAAATTTAATCTATATGGGATTAAAAATTGATGTGCACTTTACTCATAATAAAATGCATCTTCTATGTTTTCTACTCTATAGGTATCCATGTCTGAGCCGAGAGGGGACAATAGCAGTAAGCATTCCAGTTTGATAACGCCAGCTGATGACACTACGTTGGAAAAGCGGATAAAAACGGATGTGTTAACGGACGCAGTACGGTGTATCCGTATTAAGGTGGTCCCTCTATGGAAGCAAATCGGTATACTTCCTGACCCTTAGTCGTATACCCGTACGTAAATGAATACATTGTCCGTTAATTGCGCGTACAGTTACTGTGAACACGCGGCATTTCCCCTGTGCTACACTCACATTATTAAATCTCCACTCGTATTAATAAATCTGTAAATCTGTGTTCATATTTATATATCTGCACTCAGATTTATAAACCTGCAGAGTTGGAGTGGTACTGTGTAGATTGATTTTCCCCTATAATAATCACGATTTGGAATCACGTGGTCCATATTTTACATCATGTGATTTACAAGATAGTTGCCACGCAAATCTATCTCGTAGGGCAGAACCAAAAACCAAGTGAAGTTGTGCAAATGTCACGTGATGTTAGAAGTGGTCACCTGACAAAGTTACCAATTATATTTTCAAATGATTGATTGGCTCTACATACCAAAATGGCGTCCATTGAACAGAGTTTTGTTGTGGCGGCTACAGTTGCGTTACTGAATGACCGGTCAGCAGATGGAAGCACAAGCAGGTTAGTGCTTCCATTCCCAGAGTATTCACTGACGTAGCAAGTTGTGAATAAAATTATGCATGCACAGCACTCTTGTTTCCGGTGCCTCAAGTCAAACTATGCCGTGTTTAATAGGGACTACACTTCACTAGTAGTAATAGTAGTAGCTCCATGGTCCAGGCTCACCTGTGTTTCATCCCTGTTCACTAACAATCTCCAAGTTAGGAACGAAATGTGGTATTATTTGTACAGGCAGGATATTCTCGGAGCCAGTAGGTATACTATCTATCGTCGTCTACATGAAGAAGGGAGATTTTATGACCGGTATACTAATATTTCAGACCAGGATCTGGAGAGAACTATAGCCATACTTAAAGTCCAACATCCCAAGGATGGTGAAGTTTTAAATGATGATAGGACACCTGTATCGTCAGCAGATACGTGTTCCAAGAGCTCGCCTTCGTGCATCTATTCATCAAGCTGACCATGAAGGTACAGAGCAATCAGGCTAGACTCTAGAGTAGCCCTTGCCCAGGTCAGCCAGTTTTTCACAGATACATTGACTAAAGTACAAGAGGAAGGAAAAAAACAAAGCTAAGGCCGAGGCCATTGCCAAAGCACTCACGGTCACAGAGGCTTACACAAGCACTATGGCACTCAGTCTGACTACACAGCAATTCAACCAGTACATTAAAGATAGGCTTAGCACAGAGCACATTACTACTGCACGAAAGCTATACACTAGAGCACTCGCAGCAAGCATACAGCCTAAGGATAAGCGCACTGATGCAGCAGACTTCATTTTAGGAAGCCTCAATAAACACAAAAACAGACTACAGAGGGAAGCCTTTGGACTAGCAGCTGCACAAGCCACACCACATGCAGCCCTATGGGAAGTAGAGACACCACTATACTAGCCGCCACAGCCAACCTGCTTTCATGGCTGGGGCTCATCCACCAAACAGGTAATGCACTGTATGGGCTGGCAGCCATGTATGCACATGCATTTGTAGCCAACTATACCAAGCTTATATCAGAAACGGCTCCAGAATAGAGGCACTACGTACAATAAGCACCAATGAAAGCCATGCTATACTGCTGGGGGCTAGGAATCAGCCTGATAATGCAAGAGTATGTGCATACAACAGGGGCCATATTTGCAATGGTAGACCTCAACAGACCAAAACACTGGTGGGTAGTAACACACCAAAAGCAAGGGTTTGAATTTACAAGCTATAAACCAGCCATGGTAGGAATGTTAGTCAAATACCCTCCAACAAGGCTGGCAGCAACCAGG
This sequence comes from Phakellia ventilabrum, assembly GCA_963921505.1. NCBI lineage: Eukaryota > Metazoa > Porifera > Demospongiae > Axinellida > Axinellidae > Phakellia > Phakellia ventilabrum. Next base: position 4,200,665 of record OY997389.1, read on the forward strand.
ACCAAAGAGGGGGCAACACTCTGTCCATACTGTCAAAAGTATGTCAAACCCACCACAGACAGGTATACCACAGAAGAAACCATAGGCATACACCTCTTCTTCTGCCCATTTGCAACTAAAGAATACGGCAAGACACTGATACAAAATCAGCCCAACATCAAGCAGCCATTAGATGCCCCACCAAACAACTACCAACAACGCCAAATATGCCTTGGACCAGTCCCAGACAAAAGCCTGCATGGGCCGTTATGTGCAGCCAGATGGCTAGCAGCCCCAAAGAAGAAAACAGCCACATTCTGTGAAGGGCAGTGCAAAACGTGTGGCACAATATACCTACCAGACAGGACATATGCCTTGCCACCAGGTGCCAACATAAAAAAAGAACAAGCCACCACAGTAGAGATTACAGACTAGGTAGACACAGTGCTACAAAACCATGACAGGGCACACCAAGCACCAATAGTAGCACACCCACCTGCACCAACAACAATAGATGACAATGTGAGTTTGAGGTTGAACAATACCTTGAGGTCAGCCCCCAGGGCATCATGGGCCTGCCTGCCACAGGAAACACAGAATACAGCCAAATACTCCTCACACTAGAAAATGGACAAACAGCTAGGCTTGCGCTAATTATTCCGGAATAATTTTGAGAATAATAGGCATAGCTGAGAATTGAGAATAATTCCGGAATAATAGGTAAGAACTTCGATTGTGGCCGGCTTGCGCGCGCCGCGTTGACATTGCGCAACTGATCCACGTGCTAAATTCAAGTTAAAATGGCGTCGTCGAGTCACTCAGGTTTGGAAGGTTCTAGTAGCAGCAGTTCAACAGCAAGACCCGAATCCGATGAGAATCCAGAAGAAAGTGCGCCTGTGGTTTCGCTGCTGGACCGACTAAAGGCTCCCAAAGCATCCGAGTTTGCCCGTAATCGGAAAGTCGATCGAAACCCCCCACCGAAGGGAAAGAGGCGGACACGTGGGACTATCGTGGCGAGCGATCCGAAGAGTGTAAGCGCAGCACAACGAGTACGTAAGTTTTCTGATGAGGGGCTAACTGTGTCCAACGGTAAATTATTTTGTATAGCCTGCCGCGAAGAGCTCTCCCTGAAAAAGAACGTGATAGCTAATCATGTGCTGAGTGCAAAGCACAAGACTGGGAAGGCCAAGCTTGGTTCAAAAGAAGCTAAAGAGAGAGACATAGCACTCGCTTTAAAACAAGCTGATGAGCAATGCCATCCAGTTGGGGAGACACTGCCTATAGAGCAACGAGTATATAGAGTCAAGGTAGTTAGAACCTTCCTTCGCGCTGCTGTCCCATTAAACAAGCTTGCTACGTTCCGTGAGCTGCTCGAGGAAGGTGGCTTTCGCCTGACTGATCGCCGTCATATGTCCGACCTGGTCCCTTTCATTTTCTCGCAGGAAGTGGACCAGCTTAAGACCGAGATGAATGGGTGCCCTGTGTCGGTTATCTTTGATGGGACAACCCGCTTAGGTGAGGCTATGGCCATAGTGGTTCGGTTTGTCGATGCTGACTTCAACATACACCAGCGCTTGATTCGCATGCTTTTGTTGGCTCATTCCATGACCGGGGAGGAGATAGCAAGGGAATTGATAAACACTCTCTCTGTGCGCTATGGTATCTCTTCAGAGCTACTCCTTGCCGCCATGCATGACCGAGCTAGCACTAACAATGTTGCTATGAGGACAGTGAAGGTAGTCTACCCTTCACTTATAGATGTCGGCTGCTTTTCACACACGCTTAATCTAGTAGGTGAGAAGTTTGCCACACCACACTTGAGCGACTTTCTCTCATCTTGGGTGACAATGTTCAGCCATAGTCCCAAGACTCGTCTGCTTTGGAGGACGCAAACTGGGCGCTCGATGCCAGGGTACTCTACCACTAGATGGTGGAGCAAATGGGAGGTTGTCAAGTACCTTGTAGAGCTGTTTGGGGACGTTGAGGCTTTCTTGAGGCGGAATGAGGGGATAGCTCCTAGCACCAGAGGAAAGCTCTTATCCTACTTTGACAATCCACAGAAGAAGGTATGCCTTCAAATGGAGGCTGCTATTATAGTGGATGTTGGCCATTCCTTTGTCCAGGCCACTTACAATCTAGAGGGAGATGGCCCCCTGGCATTGACTTCTTACGAAGTCATTAGTGCTTTGACAACCTCTGTCAACCAGGTACAGCATTACCCAAATGCTCAGGCTGTGGCGAGGAGTGTGTCATCCGGTAATGCAGCAACCCAGCAGCAGTTACTGCAGTACGCCCTTTCTTGTGTGCAACCTGGTTTGCAGTACTTTCTTGATCGGAAGGGCTCTAGCATGGAGGAACCGTTGGCATGCTTTAAGGCTGCTCGCTTCTTTTCTCCCAGCAAAGTACATGAGATACGCCCCTCTGCTTTGGATTTGGATGCACTACTCTGCTTTCCTTTCCTTCGCAGTAGTTTGAGTGACTTGAAGAGTGAGCTGCCGGCTTATTTAGCTGCGTCAGAGGATGTTAGCCCAGACCTTTGCCCACTGGAGTTCTGGAGAAGGCACAAGGACTCCCTGCCTTCTTGGGCGTCAGCGGTTTGCAAAGTCATTCTTGTCCAGCCTTCCTCTGCAGCCTCAGAACATGTATTTTCGATCCTGAACCAGTCTTTTGGTGAGCAGCAAGCCCTATCGTTGCAGGACTATATCGAGGCATCGTTAATGCTGCAGTACAACAAGCACTGAACGGATTTTTTTATACTTGCAACGTAGTCACTAATATATGTGTATGCTACCATATCTGAAAGTTGTGTTGAGAACTTGAGAATAATCATTATTTATTTGAGAATAATCGGTACTTTTGTGAGAATAATAGGGAGATTTCATGAGAATTACAGAATAGAATAATCGGTGAAAAATAAAGAATAATTAGCTCAAGCCTACAAACAGCCCAGATAGATGGAGATGTAATACATGAGGTCCTACACACAGCACTGACAACAGGGTATACCATGCCAGTACCTATGCACTTTACCAAGGGTATAGTAGTACCGAAGACCTACCACCACTCGAAGCATCACCAGAGCCACCAAAAGTAAGCCCTGATAAGGTGTAACTGTAAAACCAAACCATCTCCCCTTTTCTCTAGGCCAAGCAGCAAAAATCATCAATGATGCATTGCTAGGATGTAGCAATAAAGAAAAGCTGAAGATACTCATGCCAATTGCTGCAGACATAAGCAAACACACATAAGCAAAGAATGTCTGTTATACAGACTGTTAATGTATATATCTCTATATCTCTATGCAGATCCCTACATAATAGATGAAGCACAAGACACTAGCAGCAACTACAGCAACACCACCACAGACAACACCGAAACAAGGCTCCATGTGGTAAGAACTGTATTGTTGTATGATTCTATGGCTGTAGTAGCATGGAGGTGTTAGCTAGTCTGCTGATGAAAGTTTCAGTGAGGGGATGGCGAATACGGCACGGAAAAAGAAGATTGACGTTATATAAAGAGTTACAAAATGCATGAGGCCAAAGACTGTAAATGCTGTGTGCTTCACTCCAGTGGAGAGCCTATTATGTTGCTGGATGTGGAAACACCATCACCTCACGTTTAGGTTGAGAACCACCACAATGATCAAACGGATTGGGAGTTTTACTCATACAAGTTATACTTATCCATACCGGATCAAGTGGGTGTGGGCCTGAAGCTCAGCTCAGCAAGCTAGATGCCATCGCTACCGCACTCTCCTTTGTGAAGTTGTACATTTGTCAAGAAGATACCAGTGAGGCGCTTTTTAATCAATGCCTTCGGATGCAGGACACAATCAGTGCCTGGAAGCGTACCCTACGAGTGCAGAGGCGTAAGAAATCTGAAGCACGCATTGAAGAGTTATCAGCTACACCCCTCTCCCTGGCCGAAGTGACTCCGGTGGTGGAATGCGAGAAGATGTGGTCTGATGTTGAAGAGGTGATTGAGCAGCTTGAAAATGGAGAGGAGGTGTCAGATGTAGCCATCAATCGATGCAGTATAGCATTGGCTGGGCTATTGATGTTCAAGTCGTGAGTGCGTCCCGGTGCAGTGTGTAACTGCACACTAAATGAGTATCAGCATATGGAAGCTGTGGAAGAGGATGGTGAGATAGAGAGAATGAGGTATATACAAACTTCGAGTCCCTCATTTCTGCTCTGATTAGATTAAACCACCAGTTTTGTATTTAACATAGTATTCAGAGTAGGTTATAGGTTATTGTTGCTGATGTATAAATTATTTATATTGATGACATATTGCCTTGCAATACAGTACACACTATTTCTTTGATTGGTGTTGGTGTTAGTCTAAACAACTGTTTAACTTTTAGTAATGGTTATGTTGTTGTATTTCCTACTTGCATACACATTTCCTATGATGACTAACCTCTACTCCATGTACATGTGGTAAACGTTTGTGCACTGAATTTGTGCCTTGTTTTGTAGATTGTAATATTCATGTCTTTTTTTCTGCAGTGGCATCTTTCACTAACAACTACGCATTAATCCACCTTTCATTATGATAACCAAGGCGATACAATGTACCAGGTACCTCCCCTTTCATAAGATCTTGTGAAGCAAGCAATTCTCACATGTGATTCAAGTACTATAACTGCTCGATTGAACTAGCAACAGATACAAGGGTAAATTCATTTAGTAGCCTCACGTAGCATTTGGCTGTACATGCATGCAACAGTAGTTGCTATACAAACCCAGGAGTTATCCCAGAGTAGCATACGACGCAAGGACTGCGCTGGGTGGGGCGAGACAGTGGTATTTCACAAGCTCGCAACAATAGTAATCCGGGAACCCAAGAAACTATGAAAAAGTGACAGGTCTTTGGGAGAATGATGTCTCTATCTGTAACATACTTTCAAGGACTATTGCTACGGGCGAGTGGAGAGACGGGCTGTGCTGCTCAGACACATTCTCCAACATCGCTCAATCATGCCGGCCATTAATTTTAGCCCCGATTTCTCTACTTACACAGAGGCTACACAGACTGTACTACCCCTAGAGCCGTAGCAAGCCTTCCTTGGTAAGATTATGTGGTAGACTTGTCCAGATTTCTAACAGTTCGTGCATTATAAGTTTGAAGACGATATCCACGTAACTGCCAGAGATGCCCTTTTCAACACGTGGCTTGCCCCCCGGGGCCCAGCTGATTGTATTCCTCAGTGTGACGCACATATATACATGTTTGCTTAGAAGTAAACTATCGCTCTCAAGATGCTAAATCTAAGGATCAGCTATAGGTGATCCTCTCTCACTGTAGAATGTGATAGAGAAAATACCCAATGGCAACTATGTTCCATACAACAGGGTATATGGGTTTTAAGGACTACAGGAAGATGCTCGCTGGCCTGCCTGCCCATGCAAGAGACTATTAGCTCATCAGAGGCTACGGCCAACAGTAGAACCCTGCCCCACAACTTTGCGTTCACTTGTCACATTACCGTCTAGATTTTCCTGCATGGGTGTGGTCAGATCGATAGATGTGTGTCATCTAGGGCTGTGAACGACCATGGATGTAGCTTGATCTAAGAGCTAAGACCATGAAAGAAAGAACTACGTGTGTGGGTAAGATGATTATGATACTTCTACATACACACTGTCACTTGACAAGTCCTGTTCATTCTGCAGCTATACAACATCCGAAAGAAGCATCTCAGAAGAATGCAAATGAAGAGCGTCTATGGAGTGAGATCAATTGGGAATTCATGAGTGAAGAAAGTGAAGTAGACAATGAGTCACTGAATAGGCACCCCCTTGCATTTCGATCTGATACAATAAGCAAGTCATTTACACTGGCTTCACTATATGCAGGAGTTTAGCATGCTGTGTTTTTCTGCTTTAGTACTCAACCGGCTGATTTCAAAACTGGATAAGAGATTGAAAAACACAGAGCCAGCAAAGCACGGGTTTAAACAGAAAGAACGCATTATCAAGTCTCCCTCGAAGCTTGGACCACCTGCAAATTCTCCAAGCTGGGCTGTTGTCGCTGAGATACCCTCATCCTCTCATGAAGGTCATACCAATGAGACCCCCACAAGCACTCGTCAAGGGCCTTATACCCATGAAGCACCCTGAAGGGCTCATCAAGGGCCTTCTACCCATGAAGCACCCTCAAGGACTCATTGAGGGCCTTCCACCCATGAGACACCCTCAGGCTCTCGTCAACGGTCTATTGGACGGCGGAGGCTCAACCTGCATCCATTGCTGTCATCATCAGATGAGTAGCAATAAAGAGACAGACTAGATTCATTCATTTGATGATGTCTTTGTCCACCTATTGTTAATAATTTTGAGTTCTATTTATGCGAATAAAAATGAGGCAATTATATCGCAGCTGGATGCTACGGTGTAAATATGTGATACGTTCGTTGGAAAAGTGGATGAAAATGGATGTGTTAACGGACGCAGTACGGTGTATCCATATTAAAGTGGTCCCCCTACGGAGGCAAATCGGTGTACATCCTGACCCTTAGACGGATACCCGTACGCAAATGAATACATTGTCTGTTGATCGTGCGTACGGTTACCATGACCATGCGACATTTCCCGTGCCATACTTACATTATTAAATCTGCATTCATATTTATAAATGTACACCTACATTTTAGTAAATCTGTGTTCATAATAATCACGATTTGGAAGCACGTGGCACGTGATGTAAAAAGACATAGGCCAAATCTTTTTTTTGGAGCACAGTGGTCTTTGTCTACTTTCTGCATATACGTATGTGCTGTTCTTCGGTGAGTTATCAGATTTTATCACACTAATCAGTTTCAGGCAAAGCCTACAATTCTCTACGATCTAGTGCTAGTTAGTTACTACATACTGGTGATGAGAATAGTGGTTCATTATGGCCCGTCCTGCTTTTGGAACAATCCAGGAGTTTCGCCTGGAGACAAAACTGATCTCTGCGTACCTGGAGTGCATCAACTTATACTTATACTACGAACTAGTGGGAATTCTGACACAGCACTTCCAGCCGAAGCTGCTTGTGATCGCCGAAAGATTTCGTTTTCACTGCCGTGACCAAGCTCCTGGCGAGTCTGTGGCAAAATACGTGGCAGAGCTGAGGCGGCTCTCAACACACTGTCAGTTCGACACGTGTCTAGACCAAGCTCTCTGTGATCGACTGGTTTGTGGTCTCAGGAATGAAAGTGTAAAAAAGCACCTGCTCGCAGAGACCGCACTCATCCTGCAGCGAGCAATGGAGTTGGCGCAAGGAATGGAAGCCGCCAAGCTGAATGTGAAAGCTCTAAAGGGTACCGCAGTAGCCCTACAGAAGAACTCTTGCCAGCAGCCGAACAGCATGCTACAGCTGTGGTAAACTAAATCATGATCCGAAAGACTGTCGCTTTCGTGACGCTACTTGTCATGCCTGTGGCAAGAAGGGCCACATTTAGGCCTTGGTAGATTATGCTAGCATAATTCTGGGAATAATAGGTGCTTCTGAGCATCAAGAATTATGCTAGCATAATAGGTAGACTTTCCTGATGAGATAACCAGAATGCCGCTGAGGGCGTTCAAGCAAGATTGACGTCATTGAATGGTGGAAATCACACGATAACCTACCACAAGATTGGTCTTGTTGGTGCAGCCGAACGTGTATTCTCAGTATTAAACGGCTCCTTTTCATCACAACAAGAATCCTCTTTGGAGGACTACATACAACTGTCAGTAATGCTACAATACAACCAATAACTTACTTTACTGTAATCGTGTATTGTCAATTTGTCATTTTTAAAATTCATGTATGAAATTCAGTTACTGGTAGCATAATAGGTGCATTGAAAATATGTGAAGAATAGGGGAATAAGAGTAAGAGGTAGAAGTTTGAGCATAATCTACCAAGGCCTAGCCACATTGCTCCCGCTTGTCGATCAAAGAAGAAGCCGACACACGGGTGGAAACCACACCCCCACAAGACGAGGTGGGTAGCTGCTGAAGACAAGTCCTCGAGTGAATCTGAGGAATCGAAGCTATTTGTCATTGGTGATAAGTTCTCACGCCCGATCACTGTGGACCTCCTCAAAAAAACATCCTTTGAGGCAGCAGAGAGCAACGAGGAGAGGGTTCTCGCACATGTATATACTTGCAAACATGTCTTTTATGATATACGTTGCACAAGATCATTGAAATCTCATCCACTGAACATCATAGCAAAAAGATGGTGCCACAAAATAAGACTTTGTGTGCAATAGAAATCTTGAAAATGTTCTACTAAGGGTCTCACTTTAACATTTTGAAAACATGGAAGATGCAGCTTGTGAAGCAAAATTAAATATTAACAGAGCCATGCGTAGCAAGAAGCCCTTCGAGTATGCCAGTGGTGAGGAGACCTCTAGCAGTCTCTTGCCCTCTGTTATACATCATTCTCCTCCAGAGGCTGGTAGTAATAATACCAGCACAAGTGATACTAGCCTGCCCCAACAATGTGTTGGGGACTGTGATGATGAAGAGCCACTGAAAGCGTGGGAAGATGGCAGGTTTGATGCTCCAGCAGTATTACCATAAAATCAAGAAACAAACAGAAGGATATTGGAACGATGGCAAGCTGATGGACCAGGTGAGCAGAACAATTGATATTTGCACTCTCAGCCAGCTTTGCTTGGTTTGATAAAAGCAAGCAAAATATGACCTCTCTACTATTTTATGGGTCCCAAATCTTAATTACGTACGTATCTACCTGTACCCGTGTAAAAAAGAACGCAAAATTTGTCACATCTGCGCGTATTGCAATAAATCTCGTAAATTTATATCCTCCGCATAATTCTACGGCTGCGCAAAACGCATATTTTTAATTCACTCACACATTTCGGCTTACTACGCGCAGCTGCGCGGAAACACGTGGGCGCTAGCGTAGGGCGTAATCTGGCGTATCCAGCGTGCGATACTACGCTAGAGATACAACAGGCTGAACATTGTCGAAAACTGAAAAAAAATTATATTGCAATGTGCAAAGTGGGCCCCGTCTTAAATTCACTTGCATACAAGTATTATTTTTCATTAATTTAACTTTCCTCACATCTTTCTGACCCAGCGGAAACACTCTGAGAGGTGGAGCGTATCCCACAGCCCACCTGCAGTTGTGCTGTCAGATGGTTAGCTGCTCTTGTAATCATCACAGATGACTAATTAATAAGCAATTTAGTATATCATGTTACATATGTACTGCTTTACAGAGCCCTGCAGGAGCTGGAACTCCATTGGCCCTGGACGCCGACAGGTACATGTACAGTGAATATTTGCTTCTCTTTATTTTCCTTTCTCTTTTATCCCAACAGGATGACCTGCAGGATGTGCGAAGGGCGATTATGACGGTTGATACGAAAGTATCACTGCTGCTTGAGAAGGCTATTCTATTTTCAAAAATTCGCGGCATAAAGGTGTGCTGCATGACTAATAGCATAAGAATGTAATTCTTAATTATTATTGCATTACTCTTATAGCAGGAACCAGCTTCCCTGCCGGCACTGGGGCGATCCAATACCTTTCCTGATATGAATCTTTATGCCATGCCAATTACAGTTTCTTGATTGAGCACTGAATGTTATTTATAGGGTCGGTGAGTGTTTCACCTACCTCCCTGCACCCCAAGGAAGCTGGTCTAGGGTCGGTGAGGGTTTCACCTACCTCCCTGCACCCCAAGGAAGCTGGTCATCTGGAGCGATCGGGAAGCTTTCCTGGTATGGATTATTGTTATCATTGACCAGTACACAGTGTCTCTTCTTTCAGATTATGAGACTGAACCTACTTAACTTTCCTATAGGGTCCTCACGTGAAAGTACTAAGTCGCCACTACCTGCAAAGTGGCACTATGGCAGCCGGAGTAAGTTATGTGTACATTGGGAGTAAGTAATATGTATATCTTCCAATAGACCCTTTTCTGCTACGATGTCATTTTGGGGGAAGTGCATGTTTCCTTGTATTTCTCCATTTAGTGCCTACTTTTCCCCAATGACATGGTGGAAAAGGGTTTTGTATCCTGGGAATCCGAGTAGGTACTAAATGGTGAAATACATGGAAACATGCGTATTTTCGTGCTTCCGTTTATAAAAGTTACATGAAAGGAATATTATACCAGCCAAAATATCACTCTTTTGTATCACCAGAATCCCCACAAGTGCAACAAGTGCAGCATTGCCAGCTGGTGGATCAGGAGGCCCATGAGGGTAAGAATTGTTAATGTTTCACTCTTGAGCTTTTTACTGTACCTGTTCATGCATGTGGCATAGTATATGTTGGTTACAGTGCACTTGCGTATCCCTACTAAGAATATGTTTTATAATTCAACAGGGGTCGGCTTTTGGTTGGGGGACCCCAGTACCCACGCCGCTGAAGACAAGAAGGTGTGGGTGGCTGGGGGTGACGTTGAGCGTGTCCAGGCGGCGGAGCTGACTTCTCCATCTCCCGAGAAGCTTGCGATCAACCTTATGGCCGTCTTTTTCAGGGAGGAGCAATTAGCACAGGGGTGTTGCACACCTGCGCCGGGGAGGGTGTTGCTGTCCCCCCGTATCATTCATATCACCTTGACTTCCTGCCAAATGTTTGAGAAATTTAGTCTTCTAAACCCGTAACAATATTTCAGTGGTGTGTGTTAGATGGAATCGTTCCTAGAATGAGCGCACAACTGCATGTCAGCAGCAGGATGGCTAGAGCATCCCGCTATAGTACAAGCACTGGGGATAAAGGTAGGTAGTTACAGATAGCGCTAATTACTATGAGCCTGACTCTGAGCTCGCTACCCTAATTGTGGCAAGCATTTCTTTGGCTCTGGTATGAGCATTACATGGCCATAGTCAATAGGACTAACACAATGTTGACAACTACGATCTAATGCAACCGTCACATGGCTGTATAGTATTTTTCCATCAAGATTCTGGCTACACAAGACTAGCGCTAGCTGTAACTACGCGCCTAGTCTAGTGAGAATTAAGTGTGTTGTCAGTCAACTGCAGTGTCTCCCCACTGCTCTCCCAGCAGCATTGAGGGACTGAGCATCGGTGAGCAATGTTGCTTTGAGAACCCTGAAGGTTGTCTACCCTCTTGTCGTGGATGTTGGGTACTTTTCACACATAATAACCCTTGCAGGGGAGCGCCCTCCCTTTCCTGAGTTTGGAGATGGGGTTTTATTCCTTGTCCTTGAATTTCATCGTTTGAATTCTAAGCTCAGTCCGTTACACTGATCCAACCATAATCTGCAGCAGCCGAAGGAATTTTTTTTACTGCTTAATGCTATCTTTAGTGATCAGCAACACCAGTCTCTACAAGACTCTGTGGAGCTATCAGTAATGTATCAATACACCCAGTAAGCACTGAGAATCTCTAGATTCTCTACTACATTGAACCTATGCAATTTTGTTCAATGAAATTTGTGAGAGTAATACTGAGAATTATGGGTAAAATTCGGGGAATTTGAGATATAAATTTTTCAAGTAAATCTGCCTAAGCCTACCAATGACAACCTTGTGGTAGCATGCTATTCAGATAACAACCCAGTGACAAGCTTGCAGTAAACCTGTTACTAACAGCCTTGTACATCAAAAGATAATATTCAGGCAACCACATGTGATCATAAATGTAAACACTGGAAGTATGTATGAGTGGTATGCATCAGAAGCAGTAACAAGCACATTCATTATGCTCAGTCAGTCTAGTTCTTTGGAGTTAGAAAGGACAATTATAAATACTAAGCCAGTTACACTTGTCCACAATATTCTGCAGCTGTATTACACAAAGATCATCACTTCTGCAGTATGAGAATGCAATTCATACTTCTGTATTAAAAAACTCACTTCGGAGGGTGCGGTGAGACTAGATGAGTATCAAGTTGTGTGTTCATCACATTATTGCAAAGTTTGACTTCAGCTATTCTTAGATGAGTAATGAGTGCAAATTGTGCCTTTATGCTGGCAGATGTGAGAGGCTGAGCCCAAGGTCAAAGGAAGAGTGGCTGGCTAGATTTAGCAGTCACTAAAACGTTGTTTTTTTCTTTATCCAAATTCAATGCACAGGAAATGTACATCAGGGTAAAGCAAACTAGCCAGAGGCTAATACAAAGGCAACCCTATCAAAAAAATAAACAAGGAAAAGGAAAAGAAGCAGGCAAGGCAAAGCGTAAGGCAATGTAACTTGACCAATAAAGAACGTACTGCATTTATAGCCATGTGTCTATTACCTGGCCTCATCACGCACACATACCAGCCACACTATGCATGCCAACAAGAACGCTACCAGATTCATTAGGGAGAATGCCAATGTCAAGGGGCAGCCAAACCTGATGATACCTAAGTTTTGTGATTGGGTGAATGAAAATCTCCTCTCGAACGAGATACTTGAACCTGAAATATTTCGGTGGAGACGGCAAGAAAATGAATGCACGAGTTGGAATTTGAGGTGGTAGCGAAGAAGAAGGGAACATTTGTCGATGGCCATGAACCTGACGATGTTGTGGAATATCGAAAGAAATTCTTGTGGAGAATGGGATTCCTCAATGCCAGCAATGCCCCAACAGAAGAGGCAAAAGTGGCTCTGCCTGCTGATCTGCACACACCTCCACCAGAAGTCACAGACAAGACAGTCATCCTCTTCCACGATGAGACAACATTTCAAGCCAATGAAGATCAGTCAATTCTCTGGGCAGTGAAGGGTACAAGTGTGATACGGCCGAAGTCCAGAGGAAGTGGGATCATGATATCAGATTTCATTGAGAAAAAGAGTCACTATTTGGCACTGACACAGTAGGAGTATGAAGAAGCGAAGAAGAATGATCCATCAATTAGGAAGCATGCACATCAGTTCCTAGAGTATGGAGAAGTGAAGGAGTGCTACTGGAAGTCAGATAAATTCATGGTTCAGATCAGGGAAGCGGTGAAGATCGCCGAAGTGAAATACACAATGGAGGGTCATTTGGATATTCGACTACAGTAATTGCCATTCAGCCAAGCCAGAAGATGCACTTGACGTTACAAAGATGAACGTTAATCCTGGAGGCAAGCAGCGAGTGATGCGTGATGGGCGGTGGAATGGCAAACCACAGAAAATAAATTATTCACTCGGTGTACCTAAAGGAATGTGAGTCATTCTGCAGAAGAGGGGGATCCATACACGTGGGATGGCTGCAAACGACATGAAAAACATTTTGGGCAGTCACTCTAACTTCCAAAATGAGAAATCAAGAATTGAGTGGTTTTTAGTGGAGGACAAGGGACACATTATTTACATATTGCCCAAATTTCACGGTGAACTAAACCCCATTGAATGGGTATGGGCTCAGGCAAAGTGCTATTCAAAGGCATACTGCAAATATAGCATCATAAGCCTCCGGAACATTATACACCCAGCTCCCGATTCGGTCACGAGTCTCTAGAAAGTATGCAGAATCACTTCAGGAAGGTTAGGAACTATATACATTCAGATTTAAGTTTACTACGAACCAAGTTACTACATTTTGGCAACAAGGGTGAAACCATGGCCAAGCACGGCAGTATCGGACAGTTTGAGTGCGCTTGTGAAGGACTGGACCTCCTATATCAAGCGATTACAGCAATATTTTGCTGCAAACAAAGTGACCGATGTCGGCAAGCAGCGGATCTACAGGGGTCAAAAGCCAAGAAACTGCACGCCGTTACACCGCAAGAGACACCGCAATCGAAGCGCTGGAAACTGACATGTTACCACCATGTTACATGTTCTTGGTTATTTAACCATTCAAAAAGTGCAGACGTGTGAGACAATTATAACTATGATGGAAATCTTAGGCACCTAACAACCCTATTTATGTGTAATTTGCAAACTCATTACAGCATTAAGAAAAACAACAGCGAACCATGTCAGTTTCTTATGATGGTGAAACCTTTTGTTTGATTGTAGAGGTTGCCTCAGATAATTCAGTTATTGAGACCATCATATGTAAGTGTGATTGAGCAGTTTCCATTCTTCGTGCTTTCAGCTACACAGCAAATACGGTTACTTCAACACATACTTTCATGATGATGGTTATGAACACCCCAAAAACATGATCGTTTTTCCAAGCAGAACCACAGCAACCAGTGTCCCACCAGAGGTTGAACTGCAGTTTGAGAACTTTCAAGTTCTGTTATTCTCTCACAAAAAGTGGTCCATGTGGTCCTTTGTGAATACTTACCAACTCTTCGTAAGTACTATACCCGGTAAGCGGCCCGGGTAAATGTTAAATGTAGTTTAACTATAGTTAGACGTAGTTAACATCAAAGGGCCGACCAAGGTTCAAGGGTCAAGGTTAATCAACTGGTTGTGCACATGCACAAGGAGTGGCTTTGTGTCTACACACTGGTATAACCATCTATTAAGCGCTCCCACCACTCCCACCTGGTGCAGAAGGTGCAGTTTACGTTGGGGTTATTGTTGTTGTTGTTGTTTTTTCCGTTTCTCTGTCTGGAATCTCGGTTCCGACGTGATAGTGTCAGCCAGAAACGGAGGTCTGCCTCCATTAAGTCCCACCCTTGCACCTCGCCCACTGGGTGAGCGTAGGGATAGGGCATCCGGCCACACATCCGCCACGTACCTAAACAGAGTAGCCTTGGGGCGCTGGGGCATATCTGTTGAATGATGGCTCATAATGGAGGGTTCGGTTTCAAGGTAAGCAGTCCGGAAAAATGTTAACAAGCATCTGTGCACATTATATATAATATCACTGCACTTGTTGCAGGGGTCTGAATCTCAAGCTAGAATTTTTTTTCTCTATCTTTAGTGCACCTGAAGTATAGATTCCCTTGTTATGGTGAAAAGGAGAGGTGGAACAATATAATTAAGAAAAACATGAATGCGAAGTGCCGAACTGCAAGAGCTGCTCTTGCCAGGAGAAGCCGACAGCCAATCCTCAGGGATCCAGTAGACCTGGAGCAGTAACAGGGCCACAAGTTTATATAGTAACATGAGACTCGTGCAGCTTAATTGTGTTGTTTTTGTACATCAGATAACTAAGAGTAAGTTACTCTAAATGAGCTACTCCTGCTTTTTCTTTTTGTACACCAGGTTGTGATTCTTTTTGTACTGCTGCTGCAACTACATGCAAGTGTCAGCTCCTAGCAGCTGCTGCAGTTATATTACTGATAATAAAAGTTGTTCCACTGAGCACGTGCAGATGCTAGAATAATCTGCGCAAATATTTGCCTCCTGCGCGAAAAACCGTTAGTAATAATTTAGCGTGGATGCTGTTGGTCTCAGATATACGCAAATATTCTGCGTGAATATATATATGCCTCCTGCGCGAAAATCTGTTAATATTTGCTCAGAGGCAGTTGTTCTCATTTTCGCGAATATATGCGCTATGCATAAATCGGCGAATATTACGGCCATAAATGCATGCATTACTGTAGCTGTGTCTAACTGGTGAACACGTATTTGCGCACTATCACAATTCACACCTGTCGCCGTCTCTCAGCGTCCCCCGTGAGCTGCTCTGTCTACCCTTTCTTCCCCTCCTTCTTCCTTTCCTTCTATCCCTTCACCCATTTGTTCTATCCCTTCGTTCCCTCCTCCACCTACAAGTTCTGCCTCTACTCTTTCCTCCCATCCTGTTTTCTCTGACCATTTTCTCCCACCTCCACCTGTCAGGACTGTCACTTTTTAGAGTTGCATGCATAATAGTGACCGGTGTGAGAATTTTTTGATTCAGAACAGCATAAAAATTTGAGTGCAAGGAGCTGAAATGCTTGTGCCAATTGTAGAGAAGTGGTAGTATGGACAGATTTACCTTTGATGTTGGTTGCTCGCATGACACAATAAATAGCCTAGGCTAGCAAGCCTGGACTGCAATCCATGAGTAAAACTTATGCATTTAAAGTTCTTTTTTTTATTTTCTGTCCAGCACTATCAGATGACAACAGACCTGCTCATTCCCAAGGTTCCCTTATAGTTAACACACACACTGTCACACTGTGGTGTATGCTACGTATTGCATTGGACTATGAACTATTGTTGTTTACTTCCTGGGTGTGGTGGAATGAGCGTGGGCTATGTGTGGCTTGGCCTCAGTACATACACAAATGTAATGTAGTCTGCTGCAGTCTCTTGCTTGTTATTTGTGCACAATGCCCTCCTACGTCCATTTACGTGACTGGGTTGTAGTATTGCTGTGGCTGTCTATCATTATGATACTGCTAAGGTCCTAAGCTGTACGCAACTCAAACATGGCTTGAAACTGCTGTGATAAAAAATGCGTTGAGCAAAGTATTTTTCAGTTATGCATGCTATATGGCAATGCATGCACTGATATGGTGCAAATCATACCACGAGACAAAAAGCGGCAGTATACAAGTATACACGAGTCAGTATGCGTGAATGTCGTATTCGTGCTACACGCCAATATGCGTGACACAACACAATTACGTGTAAGACTGTACCACGCAGATGGACAAAAATTTATGCAAAAGAAACCACACATTGTTTTGCATGGGAAACTATTTAAGCTTTGGAAAACCATTCCAAAAACTCATTCACTTTTCTCCCAAAGCTTGCTGCACCACATCACCACCTAGGTGGAATTCGAGAACCATACTTGTCGTAACTTTATATTTGCATGTTGCACATGTATCTATCACCAAATGTCATTCTGGTTCTAGATACAGAACCAACCAAATCTACAGTCTATAATATGAGGGGTCTGAAAGGCATCAGATGAAGTGGTACAGAGATATTCCAACCTGCGAGTGATATTGAAAGTGGGAGAGTTGGCAAGGTTGTCATATTTAGGCCCAACACTCATGATGAACTCCACAGTTAAAGGCTGCAGGGACCATCCTGCTCTCCCTACCGCCCCTCTGCTGGATTTAAAACAGAAGCTACTAGATCAGGTTCCACAATTCTTGAGAAACCCCACAGAATTTGAGCCGGTGTGGGAGGCCTGCACGGAAGCAATTGGCCAAGCCTGCAAGCATTTAAGGAATAAACCACATCTTGCCAAAATCTCACTTCTTCTGAGGTTGCATTCTTTTGTCAGAGTAGTGTTATGGAGCAGCAGAGCCATGAAATTGCATCCCTACCAGAGACCATGAATCTCCTTACCATCCAATTCAGCAAAGTGCAGGTAAAGGAGGCAGAGAAACATGCACAGTCAGTCTCCAGAGCAGCAACCTCCCGAGCAGCCATGGAGTGAGGTGAGAAGAAGAGGAAGAGAAAGAGGAAGGGCAAGGGGAGGGGGAAAGGCACAGGGAAGGAGAAGAGTGAAATTGTGCCAGATCCTGGCACTGAGTCTAAGGGCCCCGGTCCCAGATCTGGTCATGGAAGTCATGACGGACAAAGCAACCCATCCAATAGTGGTGTGTGCAACAGGCAGCAGCGTGATGGCGGGTCTCAAGTACAAGCAGGTCTTCAAGGGGAGAGAGGGGAAGCGAAAAATCTAGGGCACGATGAAAGCCTGTAGCTCAAGTGCGGTAAAGCAAACAATCTGTCTGCTGACAGTAACTGCAAAGGAGAAAGTCCAGCCCGAACGTAAGTTTAAGAATTTGCCCAACAACAAGACCCGCTGGTGGCATGTCGTTACTGGGAATGAGGGTGACTAGAAAAATTGGAAAGGGAAGGTCAAAGTCCTGACTGGGTGGAAACTTGAGAAATGCTTTATGGTTGAATTTTTTTTAGGAATGCAGCCCCCCTGCAACTTAGGAAATAGCAGCTCCATGGAGGGTGCTAACTCAGATTCTTTGGTAGAGGGCCTACAATGCTAATTTCAGAGTCTATTCACAAAGCCAAGACTCAGTGATACACACACAGTCAGGTTGTAACACAGCACAAGAAACACGTGGATTATCAATTTTTCGAAGCAAGCTCCTAACATTGTAACAAAGTCCCTTTAGGTTAGTAGTCATATAAGAGTTTACACGAGGGGCGCTAAGAGGTCGTTTTCGATCTCCGGCCCAAAGGAAAATATTGCGCACGAAGGGCGGCACCTTAAGGCTTGCTATTCAGCATATCAAAGAATTAAAATCCATGCAGAAGACGCGTACTAAGAAAACTACCTCAGCCCCTCCTACCAACAAGCTGGTCAGTTAAATTATTTTGATTAATCAATTATTGATAATTTTTTTTGCACAGGCATGTAGAGAGCTAAAATCGGTGTTAATAAAACCTTGTGACGTAGACGATGCCATGATGGCGGCCATGCATCGTTTGATGGCTAAAATAGAGCCAACTCTACCTAAAGCTGAAGCGGTATGCACCCCTCATGATCATGTATTAACGGATAGAGAATGCTATTTAAATCCAACCACTATAATGTTTATCTTCAGTGTGACTTGGGCGGAAGTCCACCGATTCACCAAATAACAAACTCAGCTGATTCTATGTGGATGGTGAGTGATTAATGATGCTGAGTGTGACAGTGTAGCTACATATTATATAACATCTTGACAGTTCCTACGTATGTCACAGAGAGTTCTTTAAGTGTTACCTACATAGCAGAACTGGCTAGTCTTAATGAATATCCCATAGGGGACGGACCAGTTAGTCCAACTGATCAGTTTAAACAAAGTTTTGACAGTTTCTATGCCACAGATAGTCCTTTAAGTGTTACTAACATAGGCAATGTTTTAGTTAAACTGACCAGTTTTAATGATTATCCCTTAGGGAACGGGCCAGTTAGTCCAACTGGTCGGTTTAAATAAAGACTTGACAGTTTCTACGTCACAGATAGTCCTTTAAGGTTTACTAATATATATAGCAGAACTGGCAAGTCTTAATGATTATCCTTACACCATTGTGGACTGGACAGACATAACAAGGCGGTGGGATTGTCATCTTTATCAAAGAACACATGCAATTCTCAGTAGTATTGTCTGGTCCAGACAATCTGGAGCTATTGGGCATCATGTTGCATAATAGGAATTATAATCACATTAAATCTATTAAGCATAAGTTAGGTACAGAGCGATTAATAAAGAAGGAAGCAACTGAACCCGACATAGTAACTGCATGCATTCCAGACTTCAAGCCAAGAACTTCATTCTAGGGGTGCAAACCTGCCGGAGGAACAACATATTTACCGTAAGCAAGCTGAAGTTCTTTCGAAGACTGCTAGAGGAGAATGGTCTTCGTCTTTCGGATAGAAGGCAAATGGCAGATATCATATCTTTGGTTTTCACTCAAGAGCAGGATTTGATCAAGCAAGAAATATCAGGCAAATATCTAGTACATCATTGATGGAACAGCAAGGTTATATTAGGCGACATACACTTCAGTTATGTGTCAAGGCAGGGCTGCAAGTCAGAGCCATTGAAGTAGCCATTGCTGCTGCTCGCCACTTGGTGAAGCACTTTCAGAATTTAGCTACCTCAGCCTTAAGGAAAAGGCAAGAGCAGATTCAAGCTGACCAACATAATTTGATACAAGATGTTACTACACGATGGAATAGCACATACTTCCTGATTGAGCGCCTTCTGGAACAGCGTTGGCCAGTTACAGCTGTTTTTTAGATCCGTCAGTTATAAAGTCTGGTGCTCATTCACTCGATCTCACAATAGAACAGTGGAACTTGTTAGCAACGCAACACCAGCACAACACGTGTACCACAAGTGCAACACATGCATAACACAAGCACACGCAATGTAGAGATGGGAAATACTTCAGTAATATTGTATTATCATGATACTTGCATAACACAAGCACACGCAATGTAGAGATGGGAAATACTTCAGTAATATTGTATTATCATGATACTTGCATAACACAAGCACACGCAATGTAGAGATGGGAAATACTTCAGTAATATTGTATTATCATGATACTTGCATAACACAAGCACACGCAATGTAGAGATGGGAAATACTTCAGTAATATTGTATTATCATGATACTTGAATGTCATGCTAATATCACAAGCATTCCCAATTACCGTGATTTTCTAGTTCGTTGTCAATGAAGCAGTCCGCGCATGTGTATAGAAGCCTCTCCAGCAAAAATTTTACAACTCGTGTGCCAATCAAAAAACTGTCGCTTGTAGTATCGGTAGTTGGCAAGAGCACAGGTTTGACCGTGAACAACGGTGCTGGCAGTAGTATTGGTGAGGTCGAAGAACGGCCATGTACTACTAGACGTTCTGCTGCTCCGGCTTCAGCGCCTCGTTTGGGACAACTGCTGGGGGCTAATCCACGGCAGGTAATAGTCACCCCACTTTCTTCTGTTATCTCACCCATGAGTGCAAAACCCACCCCTAAACCTAAAGCCGTTCGTGATAGACAAGGTTCTGTTTGTAAAGGGAAGAAAGTGACAAAGATGTTTACCTTGAGGAGTATTGATAGTGAACGTGTTTGTTCACGTGATGAGTTAAAGCACACTATTAGGAGTCAACTGCACGGAGATGTTTGTTCTTCGGACTTTGATGTTGTATATATGTTAGTGGCAGCAGTATCATCAGCATTCGAAACCAAGCTGATTTATCTGAACTCTGGACTGATATCCAAAAGGGTGTTATGGTGTGACGGTTTAAGTGATATTAGCAAGCGGAAGTGATCGCTGACAGTTGATGAGAATGAGTCAGATGAAGATCATGAGCCTGAAAAAAGGTCATCCTCTAAAAAGAAGAAACGGTCGCTTGCACAGGAAGAAAGGGAGGAAAAGGTACAAAATACGATCGACCAATTGAAGGAGAAGCATGGTTCCACTTATACTCCGATGCAGATGCGAATATGGAGTGAGATGATAGTGGGTGGTATTCATGCTACTCTAGATGATCCCCCTGTTTCATCCACGTTTGTACGTGCTGGAGGCGGTGGTTCAGGAAAGAAGAAGAAATATAGTAATGCTGTTGCCGAAGCCTTAACACAAGCAGCGGTGGCTATTTCATCTGCGATTTCACCACGACCAGCCATTCAACCATCAAACATTGGAACATGTAGCCCTGCAAAGGAGAATCGCGCTCAAAGTGTTATAAACAGCTAAGTGACCTTAATGGTCTAAAGGCGTCAGGAATTCTTTCGGAAGAAGAATATCAGACTGAAAAAGAGGCAGTAATGTCGGTTCTAAGGAAATTGAAAGGCAAGTAGCTAGTAGTAGTATCAGTTAATATCATAATATCATAATTAATATCGCAATCATACATGTCATGTTATAGTGTCATGCATAATATGTGTACTGTTTAATTGGTGCTATGCATATTGTAAAACAGTCAACTGTTTGCATTATTGCTGTAATGTCTTTTGTTATTAGATGTATCCACTGTGGCGTATATACCCATAACTATCTTCAGGAGTAATCATGCTAAATGCCATGGCCAACAATGCCCTTGGTGATGTACACACTTGAATGAGTGCATCATTTTCTTTTATTATACTTTTTACTGAAGGACTCTACTAAGGGTATCAAGTCTGGGGAATATGGAGGTAGAAATATTAATTTAGCTTGTGCTGCTTCAATCAAGTTTCCAATTTCATCAACATGATGGATTGCACAGTTATCCATAATCACAATGGATCGAGGATTGTTGCCATCAAAAGGGTTCAAAAGTGGTATCAGAGTATTTGTAACAAACTCTTCAAACTTAGCTCCGTCTACTGTTCCTTCCACTAATTGGACATCATGCATGCCTTCCAGTGACATCACAGCTATGCCAGAAATCCTCTCTCCTCTAAGTAAGTGTCTGTGATCACATGGAGTTACGCCCCTAACAGAGTATCCATATTTTCTAATACTATTGCGTCGGCCACAGCTAGTTTCATCTAGCCAGACGAACATTGCGGTCCTATATGCTAATCTCTGCCAAGAACCTGGCTCTGCATTCCTCAGATCGCTGTAAAGCAATGTGCTGTATCTTCTGCCGAGTGCATCCCATCAACTTCAGGGTTCTACAAATTGTTGGGACACTATAACCTCAACTCCAAATACATGAAAAAGTTTAAATGGAGTTTAAGGTCGGTTAAACTAAGTTAACGTGGGAGGTATAGCGCGCGCTATTGGGGGGTTACAGGGTCGCGCATGCGCGGTTATGCTCTGAACCTCATGGTTGGGTAGCTGGCAGTTTGGTCCTTCAAGATTTTTTCCTCTGTTCAAAGCCGAAACCAAAAACCCCTCCCTATGACGGAACCAGGCGACACTGAAGCGGAGGCCTCCCACTCCCACGAAGCGCTGACCCGAGCTGACTTACCGGAGCTTGTCCGCATGATCGCGGCGGAGGTGTCCAAGTGGGAAAAAGGCTCAGTGGCCCCGCTTGATGGGCCCTCGTCCAAAGACGCCGGTGAGCCAACTCCTTGCATGGCAGGGCGCGCTATTGGGCAGTGGCTAGGCGCGCTATTGAGCAGTGGCTAGGCGCGCCATTCGGGCAGTGGTTAGGCGCACTATTGGGTGGTAGCCAAGCGTATATAGATATAGGTACATATAATGTTCTCTGGTGACTGCAGTTAAGCGCGCTATTCTGCCCCCTCCCCCTTTTTTTTTTTCCGAACCATCTATGGGTATTACCCCCGGTAAAGCAACCCTGGCTCACCTTGCAACCATTGGGAAAAAGGGGGCCCATGATGAGGCTACCCAAGACCAACCACCTAGAGGGAGCGTACCCCTTAGTATCGGGTAGGGCTGCCCCCGGTACCCCAGAAGCTGGTGGCACGGATCCAGGCAGGAGAGTTTGTCGATATGTCGGACCTTTTGCCAGACCGCCTGGGATTCAATGCAACCCCACTCTTGGAAGACGACAAGGACGAAGCTCGTGGGCGCAAGCTCAAGCGCCGCCAGGTGTCTAACATCCTAGAATGGGTCCAGTGCTTTGGCATATACATGGCCGTACTCACGGAGAAACGGCCCGAGCGGGTTCCAGACCTCTTAGGATATCAAGCATTGATACTGGAGGCCAGAATGGAGTATGTCGGGGATGGCTGGCTGGGATACGACCGTAGGTTCCGCCAGCGGGCAGCCGCGAATCCTGACACCATTTGGGCACGCCTTGATCCAACTCTATGGAACATAGCCATTGCAGGCCAAGCCAGAGCAAGCCGATGCAAGTATTGTTTTAGTCTGACTCACCTAACAGAGGAATGTGATTGGGCTCCGCCACCACCTAAGAACCCTCAGCACCCAGGACCTGCTCAGAAGGCAGGAACCAATCGCCCCCGCTCCCGGGATACCCCAGTATGCTTTCAGTGGAACCACACCCCTAACCCAAACTGTGTTTATGCAGGATGCAAATACTGGCATACCTGCCTCTTTTGCCATAACGATCCGAGTGTAGCAAACAAGGAGCACGAAGCCATCTTCTGCCCCCGTCGACGCCAACTATCACAGAGGCAGTCAAATAGTGGCCAGCCGCCAGTCCAATCTCAGTACACTTACTCTGGGAACCGGTTCCACCCATACCAGTAGCCGCACCGATTGGATCAACTGAAGCATGAACATTGTTGGGTTTACTATGCACTGTGGTTGTTTGTGGTGGAGGTCTCACTAGAGATTTAGTTAATGCTTGGTTGTGAGTCAATATTAAGATGGTACTGAGAGTGCAGAGCGCGCGCGCAACCCCCACCCCCCCCCACCCCCCCCCCCCGACCCCAACTCAAGATGCATCAGTAGGGACAGTACCCAGCGCACCCCACCATAGATAAAATAGTAGCATATAACATGTACAGCCGGTTCATAAAGCTGCGATTAATGCCCCCCCCTACCCTATTACCTTATGCAATTACTTAACTAATTCAAAGCCACTATAACCTCAACTCCAAATACATGAAAAAGTTTAATTTGAAGTTCGTGTAAATAGATTCCAGGATTAGCCTCAAGAGAGTCAGTTGCTCATGCATACTCTCCATAAAGTGGAATTGGTCTGTTGCGACGTCTCATAGGCTTCACATGACCAGTTTCCTCAAACATCTTTACATATCGTCTCACAGTCCGCTCAGACACACTAATTTGCTGAGAGATTTCGGAAAGAGAAGCATAGCAGGTGAGTGTCATCCAGATGATTCGCCATCGTAGGTCTATCGAGTACAGAAGAGGCATCTCGAACGCGGAGTTTAATGATGGCAAACTTTGATTTTACCGCCACATTTACTATCTGTCAAAGTTCGGGAGCTCAAACTCATGTATTTAGAATTTTGACAACAAACTTGAAAATCGCGGCATTGAAATACTGTGAAGACAATAATATCATCAACTATTTATTACATCATTACTATTGCCGACTTTCACCTAGGCAATTCCATGAACTTGACGTACACCTCCAATTCAACTGCCTAAATGTAGTTTATGTCACCGAAGAACTAAGATTACTTTTGTGTTTTACATCAATTTTCAAATTTCAAGGAGGCTCTCGGTTGGTTCTCAGTATTCATATCGATCGGGTTCTCTTTTTGTACTTCTGAAGTCTTCATTTGTTCTCATGCACACTTAACAATCGGTATCGTGTATCGGTATTTATTTTGATTATGACATCGGTATCGTACATATTGGTAAATAGTAGTATCGGTGGAACACTACTTTCTACCAACCACAAAATTGGCTCACAAACATATCATCAAATGCCGACGTTCAACTGCTGGGCTGCAGTCTTCATCAGGGCAGAACATCAACAGAGACTTTGTGTTTTTTGTAATAGGCCTGTCTAGACTTGTTAGGCTTCGCTTTAGGCTTCGCTTATAGACTCTAGATTAGGCTATTTATTGCTCTGAGTTCTGCCTGTACTCTCTGTTGATGTTCTGCCCAGATGAAGACTGCAGCCCAGCAGTTGAAACGTCGGCATTTGATGATATGTTTGTGAGCCAATTTTGTGGTTGGTAGAAAGAGAACCCGATCGATATGAATTTTCAAATTACTGGGATGTCTATGATAACAATAATCACAATAATCAAACAGGGTAAAATGCAATACCGCCCAATACTAACGCAACATGCATACATGGCGTACCGGAAGTACAACGTAAGTACGTAGCATAACACAAACACAATGCAAGTGTACCACACGCGCAACATTGTCAACTTTCTTTTTGCCAGTGCTGTATGTTAAGAGTACTAACTATTCTTACTTTTTCTCCTGCTTCTTGACGTACATCTGCTGGGAGTACTTGGTTTTCTCCTTGAAGGTAGCACTGTGTTCGATCATGGACTCCACGATTCCCTGCACAGGAATTGGTAACATATAGCGACAAACTTTGAAGAGAATAAAAAATTTACAATTTTGTCTCATGCAGCAGTGCGGTGACAAAGAGGGACATATTATATATTATTGGTAAATAAAAGGCACGTGCACGGGATAGCTCCAACTGTCCACTGTTATTCATAGAGTTGTGAATGAGGCATGGCTTGATTGTTGACAAAAGGTTTGCACAGGGCCAGTTTATGAAAATTTTGTCTCTTGAAATTTTCTTGTCATATGATATATTCAGATTCAAGAGAGAGCCTACTCTATTTAGTAGATCTCTGTCTATTCCTGCATCACATATTTGAAAACGACATCTATATGTCTCCCACCAGAGGTGCCATTATAAGGTGCTGGAGTTATGAAAAAGGTTCTTCACAAACTAAATAATATCATTACTTGTATTTACGTATTATCTGGCAAGCCTGAGGAGAGAAGTAAAACAACCCAGGATGGCATCTTCATTTTGGGTAGTTTACAAACTTATACCTTAATCTCAGAAAAATAAGCCTGCCTTCTAATATAAGCCCACTCCCCTCTAAGTTATATTGTGTATGGTCATCATTGCTCAAAGTATGCCCACCCATTTAGAATGAAACAGAAAAGCACTGGAGTAGGCTCCAATGAAAGAGGTGGGACTGAAAAATGAAGGCTGGCTTTACAAGCACCTAAAGTGCATTCTGCCATCATTTCCTATTGATGCAGGACACCAGACTGCACCCTTACTGTCTCATTTGTGTACTGATGTGTGACTTGAGATTGCACTTGTTACTGTCTACCATGTGTATTCAATGTTAGCGTTCAATGTACAATTCTGCACAGAAATGCAGTCAGTTCACTCTCTTCACTGTACATGTATAGAGCCATGTTATTATCCATAACTCCATGATCACCTTAATTAGCAGAAATGCCATATGTGCCTAATGATTGGTCATGTGCAAATTTTGAATAGAAACGGCTGCTAATCGCCCTACATGATCGCTAATTGAGCAAGTGTGATACAGAAATGGTCATACCTGAGTATACAAACAACACATTTTGAGTAGCCTCGTTCCCAGGCCTTCCCTGCACGAGCAAGCGAAGTGAGCGAGGTAAAGCGGGGGAGAGGCCTGGTCGACTTTATCATGTGCACAACCGCAGAGGTAGACGTCTCCAATTCAATTGTGTATGCAACATGCCCACGCAATAGAGCCACGTGTTGGGTAGTACTATCCCGTCTTTCCGCAAAAAGGATGGTAGTTTTGACTGCACAAAGCGGATAAGGACAAGACAATTGTTTTGGGGTTATTTCTACCTACTAAGAGACCAAGATGGCAGGTGTATCGAGCATGAGGACAGCTAAAGTGTGCCGGGTACTAACAGCAAACAATTTGATCGGGTGAGTTCTGTCATGGTCACACCTGTAACTAGCTACTGTAGCACTACCAAGAGTCTTAAAAAGCTATTAAACTGCCAGTCTGAAATGTACTCGCAACTAAACTCACCACTGTGTACCGTTTGCTGTCAGTATCCGGCAGACTTGAGTTGACCTCGGGCTCGATACACCCACCATTGACACAGCCTCGGTCTCTTGGCAGGTAGGAATAGCCCGAAAAACAATTGTCTTATCTTTATCCGCCTTGTACAGTGAAAACTGCCGCCTATTTCGTGAAAGAGGGGACAATACTACCCAACACGTGGCTCTATTGCGTGGGCATGTTGCTAAGATTCATACATGTACGCAATTCAATTAGAGACATCTACCTGACATCTACCCTGCGATTGCGCACGTGATAAAATCGACTCCTACTTTACTTCGCTCGCTTCGTTCGCTCATGCGGGGAAGGCCTGGGAATGAGACACCATTTTCAGTAGGATGGGCTGTTTATAGCTCCGAGGGTGCTTGCATAGTTTACACACTAGCCAAGATGTAAGTGCTAGAAACAGTACAGCACAAGTAATTCAGCTGGTACACACCATTGTGCTGGCTGGCATTCCTATCTGTTTATCAGTCTAGCCTAAGGCAAAATCTAAGTCTACCTTGAGTACACTTAATAGAACAGGCATATTTGTGAACCACTGAGCAATAACCCAACACTTCACAACACATTTTTGAAAGCACGTGCTTCAAAGACACATATCTCCAGAAAGCTATGCACTATCGAAAAGAAACATGGGTTGTTATATAGGAGGCATTACTCCAGCAATAGCCCGGGAGTGAAGCCTTTCAGCTACACCGCAAGAAAGACACAGGGCCGAGTTTAGGGAATTTTTGATCGCACAGTGATTTCCAAAAATGGTGGTGCTACCAGGGCATGTAGCACAGAAACATAGAGAGCTATAGATTTCTAACGCGGGATTCCTTTAGTTGAAGGTTGGTACTAGTAGTGTACCAAAAATTTGTGTATTGCTAATGATTGCTGAGATACGACAGCTTGAAAATTGACAAACATTGAGAAATTTATAAAAATGCGGAATGTGCCGGGTTTTCGCTTAGCAGGTCACATTTTAGGGTGTGAGAATTGTGACAGGTATGCCTTGCTAAAAGCTGTGTCTAATTAAGCTGGGATATAGGAAAAATAAAATCATATGGCAATCAGGATGGTGTGATTTCTGGTTGCTCTTGCTCTCTGACTGGAGGTTTTACAAGTTCCGTCTTGTAGGTGTGTGATCAATGTATGGTAGTAACATCAGACTCAGTGTATGTATGCATGGTGCACATAGCAATAGACAACTGCCTAAGCTTCTCCCCTAGGCCTAGCCAAGAGTGGATGGGTAACACTAACACATTACGATTTATACTTGCCTACCTGTCCACAGACTTCCTGCTCTGTCATTTCACAGATGTCACAGCAGTCAGCTTAGAGGAGTTGTCATCAAATATAATACGACTGTCAACGCTCGACACATGTTCTGTAGGTGTGTGTGTGAGTATGTGTATGTATGTATAGTAATTTCATTTCTTGACTGTACGCTGCCTTAGCATGCTAGTCTTGGGTACCCAGACCCTCGGAAAATTTGGAAGGAGGGTCTGGGTGATAGGCTTCGGTGGAAATGTACACTCGGGAATGTCATTAATTGCCTACCTACTAATGCTGGCTTAGTAGATTCTCTAGCATTTACTCTAGAGATGCTAGGTGTTGTCACGTTAACTTCACTTTCACCCTGAAGAAGACTAGAGCATCTAGTCGAAACATTGGCAAAGTTTCTTTCCGAATTAAAGTTGGTATTTTAGAGAGCCTTTCTTTCTCTCCACTAGTAGCCATGACTGATTTTTGATGTGTTTCTGAAGCCATCTTTTTTTGTCATTGCATACCAATGTGGAAAACTGCAAACGCCAGATACTTAACACTGCAATCTCCCCAAAATACCAGGTATACGACCATGTTTTAACACGCTTTTGTGGCTGAAACTGTGGTAGGCTTACTTTTTACTCTAACATATTACATAGGCCCACTCAAATTATGTCAACTGTACTTAGGTTTGCAGCAGCATATAATTTTAAGCCACCAGACATATCTACAAGTCTGGAGACCAGACTGTTTTAAACATACTACTGCCTGACCTTGATATAAATCACGAATTCACGAACTGCAAGTTCATATTTGGCATACTCTTTTCTTGAGGAGCAGTTCGCATGGTACACAAGCTACCAGGTACTAGCTTAGTGCAATGTAGTGCACCAACTATAACGACTTCATGAGAGTTGTAAGGCCGGCCCCTCATTTCCTGGTGCCCACCTCAACATGGTAGTAGTACACAGCCAAAAAGATTCACGTATGATACAGTTTTTGATACAACCAGTTATGATACAGATCTGCTTGCTGTAGCGTATCAGTACTATAGCTGCAGCAGATTAGTATCAAATCGTCAACTACATATCTGTATCAGTTCCGTACGAATAGTAAAGCCATGAGAATGTAAAAGCTGTATCAGAACTGCAAAACAGACATGTTACGGTGTTACAGTGATATGTGTTTCCCCAGGGAACACGTTCCCCCGCAGAGTCGCACACATATACCTAGGGATATTGGTTCCCCGAACAAATTGCCCTAGGGCTAGGGGTTCCCCCTTGCGCATGCGTACGGGATATGTGTTTAATTGGTGTAGGGTTAGGGTTAGGCGTTTTGTGGTTTAGGGTTACGGTTAGGCGTTTTGTGGTGTAGGGTTAGGGTTAAGTGTTTTATGGTGTAGGGTTACTGTTATGGGTTTACAAAGCAATTAACCCTAACACTAACCATAACCCTACAATACAAAACCCTAACCCTAACCCCAGTGAGGATTTTAACGGTCGGTCATCGGACATATGCTGTACAATTGATGTATATGACTGTTCACTATGCTATTGATCTGACTACGCGGCCGGTCAGTGCACGCATAATATAGTACGCGGTGTACAGGTAGGCTCGGGGCCGTGTTGGGCGTGGTCTGATCTGGAACGGTACGCAGTCACTTACCACGTGCAATGGCGACGAAACGATCAGCTAGTGCTGCTGCCTCTGCCTCTCAAGATCCAGCGAAGAAAGCTAAGAGGCAAGTTTCTGTAGCCACCATTAAGAAGTGGCAGACTAACTACGAGCAGGAATATCAGTCGCTTACTTGGCTGCGCTGCGATGTCGACGAACGTGACAGATCACTGGTAGGGTTGTTGTGGTGTGCAGTCTGTAGGCGATTCAAGGAGAGAATCCGTGGTGTTTCTCGGCAGATCATGAAGTTGAACTATGGTGGAAGGACTGCTGTTCCACAAGGAGGGTGAATCAAGGACCAAGGAAGGCTTATAGTCCACGGGAAAACGCCTCCTCAGACACAACTGCACCCCCTGGCTCAGATGCAAGCACATCGTCTGACCCGGGCCCCTCTACCCCTGCCACAGAAACAGAAACCCTTACCCTTGAAGAGTGGGACTCCTGGTTTGAGGAGGACTGAGACTGATTCCTGACTATGTATGTAAAACTTCAATCTTTCATGTTTATGATAACAGGTATATGGTAATACCTAAAAAACGTCAGACCATAACAAGACCATGACTGACCAACTGCATAAACCATCAGACATTTGTCAGATCAGTTAGGAAAAATTATAATCCTCACTGTAACCCTAACCCTAAACCACAATATGCGTAACCCTAACCCTAAACAAAAAATACCTAACTGTAAACTCCGAACCCTACTCCACAAAACGCTTAACCTAACCCTAAACCACAAACACCTAACTGTAACCCTAATCCTACTCAGTATAACACCTAACCCTTCCCCTAGTTTGAGAATATACGATTTGAGAAAATGCTGAAATTCTAATTTTCGGCATATGCCAATAGTATGCATTTTTACTTCCAATTTGTGCAATTTCCAGTAGCTACCATGGATCTGAACCCTTCAATTATTCTAGCAGTTGCATACAATAAATTTCCAAATTCGATGAGAATGCATGTGATTACCTACTAATCATATCTTTTTCTGTTATGATGAAAGAAAACTTCTTACAATTACAGAGTTGGCCAGAGTGCATATTGCAGAAAAGGCAACTCTCTTTTCCCAATGGAACCCTAGGCCATGTGACACTGCCACATTAAAGGGTAAACGGGCAGGTCGTTCCGGCTGACTGAGCCTTTAGCCTTTCAAGTGCCTGTCCGCTATGGTACAGGGATCGTCATTGGGTCTGTTTAGTGTGCCAGGCTTTGGGAATCAAGGGAGGAACACAAACGGATCCTAGGCCATACTGTCCAAGACCACTGTGGCAGTTGCCAAACCACGTTACCTTCTACCTGAACACACATGGTCACAGCCCGGAGCTAACTGCTCCACCCACTATACTTATGTTAGCATATTTATTAAGTTTGAAAAAAGTCGCGCTTTGCTTATGGGTTTAATTAACGTGACACCAAAATCAAATAAATGACGTCACACACAATTCAGCGATCCTGAGTACAAAACTAGCGCCAGGGCCCGAGATTAATTCTTTCAGCTCCTGAAACACATTTAAGAGTATTTATCAAGTACTGCGGGTTAGACCACTCTGGTTCTGAGCCCTTCAAATCATGTCCAAAACCCGAAGATTACATACTGAAGTCAAGTTCGTTAAACAAGAGGAGAGCAATTGTTCAGTTAAGGTGTGGGTGTCTCCCTTTAGAACTAGAAACAGGACGGTATAGGAGCCCTCTCGGCCAGTGAATTTGCAAGCTGTGTGATTTAGAGGCTGAGGACGAAACACACTTTCTAACGAAGTGCCCATTGCTAAACTGTTTCAGAAGTGAGTTTACCAGATGGTATGTTACAGGAGAAATTTTCTTTAGGCTTTTTAGTGCTGCTCTTTATTATTAATTTTCTAATAATTTTTATAACAGTATCTGCATCCTGCTTTCCATGCATGTCTCCTTTTCTCTTCTTCCTTCTACTTTTCCTTTCCCGACCAAACTCGCAGCCATAGATGCACAACACACAGGTTTAAAACTTTAAAAAAGGAAAAATTATGAAAATGAAAAAAGTGAGTACTAACAGGACCCGCACTGTCAAATAAGTATTTGTTACTGTGTATATTAAATCTCTTTTCCTGTGTACCATCTTTTCTCTCATAGTTTTCTCATTGCTATTATACTATACTTTACACTCATCTTATATTATTAGGGGTCTAATGTTTTATGTTATATACTTCCCAGCCAACCACAGTAGTTTTGCACTTCAGGTCTCCTGATCACTTACTTCTCAGCATACTCACCACCTTCACACTTACACTCGAAACCATGTCTTCTAACGTCACAAACTATTATTACTTCCTACATTCAATTTCTTGTGGTGTTCTGTCTAATTTCGTTACTAAAACTCTAAAAAAAAGGAATGAAATGAAAAGAGATAAAAGAAAAATTATAGGTCATTGATCTATCTCCCACACCCTCCTCTGACTCTCTTTTTCTATTGTCTGTTTTTCATTATACCTTTATGCCTTTGTTTTTGTGTTTTTTTTGTTTTGTTTTTTTTCCTTTGTTTGTTTCAAGGGTAACCGCAGTGCCAAGTGAGAAGAAAGCGGTCGATATTAAAAGTAGTCACATTTAAGGGTACGCGATAAGTGACCGGATTTGATTCACAAGTGAACAGTAGCTACATATATACAAGTAACAAAAAAACATTTTAAAAAATGAAAGAACATATAGGGATGGAATCCCCAAAAAGCAACCAAACAAGGTAGGAATGGTACCACAATACCCTTACGGATTGTCATCCCTATATCTTTTGCCATTTTTGCAACTAGTTCCGAGCAAAGCGAAGCTATACTCCAGTTCGATTGACCTTTTTTCGTCGTAACCTGTTCCAGCCAGTTCTCCTGGTATAGCCTATCAAACACACAGCGAACACTTACCTTCGCTATAAACTGTGACTCCTAACGGGGAGACTTGGAAGCGATCACTATCACAGTAAGCTTGCTTCGGCCTCTGGTCTTCTAAGCACATAATAGCAAGTAGCCATTTTGTTTTGTGGGTGTGTGTTTGACCTTTTTCATTTGTGGGTGGGTGCTATGGGCGTGCCACCTGCATGCCATGTGCCACACCCAGCAATTCTCGTGAAGCGAGGACATCCCTGCACATTGTGTATCACTAGTATACGTAAGTGCTAGTTACATGGGACGACAGGATGTTAGATTGTGGTGCAGATGATTAGGTTTTGTGAACGTACTTTGGGTAATGTTTTTGGAAATGTGTTCCGTACTAACTGTTGGTGAGGTGAAAGGGTGTTGTTGCAGGTGGAAGAGTGTAGTTGTCATTGTAGGTGTGGATTGTGGTGTAGAATGTGGGGTAAGCGGTACATGTATGTAGTCTAGCCTACGAGTGTGTATTGCTGCATGTGGAGGATAAGTTGTAGTGTGAGGGGGTGATGTGTGTTGCATTGTGAAGTGCTGCAATTGCCTATTGGCTGTGGATATGGCTGGTGTGGCATGGCAGGGATTGGTCTGTGTGCGTGTGTGGGTGGGTGTGTGTGTGTTGAGGCTGGAAAAATGGCAAAAGATATAGGGATGACAATCCGTAAGGGTATTGTGGTACCATTCCTACCTTGTTTGGTTGCTTTTTGGGGATTCCATCCCTATATGTTCTTTCATTTTTTTTAAATGTTTTTTTTGTTACTTGTTTCTGTTGTTTTTTTGTGGGGAGGAGAAAGGTATGAATGGTGTTTAGATGGTCTGGTTGTGTGGGGTAGATGAGCGTTATTAGCTGTATCCACATATACTCCCATTTATGATAAACTAACAGCACCTATAATGTAACAGACACAGAATGCACTTTGCACTGCAAAGCTTTCAGTGGGGCTTAAAGATACAGCAGAGTAGCAAAATACAGCTAATGTGAATTGTAGCTAAGCGCCTACCGACTTGAGAATGCCACTGTACACCCACACATTCTTGTATGTAACATTGCAATGGCAGACGGCTGTCTACAGCAGTTTGCCGACTCCATTTAATGCACATCATGGAGGTTAGTATGGTCTGTAATCATAGATAATAGAGCAAAATGGTCTAGCAGTTGTATCAGTGTTCTTACTATTATAACGTAACTACAGCAACTCACTTCCGTCATAAAGCGTACTCCAAGTATTATAAGCGTCTAAGCAGAACAGCTCGTCCATGCAGCATGCTCGAGGCTGCGTTTCCGGTGTAGGCGTAACCATCGTTAAATGCGCAGAACGGAACGGAACAGAACGGCGTATAGCGGCACGCACTTAGTTCGTTCGAGCGTTTGAGAATCTCTGCTGAACAGTTTGAGTTGTTTGAGAACGCTATGGTGTGGGTGCACTAGCCCAAATCCAGTAGCGCTTCTTCGCGTTTGAATTATTGTAATTGCTTGAGTCATTGTTGTGCTATGGCCTCAGAAGAAAGAAAGAAGACAGAAGACTTAAAACGATTTGCCGATTTAGCGACTTGCCGATTTGGCACTTCAGCGATGCTCTCTGTCAGCGTTAACAGTCTGGTTACTGTTGAAAACACTCGAGAATGACAGGTATGGTCCATAAAAGCTTATGACTAAGTCTAGGGCAGAGTGTTGAACATATCACTTTGCACACATGATATGGGGCGGCCATTTTTTTCCGTGCCATCCCTATATATGGAGTACTACCGTACTCCATGATATAAAGTCCAGAAATAGTGCACACAGTACTACTGCATCATGCAGTTAGCCAGTGCATAGTACAAATAGATGTAATCTAGTACTAATAATACAATACCATGACTACTGAGGTGTGAGGAGAGGAATTAAGGGGCTAATGGGACCTTCCACATATTCATACTAACTTACTACTATATTCAAGAAATAATACCACTAATTGTTTGCTACACCACTGCTAATATAGAGCATGTGTGTATCAGAGATGGTTACAGCATACTATACTTATTATAATTATTGACTACTCTGAGTGCCATGACTTTTTTTGCAGAATGAAGTGAGATGCATATGGTGTGAGACTGGGAGGAACTGCTGTGGGGAAAAACGAGAGGGACAGTCTGCAAATGACTACTTATTAATATTACTTCTCATATTAATCTCGAAACAGAACAGTTGCCATGGATACAAGTATTATGAAAGTGGTCTAAACCTTTCTCACCCAGATTTTATCTCACAGTCAGATATTTCTCCACAGCTGTGAGATAAAATCTGGGCAAGGAAGGCATGGGTTTGAGGCTAATGTAGCTATGTGAAACCCTTCAATAGGAACCATATCATCTTCAAGCAGCACCACTCGGAAAAACACAAAGCTGAAAGAAAGCCAACCCAAACTAGCAGTAGGCTCTGAGCTTACTGTCATGACTGAGTACATTTCAGTCTGCAATGCATGACAGAGCACAAGAGTAGCTACTGTCCTTGCTCCACTCATCAGTGACAAGTTCAAAGGTCAGGCTACAATCGTCAAGGGCACAAAGGCATGCTCGTAAAGAGCCCTGTAGGCCTTCGCTGTGACATTGCTATGTTGTTTCATAGAGTAGTAAAAGAATACATCGCACTCCACTCACAGCCTGGGTGGCTCTATAGAAATAATAGCTACACTCACGCACCAGCCTACAGTTTTGGTAGTCGGCACTCCGGCCAAATCACCGCGAAGGCACTCTTCAAAACTAGCGCCCTTTCTGAAACGCAACCGTCAGTCACTTCTGCAGCGGGTTCGTCACCCTGGCTAAATCGATATCATCGCAAAGGCAACGGTCAGTCAATTACTCTTACAGCGAGCGGAAACCGCAACACAATAATTATTATTATGAATAGCAATACTGTATAGCTATGAATCTCGTCCACTCGGGCACGCGGTAAAAATGGCGACTGTTGCGATCGAACAGAAAGAGAGGTGGCCCCAGTTCAGCCAAAGAAAGCAGCCAGATGAAAAAGTGGCTCATTTAAAGTTCCAGAATATTGATTCTCTTCCTTGAGGCACAGTTTATTAGACTTGAGAAGGTATGAGAAAGCCAGTACATTACATTACATTACATTATAATTTCATTGGTTTTGTTTTTATGGTTTTATGGTTGTTGTTGGTGGTGGTGTTGTTGTTGCTTATTTTTTGTCTGTTGTATCTTGTTCCTTATTGTTGTCCCATAGGCCAATTTTGGTCTGCTGCCTAAAGTGGCGAGACATTTTATCTATCTATCTATCATACTGATTTTACATACTTGTAACTTGCATTCTTTCATATCATACCACAAGAAATGAGCCCGGGGAGGGGGGGGGGGGGGGGTGGGGGTTTGGGGGGACCAAAAAGTAGCACTACAAATATATCTACTTACATACTGTGCATCTCTACCGTACCTGAGCCATGTATATGTAGCCCCTAGCCTCGTACCCAGGCCACACACCCCGAAAGAGTGGCCTGGTATCCACTGTTTGCGCATGCGCTTAATTTCTCAGAATTCTGAGAATTTAGGATATTGCCGTATCGTGTCCACGTACGGTTACGTCACGTTCGCTTACGAATCCGCAAATGTTTCCGTGTCACGAAGTTGTAAGTGTAGGCAGGAGGCTTTCAAGCTTGCCGCGATGGTTTTTCGTAAGGTAGCTGCTTAGAAAGTGATCGGTAGTTCGATTCTTCGATCCCGTTTGCCACTGAAATGCCTAGAAGGCCGCATCCGAGATCGAATATTGAGCAGCTCACAGTCACTGCCAGGAGAGGCGCTTCCGACTTTCTGTGGTAAAATAGCTACCATAATTGTAGCGGATAGAAAATTACAGGTTCTATTACCATTCTAGACTGGTTAGAGAGCCATTTTAGTTGCAGAAAGTCAGCATCAAGGTTGATTTCTAATTCTCCGCTTACTATATACGTATACTGCTTCTGTACTACTCCTCGCCATGTGACTAATATCGTTTACGGATGCTTTTACTTACCTTTTTCCGTACATTTAGCAATTTGTTTGCGCATGCGCGAACAGTGGATACCAGGCCACTATTTTTCAGGGGGTGTGGCCTGGGGACGAGGCTAATGTAGCCCCCTACAGGTATTTAGATGCTAGGAGGCATCCATACAGCTCATTTTAACTGGGGAAACATATAGCCCTGGGAACAGATATCCCTGTGACTTGTAGTACAGGGCATCGTTAGTGATATGTGTTCGGGGGAACCAATATCCCTAGGGAATTGTGTGGGGGGGGAACGCGTTACCCGGGGGAACACATATCACTGTAACAACGGCTATGTACAATTTTGGGTCAGTATCAGATCATGGTTTTTCACGTGACCAGCTGAAATTTGAATTATTCTGTGCTGTGAAACTTTCAGCTTTCAGCCTATCAATGGGGATCCATCTACATTGTAGCTAGCTACCGAATAGCGTGCTGGATATGCTAATCTTGAAGTGTTGATGCATCCCTACATCATAAGCTTACCGTACAAAATACCTCCATTATGTATAATTCTCGGCTCCATTGGTAAAATTGTGAAGTTTTTGGGGGGTGGAGAAGGCAATCTTTGTATACTCACTTTTTTTGGGCCGAGCCCCAAACTAATAACTTGATTATTATTATATTTGTATAGCTAGTGGCACATATCTACATCTTGTCCCCCTGGCACCGGAATAAGGTATTAAGTGGTGTTGCACAACCACCAAACCAGGCCCTAGTCTACTTTGGTACAGCCCAGGTGCTCAATCCTGGGAGCGAGGCTACTATCTCCCTGGAGTGCTCCTAGTTCCCAGACTCCACTCCCAGCTGTTTTTACTGCCATGCGAAAAAAGCTGCAAGTGGAGACTGGGAACGAGGCCAGTTAGGTCACGAGTCCATACTTATTACCACATAGTTGGCTGCATAAGTGAAACGAGGCTAGGGAGATGGATACTAGAAACAGTTTGACATACCAGGTCTCTCCCGAGTGCACATGTATTTAGGAGCACTTGCCTACACTGCACAGGCTTCCAATAACCACTGAAGCAGATCAGTGAAAGCAGACAGTCTTACGAAAGCTCACCCTAGGCATTTCCTAGTTATTTACTTTTCTCCTTGCAATATATATATATTGGATGGAAGTGCCCTCCTGCAAAGATAGCAAGGACAATCGTCTTTAGGACTAGCCTCATTTCCAATTTGAATAACAAATTATGACTCTCTCTCGGTACAAATGAAAAGGCTAGGATGGAGGCCTGTCAATAGTGGTGTGGTTGGGTAAGCAGGACTAGCTAGGAGCAGTGAGGTAGCTTAATCAGAGGAGCCTTATCTCTGTTGCTGTCATGTTGGTGATGTACTAAAGACAGAGAAGCAGAGCAGATGGTTGTTGAGTTGACAACAGAGTGAATTAGCTGAAAGCAGACCTTATATAACCTGTATTACTGAGAGCAGGAATGGCTACCGGGTACGTAGGCAAGACCATGCATCAGTGGCAATGCCATCAAAAATAATTTCGTTGTTTTCCATGCCTAGCCAGCCCCAGTTCTCTGCAGAAATTGACTTACATAGGTGTGTACTTGCATGACTTGTACATGCTTGCTACTCAAATTTGCAGCTCACTTACAATTCAGTAGTCGTCATAACAAAAAAAGCGCTGTACTCTGCTTTACACTCCAAAAGCTGCACTCAAGGGTCTGTAGCTCTTCTGTTTGTGCTGTCATCAATGACAAAGTCTCTGGTTTGGCACATTTACTGTACACTTCTGGTATACATACATACATATGCATCTTTGATGCTTATGTACTATACTATGACGGCAAAGAGGTAGCACTACATTGTAGACTGACGCTATTTGTTGGCAAAATGTTAGCATAGAAACAACAATGAGAGGAATTAGGTAGGCATAGAATATGTGGAACGATGTACATGTATGTACCATAACTGCAGCGTTCACATCACTACTGTGGGGCTCGCTCATGCTCTAAGCACTCAATTAACAAAAAGATGTTGTAGCTCTGTACTAGGTGACTCCTGTTCTTCCACAACTCTAAGACTTTTATCTCTTAGGCAGTTCAGGAAGTGATTATCATTCACAGATCAATTTGTCCCACAACTAGAAATGGGAGGGGCTCACTTTCCCATTGGGGGAGGTGTTCAGGAATAACCCCTTGTATGCACTACAGCTACGTTTTCTGCTAGGTAATGAATGGAACCACATATTTCTGGCTAGTACTTCATATAAGTCTCACGAAATATGCTTGCTAGCCATATTTCTATTGACAAATCAGGTATGCACTTGCTCACCTAGATTGAGAAACAGTTGTCAGGGATTCACTGCTGTGTAAACAACTCCATTGGGCTATCACTCTTAGACTTAGCCTCACTCAAAGACTATAATGAAGTATGTATAATGCACTTACAGCTTTTTTCACATGTTTACTACATGCAATAAAAAGGGAGTGGAAACTGGGAGTGATAATAGATAATTTGCTACTGATAACTCTTTTCCATATTAATGGTGCCATCCTGTCTCCCCACAGGTATACATATCAGAAATACAAGAGATTTCACTGGACAGTGAGAGAGCTGCAGTAGAATTAACCTGACAACTGAAATTGGTTTACTACCACTGTCAATAACGTTTTTCAATCCACACAGTAAATGTTATAGCAACGATATACATAGCTATTAAACATGGTCTATATAGATATTTCTGCACATACACTATTGTGTCAACTGCCTGACCTCAGCTACTTAAAGATGATATTCACTTATGGTGCTATCACTCTCAGCATTACATTCCAGTCGTATATACATATATAATCAAGGGACTTCTTGTTTAATCTGCAATTGGTACACACATTATGGGTTGGATGTCGCTGTAAACCAACCATTACCAAATGGCATACCTTTGCACTCAATTTGCTGCCCACTCAGCACCAGCTGGTGTCCAAGAACCTCAAAGTGACATTCACTCATAGCTGAGTTTCCTGCAGCACGTAACATACAGAACAAGACAATTAAGGCAAAGACGTAAACAAATACCCGATCTCAAAATAGCTCAAACAAAAAAGGGCCTGGCAAGGGCAAGAATAAATAAAACTATTAGCAAAGACTTCAGAGTTCCAAAGAGGGTTGACACAAGCACAAGCAGCATGAGTACCCTACTCTAAAAAGTGTGCCTGAAACATGCATGTTGCATGCCTGTTTCAGCACATTTCAGGCATGGTTTTCATGCCTGTAATTTACCTAAGGACGTACATGTTAGCATTCTACTAATAGTTAGAAAACATGCATGTTCCATGCGTCATGCCTGTAACATGCTAGGATTTGGGACGCTTTTCAGGTATGAGACAATGGTACAAACCATGCATGGCGACTACAATACTTCTATGCATGTTTCATGCATAAAATATGTGTATGCCATGCGTGAATAATGCATATTCCATGTACACCTCCATGCATGGGTTGTGTGAATTCCATGCATACCTTTAGGTTGAAGGGTGGTACTTGTAGTGTACCAAAAATTCATGTATCACTAATGATTGTCGAGATACAGCAGCTTGAAAATTGGCAAAAAGTGAAAAATTCTTAAAAATGGGGAATGTGCTGGGTTTTCGCTTAGCAGGTCACATTTTAGGGCGTGAGAATTGTGACAGGTATGCCTTGTGTATAGCTAAGCTGGGATACAGGAAAAATAAAATCATAATATGGCAATCAAGATGGTGTGATTTCTGGTTGCTCTTGCTCTCTGACTGGAGGTTTTACAAGTTCCGTCTTGTAGGTGTGTGGTCAATGGCGTAAGTACTATGGTAGTAACATCAGTCAGGGTTCTGCCCACACTGGTCGGCAGTGATCGCACCTGGCCACCTCTCAGCTTTTTTGACCATCACTTACAGTAGTATTAATAAGAAAAAGGCAGTTTAGCACAAAATAAGTATCAGGGAGATTGATTTTTTACTACCACTCAAAGTGACCTAGGCAGATCTCTGATCAGTGTATGTATGCAATGTGCACATGGCCATAGACAACTGCCTAAGCTACTTCCCTAGGCCTAACCAAGAGTGGATGGGTAACACTAACACATTACGATTTCTACTTGCCTACCTGTCCACAGACTTCCTGCTCTGTCATTTCACAGATGTAACAGCAGTCAGCTTAGAGGAGTTGTCATCAAATATAATACGACTGTCAACGCTCGACACATGTTCTGTAGGTGTGTGTGTGAGTATATGTATGTATGTATAACAACTTCATTTGTTGAATGTACACTGCCTTAGCATGCTAGTCTCAGGTACCAAGACCCTCAGAAAATTTGGAAGGAGGGTCTGGGCGATAGGCTTCGGTGGAAATGTACAATCCGGAATGTTATTAATTGCCTAGCTAATGCTGGCTTAGTAGATTTCTCTAGCATTTACCTTGACGTCAGAGAAAAGGTTAACTCTCTGAAGCACAGCCATGCTTTAAGCAGTGAAACACATGAAACATGATTCAAAACAGAAGAATTTTCCAACTAACACACATTAGAATGTAATTACTAAATCAATTGGAAGTGTGCCGCCATATATGGTATTTCTGGTTAAAATGGCACCTCTATACAAGCCAGAGATCTGAGTAAGTTTACAGGCTGACACGCAAGAATGCATGTTTGTATATAAGTGGAGATAGGACCATTGGCGATCATGTAAGTAATCATTTTTAAGCAGTACAGCCTGTCTCTCTGCTCTCCACTAGCAGCCATGACTGATTTTTGATATGTATTTCTTTTTTGTCATAGCAGCTACAGATAATACTGTATTTTCACAGATAGGCTTCTTGCATACCAGTGTGGAAAACTGCAAACGCCAGATACATAAAACACTGCAATCTCCCCAAAATACCAGGTATGTTTGAGAGCCAGTTTTGGCAATTTCGAGGCAGCTCAAAAATGTCCATTTTTGGCAAAATTTAGACGGCTCAAAGCCGTTTTTGGCAAAAATGTAACCAACTATTACTTTTCTTTAAATGACATATTGCCAATTTTGGAAATTGCAAAATTTGCCAATTTTGGCAACTTCTGAGCTGCAAAGTTGCCAGAAATGGATAGCTCCAAAATACCGGTATACACCCATGTTTTAACACGCTTGTGTGGCTGAAACTGTGATAGGCTTATTTTTTACTTAAACATAGACCCACTCAAATTATGTAACCTGGACTTAAGTTTGCAGCAGCATAATAATTTTAAGCCACCAGACATATCTACAAGTCTGAGGACCAGACTGTTCTACTGCCTGACCTTGATATAAATCACGAATTTACGAACTGCAAGTTCATATTCGGTATACTCTTTTCTTGAGGAGCAGTCAGCGTGGCAGGCACACAAGCTACCAGGTACTAGATAACTACGCGTGCACCGACTACTAGTATAATGACATTCATAAGAATTGCAACGTACACTTAGCCAGCCCCTCATTTCCTGGTGCCCACCCCAACACTCCTAATGGGTCAACCTAGTAGTACTGTAACCTCGGATTTATCTTGTAGCTGTGGAGAAAAATCAGGGTATACTCCCAGATTTTTCTCCATGGCTGCGAGATAGCACTCCCCAATTTTTCTCAATTAGCCATCATTCCCAGGCTCTAAACTGCTTAGGAGTGGAGCCTGGCTGTATCTAGATCCTCGGATCATGTGACTTTACCTCTGAGTTTGTGACTCACAGATGATTGGCATCACTTCACAGAGGTAAGTCCATCTTTAGTACCATCCTAGTACCACTCAGCCCAGTACAGGAGTCTGGATCAGATCAGCTGCCAGAGAATGCAGAATAGTACTTTTACATGTAATTTGGCTTGTAGCTACGTACGTACATGCATGCAGTTGCTCATTACCAAAGTTGAGGAAGCTTCCTATCCACCCAGACTGTATCTCAGCCATGGGGAAATATTGCATTTCTTTATGACTACGAGGTAAATCTGGGAAAGGTGGCTAGCTAATTTCAGTACTGATTAATCAGCATATTTTCATGGCTGGTTACCAATTAAAGACTTGCATTTGGTAGTGGATTACGTTACCTCATATTTATCCATACTACACATTGTCAAGCAGTGCAGTACTGGCCCAAGCTGCTGTGCAGTATGGAATCATTACAGCGGCCAGGAAAGATACT
This sequence comes from Phakellia ventilabrum, assembly GCA_963921505.1. Classification (NCBI taxonomy): domain Eukaryota; kingdom Metazoa; phylum Porifera; class Demospongiae; order Axinellida; family Axinellidae; genus Phakellia; species Phakellia ventilabrum. The sequence continues at coordinate 4,243,249 of OY997389.1, forward strand.
TGAATACGTCATTTCAAATGTCATTCACCATTACTGTTTTTGTGTTTCAAAGTTGGGTTGCTAGGGACAATGGTTGGTGGCTCAAAAATGGGGGGGAGACTGAGCAAGCCCCACATTAGCATAAGGTTTGGCCATTTCTGTGGGAATATGCATGGTGTCCAGATAACTAATTTTAGTAACCACCAAATATGGACTTGTGCTGTATGTGTGTATTAATTTAAGGCGGCATGTGGAGGTTGCTAGTACGTAATAAAGAATGATCGACAATGGGCGAAGTGATTGCAAGTGCTAGTATATAGCTACTTTTCTGGAGCAACTACTGGGAGAGTTGAAGACGGTATAACTAGTAACATGGCTGCAATTGCTGACTTCGCAGATTTGAACTCAAAAGCTGCCACTAGTATCTCAGCTCCACTAGCCTCGCCCCCAGGCCACACAACCTGAAAAATAGGGGGGGGGGGGGTGGCCAGCTGGGTACGAGGCTATAGCTCCACCTGTTAAAGTATGGGTGTAGCTCAATCCCATTTTAACTACAAGGTTGTAGCAAAGTACAAAATCACAGCTACAAATTCAACAAATACGGCTAAAAAAAGCAACGGTAGACACAGCTACAATGACAGAAAAGCACAGCAGACACAGCAAGTGAGGCACATTACGTGCTCACCTGACAGTCGCTTCGATGTTGTTCGACAGACACTCTTTCGATACAGTATCCATGGTCTCCAGCACCTGACAGTCGCTTCAATGTTGTTCGACAGACACTCTTTCGATACAGTATCCATGGTCTCCAGCACACAAGAACTCAAATACAGTAGGCCTTTGGGTTTTAGATCATAACCATGACAATATCTGGAGCCCTTGCTACCATGATTTCATGTTTACTGGACAAAGGCGGAGAACTAGGCTAACTAATGAAATTAGTGATGTGTGAAGAACACCTCCTTCCCAACTACACTGTAACAGCTGAGCTGTGAGACAGAATGAGCAGAGAGATTACTGTAGTTGCACAGTTTATTTCAGCAGACAGACAAAGTGGCAATCAAGGCACACTGGTGGAATGGCTACAGTGCAGTCAAGGTATGTAAAATCTCTGTTAGCTAGTTGAGTACAGTAGTTAAAGGTATTGGAAAAGGTAAACTGACTTGCTACTGGCTAGAAGCTATGAGCTAATTGTTTTTCACAGTCAAGGAGGTGGGTAGAGGGGAAGGGAGTAAGGTTAAGGTGGCAGCATTGTTAGTGCAATTGTATGGTTGAGTATAACACCTTTAGGTTGAGTGTTCTAAGTAGCCAAGCAAGCATTTCAAAATTGGAGAAACCTTGATTGCTATATTATGCACGAGGATATGGTATATTGTAACAGTGTGTAGCAGATAAATCGGTGTTTGCACCAGAGATTAACAAAAGGGGGGGGGGGGGAGAGGGAATTGCAGAGGCCACAAAGTGGCTGAGAGAAGTGTGGAATTTTGTTACCTATTGTCAGGAACAGCTCTCGTAGCATCTCGCTGTATTGAAGGGCATGCGCATATACTTGTACAGTTGCCAGATCATGTAGTGCATGCTTCTTTTCACCGTAAGAATTCAGAAATAGCATGCATGCAGCAGGATATATATACATGCTACACACAGGAAGATAGTGAGGATTTAAACTTGTAAGCGATGAGGAGCTACTTTTCAACAGCACAATCAAAGCTGAATTGTTCAACGGGAGGTCCTTGAGCAGAAATCCGAATTCACCAATTGATGGTGACGGTCTTGGGACGATTGTGCTGGGTTGTAATGATTCTGTTCATGCAAGAGAATCACCTTTCACAGTCTGCAGTGGAGCCGAGTCATATTGCACCCTCCTGGGCTGCTTCACTGCAGGGCAGGGATCACTTGACTCAAGACTCAGACCACTTTCGCCACCACTGCGCTCAGAGGAGTTAATCTCCAGTTCAGAGTCTACATTGTCGTCAGCTTCCTCTTGTAATCACTACCACTTTCTTCATCAGGTATTTCCTTGTTAAGAGCAGAGCAAGACTGTGAGAAAGAAAAAAACAGATAATGTGGCTTGCTTCAACACTATTTCTCGTGTGATGGCTGGCCGGCTTGTTGTTACGCATGTGCAACCTGGGAGCTGTACCAAGCCTTCCTTAAATTATGCAATAGACCTGTCCAGACCTCTAACTCTCTGTGCGCCACAAGTTCAAGATAGCATCCATGTAACTGCCACTAGCCATTAGCGACAGAAGGTTAACCTCAATACTTAATCCCTTCTCATAAACAGCAGTCAATACTTTAACCCTTTTTGCACAAGTGTCCTGCAGTGGTATTGCTCATGTGAGTTCTCTCTATTCTCTTGAAATGTGGGAAAGCAAATTACACAATTGCTTTCTTTTAGCTAGTTGTGATTATTCTCTTGCTTTGTGGAAAAGCCTAAGCAGAGCTAGTTGCTTTCTATGATTTCTGTGTAAATTAATGCACTGGAAACTAAGTTTTGCACTGTTTGCTTTCAGGAAGACAAACATTCTAGCTACACCTGGTAGTGGAGATCTGGTGAGCTGGCTTCAGTGTTCCGACTCTACAATGTGACTCGTTGCATGTGCGTAGGAGGATAAAGGAGCTGGTGTGCTAATATCATACATAAACGGCACTGCCTAGCTGCATGGGCAATCGAGGTACATCGTCGCCCACACTCCAATTACTCGAGCTATTCTTCTTGCAAAACTGCATCATGGCGTGAAATCTCATATAGTAACAGCTACAGTAACTGAAACCACAGCAAACACAGCTACAATGTAGGGTAAGTACAGCAGGTTTGCCATAAATCATGATGCAGCAGGAGCGTGCTTACGTACCTTGCACCCTAGATACAATAACAACAACAGTCGGTAGCTACAACTTGCTTGACAAATCTTCTTTTGAGGCAATAGCCATAGTTTGTAGCATGTAGAAACTGGAATACACTACCCAAAAAGGCACTGGCCACATACCTATACATGCAACAAACAAGCTTGGGAAGTAGTAATTAACGCCCTGCTAAACGAGTTCAATTTTTTGTTAGCTGATTCCTGTTCTTCTGGGGGTATGCACTAGCAAATTTTGCCGAGTTTCTTGCCATTAGTGCTTTCTATAGAATGAGAAAATTTTCTCTACAGCCTGCCAACAATAAAACGGTAACCTCAATTTTGCTTTCTACTGATTGTAACTGGTTTGACATCATTCAGTTGCCATGCAACCTTCAGTCACTTGTGAAAAAAAAAGGTTAAAGCATGCATCAGGGCTAAATTTCTGCTGCTAATGGCTAGTGTAACTGCCAGAGATGCCATTTTGCAGTCCTTCCACCAATAAAAATGCATACATAGTAAATTTCAATTAGAGGCACCATGGCTTCCAGTACGTCTACAAAGTCTACATTTAAGAAGGAAGCAGCTGTATTACCAGCAGTTTTATAGACCTATGTATCTATCATCCATATCCCATGAATGAAGTTGCAGCCTACAGAATATGTAAAAAAATGGATACATAGAGGACGCAGTCCCCAAGATATACACGCACTGATATGCAGGTAAAAAAAATCCTATAAAATGGCAGAAGAACCACAAAACCCCGTTACCACATGATGAGGTTAGATAAATCTTCCTGTAGGATGTGTGTAGCGCGAGATGTGAATGCTAACAAAAAAGTTTCAAGCATGGCCTATCTCTCCATTTATTTTCCACTTTCACTTGAATTTTGCTGTATACTACAATCTCATTACCCTGTCCAGAGCCATGTTCTATGGTACAGTTAAGCATGCCATCCTATAAGTAGGCTTCCGTGTGAGAAAGTATTTACACAAATAAGAATCTAACATCCACTCACTCACACACACACACAGATACGTCTACCAATGCAACCACTGCAAGGACAAGTTCCACTTACAACAAGCCTTCAAGAGCCACTTAAAGGAACATAAGAAGAGACCATGTGTCTGCAGGTACTGTCACCAGGTCTTTGAGTACACCGGTTTCAGAGAGCATCTTGCTACCCATGACAGTGACAAGCAGTATGCCTGTGGTGTGTGTGGGAGAGCATTCACACGACTAGGAAGTCTGACCCGGCATATTCAAGTACACACACAAGAGAAGCCATATCAGTGTGATGAGTGCGGAAAGCGTTTTACACGGTCAGGAACTCTTCAAATTCACATCCGCACACACACAAGAGAGAAGCCATATCAGTGTGATGAGTGTGGAAAGCGTTTTACACAGTCAGGAAATCTCCGAAAGCATATCCGTATACACACAAGAGAGAAGCCATATCAGTGTGATGAGTGTGGAAAGCGTTTTACAGAGTCAGGAAGTCTCCAAAAGCATATCCACACACACACAAGAGAGAAGCCATATCAGTGTGATGAGTGTGGAAAGCGTTTTACACAGTCAGGAAGTCTCCAAAAGCATATCCGCACACACACAAGAGAGAAGCCATATCAGTGTGATGAGTGTGGAAAGCGTTTTACACAGTCAGGAAATCTCCGAAAGCATATCCGTATACACACAGGAGAGAAGCCATATCAGTGTAATGAGTGTGGAAAGCGTTTTACAGAGTCAGGTCATCTCCGACGACACACCCACACACACGCAGGAGAAAAGCCATAGCGATGTGATGAGTGCGGAAAGTATTTTATCCGGTCAAGTAGACTTCAATGACATATCCACACCACACACACATATTAGAGATGGTACTACAATGGATTGAGTGTGGCTTACATGTCTCATAATACGTACATAACTCAAACAGTTGTTCTTAATTCAAATGTCCTAATAGCTTGCATGATTATGATAACAGTGCTCAGATATCAGTTATTATAGTGTGCATACAATGTATGTTTGTACCCACCTGCCTTTTGACAATTATTATATGGCAAGTTCTGTAGCGATATATTCGTGTTGGCTTTGGTTTGCACCAAGCATATTGCATTGTCTTGTGTGGGGTTGAGACATAGAATGGCTTGGAGAGCATAATGGACTGCAAGCCACAGCACACTCTATATATTCTACAATCGCATAACTGATACAAACCTGTAGCCTCATTCCCTGCCCAGCATTCTTTACACATTGGCCTCGGGCCTGTGTTTTCCCAACGTGGGTAGTGTAGCCTGGGAAAAAATTGAGCAATAGGTCAAGCACAATGCTAGTCTAGCTCGCTAGGCCCTCCCTCTCCCCCACAAAAAAAAGGTTTCCCTCGTTTTTTTTTTGCGGGGGAGAGGGAGGGTCTAGCAAGCTAGACTAGCACAATGCATAATATGTCAGTCACACCCACATGTGTAATTATAATGGTGTACCAAGTATGCAGGCAGGGCTATTCCTTCAGCTCAATAAGCATGCTAGCTACATAAGTAGCCTCGTTCCCAAGCTCTACACAAGAGCCTGGGAACGAGGCTACTACATAAGATGTCCAACTTGCAACTGGTACAGCGATTCTAGGATCTACCAACCACTCATTTCGGGTGGGGAGGGGGTATGCTCTAATCTTTTTTGAGCTCTGGAGGTGGCCTCTAGGTCCCAAAAAGGCTGGGAAAAGACACTAATAATCAACTGAGAATCAATTCTTTGGGAGCGGCGGGGGACTTCAGGGTGCCCCTGTCCCCCTCTGTACAAAAAATCCTGCCCCTATCCTTCCGTTCCTTGGTTGCCTGTTGCACAACCACCAAACCAGGCCCTTGGTACAGCCCAGGTGCTCAATCCTGGGAGCGAGGCTACTATCTCCCTGGAGTGCTCCTAGTTCCCAGACTCCACTCCCAGCTGTTTTTACTGCCGTGCGAAAAAACCTGCAAGTGGAGACTGGGAACGAGGCCAGTTAGGTCACGAGTCCATACTTATTACCACATAGTGGGCTGCATAAGTGAAACAAGGCTAGGGAGATGGATACTAGAAACAGTAAACTGTTCTCAAAGCTCTTGACATACCAGGTCTCTCCCGAGTGCACATGTATTTAGGAGCACTTGCCTACACTGCACGGGCTTCCAGTAATCATTGAAGCAGATCAGTGAAAGCAGACAGTCTTACGAAAGCATGTGGTGTGTACAGGGTCACACTGTACTGCTTGACCTCAAAGCACAAAACGTAGTAGCTCATAGGCTCTCATTTCACTGCTAAGGGGTTGGTTTTGTGATTGAGTTAGTGCCTCACTCTAGCTTAGCCAGTGTAGCTCATGAGCTTGCTACTGGAGAGCCTGGTACTTTTTCTCACGTGATTTAACTGTGTGCGGGCAGGGACCGCTCAAAAAACAGTCGCACTTCTCTAACTTTGGCTGGTGACAGTGTTTTAGTGCTCAGTCTGTGGTACAAATGGCTCTGAACAAGAAGTATAAATTCAATCCCTTCCTTCGTTGTCTGAGAACTGCAGCTGTCTTTGCCCTCACAAAATTCACCCTTCTACCTTATACATCACGCATGCAAAAAAATTCACAGCTAGCTAAAGTGAAACGTGCACATGGGCCTGCGAACAAGACTAACCAGGAACAATGCAGCCAGTGCAATAGCTCCTTTTTGGACTCTCCCTTCCCCCCTTCCCCCACTACCTAGGCTACCACCCATCCACCCAGAATAAGCATTTACATTTTGCTCCTCTGTGTGCAGAATTCATTACCACATGGGAGTTAAATTCTAGCTCTGTGGGGGGGAAACTCATGGGGTGCGCTAAGTGGTACACCCTGTACCTAACTCCATGTTATTCCTTGAGCGTAATGTGATTACCTCGTTAGCCACCACTATACCCAATCATCTTGCTGAGGTGGGGTTGGACTAGTGACTAGGCCCCCCCCCCCCCCCCCCCCCCACCCCCCCTTCAACCGGATCCCTCCCCTACTTCCTTCACTTTGCAGAGCTATATAGTACCTAACTATACTGTTCAGTGTTTGCATTCACTCTTCCACCCAGAGTGCAAGGTGGGCTCCACTTCCCAAGATCAAGCTCAGTGATGTAGCCCTAGACACAACAGCGTCCAGGAGTTCAACCTTGCTGGAGTGCCCCCAGAATCCAAAGAGGTCATTATCTACGCCACCATCAGGATGGCAAATAACAAGGGCCATGATACATGTACCACTGCAGAGCTCAGCCTATGGATCTCCATTGATGGGGTAGAGCACAAGAAATACCTCTTCACCCGCCTCTATGGTCAGAGCGCCTGGAGTGTCAATTCAGACACAATATACTCTTTCCCTAGTTAACCCACTGATTTGAAGATAAAAAGTCTAGTATGATGGACCAGTTAACCCAGCACATGCAGAAGCCACTATGTATGTAACTGGTTACACAACTTGGCTCAATCTCACTGTGTAGCTGGACAATGGTATTGCTATAGGCACTTCAGACAAATTGTGGGTAGTCTGAGCAATGTATTTACACGAGTTTTGATTTGTATTTTACGTTCTATTTGTCTTGTCCCATCCCAACTAACTAAAACACAGGAATGAATTTGTAATAAAGGGGTGGTGTGGTAGCTTGTCTTGAGGTAAGAATGGTATAACTTTGTTTGACGTTTGTTGCAGTCATTTCTGCAAGTGCTCTTGTTTGGTGAAATGGGTGAGCAGAGCGAGTGTGCTTGTTCAGTGCACGAGCGTCTATGTTCAATAGGTACAGTGAAAGTGTATTGCTATTGGTGCCAGCATGTGCAGTTTGTATAGAGGAAATGACATTGTGTATGTACGTAGTAGGTCATTGCCAATGTCTATTTAACTATAGGACTGAGCCAGTGCAGCTAGTTGACATGGTATGGCCAGAAAAATCAACTGATCGATCGAGGTGCAGGGCTTCCTGCAGTTCCAAGATGTCTGAAATGTCCTCCTAATATACTCACCGGAGATACACTTGTAGCCCCAACAATGTCCAGTGCTATAAGATGTTAATCTATCCCAGAGCTGCACAGGCTCTCCCACCAGAACATCCTTGTATAAAGTTTGTGCTATATGTACACTGCCAGGTGTAAAGATTATAATATGTAATGTAATGCAAAACTGGGGAGCTCCACATTATTATGAGATGAGTGTCAGAGGGAAAGAAGTTTCAGTTTCACTCATGAGAAGCCTATTACATGTATGTCTTGATAGCTGTATCAGTAGAAGTCACTCTTTTCCATTTTGCTGTTACTACATTACCTTTCAGGCGTTTATAGCCTTAGCTATGCGCATGTGCAGTATGTGGCATAAGTTGGATAGACTACACCCCCTCAGAGGTTATACGTCCAATTATCCTCCTTGGATATGGTTTTATCCTTTGGCCATTGCCTCGGGCAAAATCGCATTTGTGGAGGATATATAAACGCACCTCCTCCTCTGTGACATGGTCTAGCCTATAACATATTCCCCATTCACCCTTGTTTCTATGAGCTTACTGACAGGAAGTTGTTGATTATGTTTCGTATACTATATCTAAGTCATTCTAACCAATCAGATTTCAGCATTACAGGTATATAACGGGTCATACCTACCGCGCGAAAAAATATACCCCGATTGCTTACGTAAAGCGGGTACCCGATTCCGTTCCAGTCGTTCAAACGTTCAGAAAGCTGTGGTAGGGCTGGTGGCTAGGGGAGCCTATAGGCAAGGCGTATGGCGTAAATTGATGTGGGATAGCATGGTAAGCGACCGGTCTCCATCTGTAGCTAGTTTTGTTGTGTTTCTGTGTATTTGTACGTGTGGCCACGCTGCCAGCCTACCGTTTTTTGCCAAAATGGCGCTAGGGTCGGGCTAGACGGGTAGCTACCATGGCTATTAGCTGTTGTTCATGTTTGTTACAATTGCTGGGAGTGTTTCGCCACTTGTAGCTACTATTTTGCGTTATGAAAGCTATCTAGCTACCCAGTTTATCGCGTCGTGCTGAACGGCACCTTTCGAACCTTCTGGCAAGCAGTAGCTTGCCCTGTAGTTCTTGATGCTTTGGCAACTCTTGTCAGAATGACTTAGGCATAGTACAAGATAGATAGATCACTGCATAGCGGGGTGTATGACCCGTTATCTACATGGGAAAATTATCTCCCTTGGAAGCCTCGAAAGTACCTCGGGCTGCGCCCTCATACTTCCTTGGCTTCTGCGGGAGATAATTTTCCCCGCGGTAGATAACGGGTCATACACCCCGCTACGCAGTGATCTATCCTATACATATACTCCAGCTAGCCCTCAGAGTGATGTTTTGTGGTATAGCTATGTACTATTGTGATGATTATGTCATACATACCTCAATGGAAAAGTTTCAGCCATGCCTCGTGCCAAGACATCACTCCCAAGGGCGAAAAGTCTGGGTACGGACTTCCTTTTCCTCCCACGAGAGAGAAGTCTGGGTACAAGACTATAAGCCATGCTACGATAGCCCACCACGTGACTTGCAGTGCTCATACGCATTTTATTGCGACTTGTAGTAAAAAATATGGCTTTTTATCAAGCACATGTACCTATAAGGCTTACCCTTTGACTCCTATAGAGTATTGTATCAATCACCGGACACCATATAATACCAGAGATTGATTGGACACTATGCAAACTGGTAGTTCAGCGGTAGCAGAGATTAGCGGCTAATCATTAGTCGCCAATACACGATTATTGCATATGCGCACAGAGATTTTCACACAGCAGTGTCTAGTTGTGGTCTGGCTTTGTGGAGCACTGCAGTTTTGTTGCCCGATAGGATGACCTGTTTGTGTCATAGGGCTAAGTTAAATACTGTGGAAAATGATGGCATGCTTAACAACCAAACACGGTAAGTTGAGAGGATTACCGTACTGTTTGATTATTTAGTAATCCCGCCGTAAGTTTGCGTTTATCATACTGTCCGCTAATTTGAGGTTTAGGCAGCTGTTCTTATAATGCCTGTAGTATGACAATGATACAAGCTATGAAGCTCATTCTTAAGACCTCAATGTTTAATGAGACCTATTTTTGCATAGGTCACTTCACTCCTCACAGAATGGCGATAATTTTGCAATAATGGTCCGATAACTGGTAGAATACTCTGCATCTGTGTGAGTTTAATAGACAATAGACAATAGAGCGTACATACGCTCTATTATCTATGGTTAGACGTATGATAATATGGCTTTACCCTCTGGATAAATACACCCAGACATGCTACAACAATCCCCTGGATATAATTTAGACTTCATGTAGTATGTATCCCCCAGCAAATAAAATAAAAACTGTCAGTCAAGGACAAATTATGCTGGGAACGACTAAAAGCGCTTATAGAAGAAGCATTGGTACCACATACAAGAAGTAACCTCACCTGAGACTGCTGAAAACTCGGGTTGCTGTCCCCGGAAGTTGAGACTACCTGCCCTGGAAGTGAATTGTACATGTACCAGCCCTCAAGATAATTTGTGAGGTGGGGCTCGGACGCCAAGCTATCCAACTTCCCATCTCCTAGACACGCGGTACTAAGCCTATTATCTGTGGTGACAACTACATGTAGCAATTCGATGTAACAACTTCAACTTTACCTTCTTAATATTAACCTAGTCTCGCGGGCCAGCCCGCGAGACTACTTCCGCAAAGGGTGCTGGCAGACACGCAAATGTCTGTTCCGCGCATATCTCAACTGCAACGATATTGATACTGAGCATGATGAAAGACAACAGTAAGCTCTAGTGTAGGTCAACAAACGCGAGGCGGCTGCAAGTATGCTGCAAGGGAGCCCCTCCCACCTTTCGAACTCCACACAGCCAAATCTGCTAGCAGCACTGGATCCTAGCTTCTTTCCAAAGGCTCTTAGCTCTGTCGTACAAAAACTGCTCAACCTTACCCTGGGTCCGGGTGTTGAGTAGCCTCGTCCCCAGGCCATACGCAGTGGCCTGGGGACGACTGGACGAGGCTAGGTGTTGGCTAGCCTCGGCCTGGGGACGAGGCTAGGTGTTGGCGGGCCGAGCCTGCGAGACTAGGTGGGGCGCGCGCACCGCAGGCAGAAGCTATGATTTTATAATAGCTGTGCTGCAAGTGTATAATTATAAAACACGATGAGTGATCGAAGCGAGGTTTCACGGAGGAAAGGCGATTCTCTTTCCATGCCGAATGACTACATGCACAAGAGTGCAGGAGGCACGCTGCAAATATGCGTCCGCCTTGGTTTCTTCTGCGTGGCAGTGGCTGTGGTGTGGGGACTGCTAGCTCTACTAACTGTCATCTACCACACGCGGCCAGAGGTACGTGTATAGTATACTACAGCATTTAATTCCACGTGCACTCGCTTACTACTTTACCAGTATTACCATCAGCTGATTTGTTGTTTGCAGTCTCAGCATGCCATGGAACCTGGTCTAGGAATCAGCAGATTGTAATCACAGTAGTCACCATTCTGGCAAATAAGTAGAAAGAGACTGCAGCACCTTACTTCTCTTAATTATTGTGTACATTGTTGATTTTTGACAATCAGGACAAAGAACGACCATTATAATAATTGCACCCTAAATCAAATCCTTGAGTGAGGAAAAGTTAAAGTGATCATTATTCATGTCTCTGTAATAGTCACTTGCTTACTAATATTAAAGGCCAAGCAAAATTAATTGTTAGTTCTCATGATCATCACCCTTGTCTTAAGAAATTGAAGCAGGAGAAGGATTTTATTTAATATGTTGCAGCAATCATATGATAGCATAATAGGTGGGTGTGATTTAGTGTACAGCCTATATTGTAGTTTGTTACCTTTCAAAAAGCATTCCAGCACTGTACTCCACCCATTAGCAAATGCCGACGATTTCAGGGACTTTAGAGACAGCGGGACGAGGAGCATTACTATTATGCATCCATAAAAAGGTCACGGACAGTGGCCAGAACAGCCGATAGACAGTGTTGAAAAGCTAGTATTTACAAGTTTGAAATATGCCAGCCTTAGGAGTTGTGGCACAATTTTTAGATACGCAGATACAATATATACCTCTAAGATTATTTCAAAAGTAGATTGCAATGTCTATAAGCCAATTTTTGACATTGTGGCCATATTCAGCTGCCTTCATTCACTAGCAGGGTCACATTGTAGTAGTGGTCCATTCTACAAGCACCTATTTCCTTTTAGAGTTACCATCCAATCTTGCTTAGGCTCCACTGCCCCTGACTAATGTAACAGTGCTGTAACTATATAGATTGGAAGAAGTGCATCTTTGACAAGCCTACCATAACCATAACACGTGTGATGTACTCTAGGTTCCAGACAGTACTATAGCATTGAACCTAGTTAACTGTGTGATCTAGCTCCTAGAATAGCAATCCCAGAGAATTAGACACATTTGTTAATATTACGTTATCACTGTAACTCAGGCTATGGGAGGATTACAATTATTAACAACATTTATGCAGGTTTTTTTTTACAACCGGATAATTTTCCGTTTAACACCCATAAAACACCACTAAAGATTGTTTGAACTGTAGAACCTAGATTTCACTCCTGTGTGCCGATGGAATGCGATTTCTTACACCTACACACACAGCTCCTACCCACCCCTCCCCTCTTACATTGTGGCTACCCAGCTAGCTCAAGTCTCCAAGTGTAGTAAAGGCAGGTTATCGTGCTTCCAGCCATTTCTAGTCATCACCATACCCTGCACCCATTGACAAGCCCTGGATTTTACTTGTACCCTTTCATTTGATGAGAGAAATAATCATGAGAAACTGGGCATCCTCTAGGTCCACATAATATTATAGGCCCATTTGATAAATGATGGGATGTCATTGTTAGGATAATAATCTTGTGGTAATAATCTTGTGGAATGGTGTATGCAGGTGTATGGTGTATGCAGGTGTGTGTATGACTGTATGCAGGTGTATGCAGGTCACGTGTGGTTGTTACAGTAAACACTGTCTCCATCTGTTTTGTATTTTTCATGTGCTTTTGTGTTTCATATACAGTATAGCAGTGGTTGTACTATTAAGATTGTAAGTACTCCATTAAGTCTGGAGTAAGAGATACTATTGTAGTCACCACGCACACTGTTTTGGTACTGGCGATTCCTCAGTATAGGGACCAAACTGAACACTTAACTCCATCCAACCCCCCTCCCCCAAAGGCTATAAACATGAACATGTTCATTAGATCTGTTGTTTTTTAGTGTGTGTTCGTGTGTGTAATGTTCTCACTCTCAGCCAAGCTGTTAGCTTGTTCTAAGCGAGAAAAGAGAGTATAGGAACAAAACTAACCAAACCTGAGTCTGGTCTGACAGCCTTTGCTCCTTGATCTTGCAGTGCTGATAAGGCTGACTATGACTATCCACTATATAATTGAACACTAATTTAGTACAACCTCTTGTTTCTGTTTACATGTACATGATCTGAGCATCCCACTTGTAAACCTTGGCTACACATGGGACTAGACTAGCTTGGTGATTTTGCCATATGCAGTTATCATATGCAGTTACAAATGCTGCAAACTCTGCACTGAATTTCCCTTACTATAAAACAAAACACTTGATTCCTGACTGTCAATACTCTCGTACCCAGACCTCTATTCGCCTGCAGCCAAAAAACGGTCTGGGGACAATGAAACATGCGTCACGCCCCTCAAGTTCGGGCAGCGTGTTCTATTGTCCCGAGACCATTCTTCAGCGGCGGGTGAGTAGAGGTCTGGGCACGAGGCTAGACTGCCAAATTTCCCCACTGTACGTGTTGCCAAATTTTTGTGCCTTTAGTTTGATGACTACCTGTTAAAAGCCGTTTTAGAGTGGGTATATACTGATTATTTGATATTGTGGAGTTGACCTTGCACTCATAAAGCTGTATTTTTGCTCTCCTGCAATGATGCATGCAATAAGATATGCAGTGCCGCCAGTCAATTAATGTAGTCAACATGTATTTAAATGTGAAAGAGAATATTTACATTAATTTATGATTTCATAAACTTTACATACATTCTTATTACTTAAAAGTAATGTATTACTTAAACTTCTACTTTCATTTCGTGATAAACTGTCTGGAGGCTGGGTACGCCGCATCACGTAGGGCAAGGAGAGGCACACTGGATATTTGCTAGTACACATTTAATCGGATATGTTATATAGCTCAGCTAGTCCCATTAAACAGAGTCCCCAAGAAGTACACAACTCTCCAGTTCCCACCTAAAGAAAAGATCACAAGAAGTCCTGCATAGTGTGAAAACCTATACATGTAATAGCAAGCCTAAACTAGCTGCCAGGGTAAGCAGATCACAGAACTAATCATAACTGATCTGCAGACAGCATTAGCCCAATCCACCCACAGCTGTCTGACTGTACATGTATTTCTATGCTATCTGACCATGATGGTGGATATCATGAATTGTTTGTTACACGAGTCATTGTGGAAAATGACGACGAATAATGCATCCGCATTTTGACAAACCAAAGGCGAGTAAATACACAGCTTTATGAGTGACAGACTAACCACACTCACTCTGCATGCATGCATTCAAGTAGAATTTCAGCAGGCAAGAGCCCTTTCTGAATACTGCAGGAGTAAAAGGCACCTCCTGACCTATAGCTTCTTGACTGCTACTATTATTCACAACCTACCACTTCAGCCCTGTGGTCCAGTTGTTTCTTCCACTCTAGCTTTACCTATGGCCTAGTGTGCTTCTACTGAGGAAGCATATATCTCAGCTTCTTTGTAATAATGAATAGTATACCTTGGCTTGGGTGCCTTTTCATGTAGGGTGCTTATTTTTATGTGAGTGCCTGTAAACGGGATGCGGTTGTTGTAATTCAATTGGGTGCTTATGTTTATGGGGTGCTTACTTTCTATGAGTGCTTATTATCCCAATTCTACAGTATGTACAAAACAACGTCTTCACACATTGCTAGTTATAGTTTGAAATACGGACACCATTGCCGAGTCTACCACTTTGAACCAGGAGGTATTTCTGTATCTCAACATTTTGTTGACATTAATGTGCATGCACAGACAGAAGCCAATGTTATTAGGTACGTATACGTGTATACTGAGGTGATTAATGAAGGAGTATGTAGTGTAGGGAGTTTGATGTATTTTAGCTTCTGTGGAGAAATTTTACATTCCCTAACTAGCTGTTAACATGAGCTTACGTTTGCAGAAGCCTTATACTTTTCTTTCTTTGGGTTGTGATTAGTGAATCGAAAGCCCATTAATATGTGCTCCCAGTGCCAAAAATTTAGAAGGCAAACATGGCATATGTAGCCTGCAATTTGGGCAGTTTCTGTAACAGTTACTACAAAAGCATTCCCTACCATTACTACCTTGCACATGGTGCTGATAATAAACTATGGTTCTTGATAAGTGCATACTCCCAAATTCATTGTCTATAGTAACCAAACTGAAACTTTAGATGCTGTGATCTTCAATCCCAAATATTTTCTGTTACATTCCTGTTCCTCCTTCCCTGCTGTTTTAAGAATAACCATAACCCATACAATGTACTGTTACAGATGTACTGGTACAGATGTACTGGTACCACAGAGACACAGGGTTTATATTGTCACAGGGTGTATAGTTCTCTGGTTGCTGCATATGGTAGAATGAATTTTTAGCTTCTGTGCTCGGTAGTAGCCACTTGCTTCACTTTCACTTGTTCCCAGGCCTCCACTCCAGCTTTAGCCTGTTTTTTTAATTGGACTTTTGCTTGGTTCTGCCTGACAAATTGGTAATTTGGCAGCAGCAAAGCTTAGTGGTTAACCGTTAGCTACTGATGTAATTAGATTATTGCTTCACACACAGTGATTCTTGTAAATGAAGTATCTACTCGTACGTTCACACTTAGGAACGACAAACGGAAGTACATATCAAATCGATCAACATTACTAGATATTGTGGAAATTAAATTTTATATTACTCAGCAAAAGTAGTGCCATGGCAGCAAACAACTAGCAATGTAGAACAGTGGCAGCAGAACTGGTCTGACAAAACCCGGCAGCCACTGGACCAATGTTTGAGTGGCTGCCAGCAAAAGAATATGATACAGTAGACTTAAAGGTTGGATTTTCACAGATCTGAGCCGGATCCAGCGAAATGACTAACCAAAAGGCAATGGAAAGCTCAGAACAAACATGGTTTTGCTACATTAGGAGCTGCACTGAGCTCCTGGAAACCGGTTGCAGACAGTGAGTCACGGAACAGTCATTTGGTTGCTTGAAAAAATTTAGCTTTCCAAAACGTAAGTTTGTCAAGAAGGGATTAGAGTGATCCTCTCGAGGTTGAATCGCGATCCGGTTACATGATCATGATGTCAACAAGTTGCATGCTTGATCTTTTGACCTGTATAAGAGCAACAGTACAGCTATATTATGTTAGTGTATGACCTTCAATGTAGCTATAGGCCTAGCGAAATGCCATGAGAGCTGTTTCTTGACGGTTGAAAAATAGGTAGAAAGAATTCTCCGCACTTAGCATGGGGATTGCAATCAGCCACCGAGTGCACGGCCTCTGAAATGCCGGTCCAAGCTTCCGCCACCCCTGTAGAAACTTGCCATAGGTTCAGGATAGCTAGCTCTGTGTATAAAAATTTAGCAAAGACAGTCTTTCCCGGGAACACTTGCAGTTACCAGGGGCATAGTTTACGGGGGATAATAAGAGTTCAAATAATTATTTGGCTGGCTGGAATACTCAACTGAGAGAAATTGATTGGCCATTGTCCTGAAAGATTATCCAGTAGCAACTTTTAAGTGGCCATTATAGAAAAATAAATCCAATGGGGCCAACTGTTATTTGGCACTGTCCACACACATAGCCCCATCCCCACGCTGCCTGGATAAGAGGCTACACACACACACACACACACACACTGGATCATGTGGTTTATGCCCATAAAAGCTGCACTAGAAACCCTTTGACTTACTTCCCATTCCATGTAGATGACTTTGTTAGCATTATTATGCAGACAGTGGGCAACAGTGTCTATCCCAATTCCTATTGGTGGTGACATGCATGCTGCTGTGAGTGCATATTGACATGAATATAGTACTGTGGTGAACTATCTGTTGTGATGGGGCGTAAGGTTGGTGGAGCATATGAGGCTGGTGTGCTCATGTGCCACATGTCCTTGGGAAAAAGTGTGGCTCACTCTTACTAACACGTTCCCATGCCATGTGCTAAAATTCAAAAAGGGTTTTCCTTCTTTGTTTTTAGAGTGCTTGGGAATATGCAATTCTTAAGACTGAACGGAATTTTTTTAAGGCTAGAGTATTGTTAGGGCATAGGCACGCTTAGAGGGTTTCAGAAATGTTCAGAAACACAATGCATTAGCATAACAGTTATACCAGCTACAGCAATTGACTAGCACTTAATTTAAGATAGAGCACATAAAGCTCTTTTTATACAAGTGTCCTTGCAAAACAAACTCCAGTGCGCTGTGTGTTATATACCATAATAATATAATATTTGCACATGAGAACCGTTGCATTTTTAAGTACTTTGTGATTGTGGTTGTGTGTTTTGCGATCTTAGCCCTAGCTAGCACGGAAAAGTTTAGTATTCTACTCTTCCAGACTCAGCCATGGCTGTCATGGGAGAGCTGAGACGGGCTATGCTGCTTGAAACTCATTCATGCTGCTCGATAGTGTCGCCCGTCTCCAGCACCCATACCTCTACAGAGGCTACACCAACCCTACTAACCAGAAGTACACCTTCCTTGGCAAAACTATGCAATGAATTTGTTCACATCTCTCACTTTTCGTGCACCAGAGGTTCAAAGGTGGCGAACATATATTAAACTGGGACAGCTACTTTGACGTCAACATTTTTAACCACACCCACTAACCCATAACAACGTTTTATTGTTACGATCTTTTATTTGCGATGCTATAAGTGCTCACAAAGTCCGCAAAAGTAAAGTACACACCAAATATTGTAGCATTACGGTATATCTGAAACACAACACATAATGTAGGCATCACAGTTGTAGCATCTAGACCCATTGTCTAGCAACTCTTTGCACAAGCTACCTTGCAAAACAAAATCCAGTCTGCTTGCATTGCTGCAGACATTTGCTCCTGAAGTATTTCTCTGTGCAGTTCATTCACAACTTTGCACTTTTGTAACTGGCACATGTGCTGCTTAAATGAACTGTCGTTGTCAGATATTACAGTATACCAAGAAATACAATTCAGTTTCACTTTCTTTTCATGAGCACAGTGACCTGAACTAGGACAGTCATTTTAGTGATTGTTTGCGGTATAAGCTATGTATAGCCAATAGGAGACTTTGGATTAAGAACAATGCTCACTGTCACGAGTATCGTCATGCATTCCCTATGGAGTTCCTTGTGTATTCCCAATGGTACAGTTACACAATTTACTATGTATATTATGCATCTTGTGTATTGCCTTTGCGTTTCTGAAACGCGGTCAGTTGGTTACAGATGCAGCAGCTAGTCTTGACTAGCCGTTACTTTGAGGACTGAGCGCATAAAGTTCTTTAAACAAGTGACCTTGCAAAGCAAAATCCAGTGCACTTGACACCGTCTGCTTGCATTGCTGCTTAGCACGAGGAGAGATGCATCACTGCATTGCCAGACACCCAGTGTTGGCAAAGAAGAGGTGAAGCCTGGCCTCAGACAACCCAGAATGATGGCTGAACAGATCTGGTTTGCATCACAGTGCAGTATTATCTTCTGCCCATTCATGATTCTCGCAAAGGCTATAACGATTGTATATACATGTACGCCCAGTGGCATAGTGACGTGGAACTAGGACAGTCATTTTTGTGGTTGTTTGCTATAGCTACTGGAAGACTTTGTATTCCTTAATTTGGTAGAATGGGATGAGTACAAGAACAAATGCTCACTGTCACATGTTGCTATATGTACTCCCTATGGAGTTTATTGTGTATTCCCAATGGTATAGTTACGCCATTTGCTTGCCAATGTGTGTATTATATATCTCTTTGATCTCAGTCGCACTATTGTTTATACATACTATTAGCATAGTACAACTGTTACATACATCTGCCACCCCTCTCCACCCGGGTCTCTGGTGCTCTTTTCACCCATCAGCAGCGCTCTCCTTCCCATTGCACATGCCTTCCCTCTCCAAGACCTATTCTCCACACGTGTTGGTACCTAGCTACAGTAGTTTCATCTATTTTCGCCTTCTCTTCATGGGCTTTTAAGAAGTCCAGTAATAAATACAATAGGTTTTTATTACAACATGATATTGGTGGGATAGGCTACCACTCTGTAATATCAGGACCCTCAGCGGGAATATTAAGAACATAAATTCCAACCCTTATTTTTTTTTGAAATTCCGTGGACTGTCTAATTTTGTGTACATTGGACCTGGCCAACTAAGAGTGAGGAAACACTGAGAAGAATACATACAAAACTATAGCTGTATTACTAAGCGATTTATACATAGGATTTGCAAGTCTTTCAAATAGGGGGTTCATTTGAATGTTTGTAGTATGCTGTGGGTGGAATAATTTGTATTTATTAAATTGTAGTTAAGTAATGGAATGTATAGGGGACTGAATAAGAGTTATTTTCCATCTGCATATGTGACAACTTAGAGTTTTCAGTTATGTGCTTTCTGGTTTCATTACAACAGCAGACTGATAAATACAAAGTTTGGGGGTAGTCGGTGATGATTTTTGAGAGTTGGAAATTTAGCTACTATCAGGTTTAGTAGCTATTTAGGCTTACCTCTGCTCAGGAGATCCAGTAGCTCAGTGGGTAGGAGTATGTGACTATTAATCAGAGGCCCTAAGTTAAATCCCCAGCCGGGCTTTGGAGTTTCTTTATTCTCTCAGTGTTTGTTGTTTTTTTCCGTCTGGATGATGGAAAATTGATGAAATTGGACCATAGATACTATACGTAACGTATACGTATAGTATCTATGATTGGACTAATCTGTTCAGCAGGAAATAGTAATGGGGGACCTCCAGGCCTATACTTGTCTCTTCTTTATGTAATATTAAACATTGCGTTAATTGTTTCACTTCTCTCCTCTGCTCTAAAGCTCTGTTCAGGTGAAGTCTACAAGGGTCAGGTGTGCCAGCTTCCTCTGCAGGCTCAGCAGAGCTGCCTGACAGGGAACCCTGATGCTACTGAAATCTTCATTCCATCAAGGAGCAGCCAGCAGAATCTTGAGCACATACTAATATCCGGGCTACAGCTCTTTAACCCGGGGCCAGAGTGTCTGGTAGCACTTGCTCCGTTCATGTGTCTCTACACCTTGGGCCTGTGTGATGGAAGTGGAGCCCTCCACCTCCCCTCCTTCGAGGAGTGTGTGTATGTCCGCGACACCGCCTGTACTCAGGAGTGGGCCTTGGCTGCCACAGTTGTGGGAGAGGAGAACCTACCCCAGTGCCAGTCACTGCCACAAGCAGCTTCCCTGGGTCATAACTGTACAGCACCAGGTACTGCCATATAATGTAACAATGTATTATAGTTACCATTCATATCCATAAAATGATTAGGCCAGCACAAGAGCTGTCATTACCAGGGTTCTATCTACTGGGGAAGGGGGGGGGGGCAAACACTCCAACTTCCCCCCAAAAAGTTTTGGCCTTTTTTAAAAGGTGTACAGTGGAACCCACAAAGAGAGCAAAAAGTGATTTTTTGACTTTACAGGCTCATATCTATAAAACTAAGCATGATACAAGAAATGTAAACACATTTTCATGATCTCCAGGAAATACTGAATAAAATGGATTGGTGCCAACTACAACATGTGACAGTCACGTGACAGTACATGGCGGGAAACAGCCCTGGGTCAAAAGGTGACTTTTAGCATGGTATTTCTACAAGCACCATAGTTAAGGTCCCAAACTACCGCCATCGGATTCTCACCAAGGTAAGGTCCTTTGAACTGCAAGAAGTCTTCTTAACTATCAGCAGTTTCAGAGAGCAGGGCCAAAGTAGCCATTTCTGAGCCTCCCACGCCTTTAGCATGGTATGCACGCAAACATGCGAGTTAAGGTCTGAACTTTTGGTTATCAAACACAAAGTCTTTATATTTTGAGGGACTAGTGACAGACAAAACTTCTCCGCGGCCAAATCCGAGAAACGGAGCCTTGTGCGCTTGAGCGCGAGTTTTCGTCGGCCATTTTTACACTCTTCCAATATTACTGTAGTTAAGATTGGCACGGTTATGACGTCAAAACATCGCAAATACGTAATGCAATAACCTCTGACCTCGCGTAGTACGGCGGCTACCCTTTTATCGTACGATACACGTGCACTAAGTGACGTACTTAGCGTTTTTCACATGACAAGGATACGTCTCAAAACTGCAAGATGGCCGAAAAAAAGTCGCGCTCGAGCGCACAAGGCTCCGTTTCTCGGATTTGGCGGCGGAGAAGTGTTGTCTGTCACTAGTCCCTGAAAATATAAAGACTGTGTGTTTGATAACCGAAAGTTCAGACCTTAACTCGCATGTTTGCGTGCATACCATGCTAAAGGCGTGGGAGGCTCAGAAATGGCTACTTTGGCCCTGCTCTCTGAAACTGCTGATAGTTAAGAAGACTTCTTGCAGTTCAAAGGACCTTACCTTGGTGAGAATCCGATGGCGGTAGTTTGGGACCTTAACTATAGTGCTTGTAGAAATACCATGCTAAAAGTCACCTTTTGGCCCTGTCACGTGACTGTCACATGATGTAGTTGGCACCTATCCATTTTATTCAATATTTCCTGGAGATCAAGAAAATGTGTTTACATTTCTTGTATCATGCTTAGTTTTATAGATATGAGCCTGTAAAGTAAAAAAATCACTTTTTGCTCTCTTTGTGGGTTCCACTGTACATGTTCACCATCTTGAATATAGTAAAAAAGAGTTGATTAGGTGCTTTACTGTTCTGTACGCAGAGTAACTAATAGTGGTATATCTAATGCACTTACTTGACTTAAATGTTGCACGTCGAGACAGTCGTTCTGCCAGTGACAAGTATACAAGGATTATTGAAACAACAGAAAGTAAAACGTGAGCACTTAATTAGCGACACCATGCCCCCCCTCCCTGTGCTTTAGAATGCTACGTGCTTTTCAGGCCAAGCGGTAAGAGGCTACAACTTTATTCGTGGTTAGATACACAGAGGTCTATAAAACCGCTGGCAAACCAGGTGCTTACAGTTGCTCCCTTCTTGGATATAGACTTTGCAAACTTCCCGGAAGCCATAGTGCCACTAATTAACCCTCACGCGAGGGTTATTGTAGTCCGTCTGTCATTCTGTCATTCTGTCAGTCAGTCATTCTGTCATATTCATTATGTGAGATTTCACCAAACTCGATATGAAGGACGAGGATTACAGTCTCTATGCTCAGATGGGTTATTTAGGGTGTTAGATTGACAGTAAGTGTGCATATGGCTCGATTGAGATTTCTCGCCAACAACAACTGCAGATGACACCAAACTTAGATATGAAGGACGAGGGTCACGGTGATAGGTTATTTTTGTCATTTTAGGTCAACGGGCCTACTGGTGTGGATGCGTGCACTATTTATGGGGCATCTCCAAGGGGCGTCTCCATTGTGACATTAGAGCTAGAGGGCGGGGCGCGAGGGTTATGCACTTTTAAAGTGCTTTTCATTAAAAGTTGAAAATTGACCGTGTAAGCCTTTTCCATTTTTTCAGTAATTATCCATATAGTGCCATTTGCGAAACACCTGCAGAGTTTTTCTGTTGTGCTCTGTCTGGAAATTTTAACCCAGGGTGGTTGCCACAGTTGCCAGGATTCATTTATTCAGGACCCTGTGCAAAAAAAAACAACCAAGAAATAATGAACGTGTAACCTGCAGAGAACTGGTACCGTGTAGCATGTAACTACATAGCTAAGTGGTTATGTATCCCATGAACCTAGCTGTTGTAGTACTAGTGGGGGGACATCAACATCTGATTGTAGGTATACATATCATTTTAAGGTTTTCTGCACGGCGGTGGGAATGCATCCAGGATCCCATGGACCTACATGTAGTTGTTGCTGTGGATGCGCGCATGGACAAAAGCCATACAATTGTGAATATTGTTTAGATGTACCAGAAGAGCTCTGCATGTGTGCAAAGAGCTAACCTAAACAGCCTCAGAAGCTCCAGAACGCACATCTAGATCTGAGCACCAACATTTTCTG
Source organism: Phakellia ventilabrum (assembly GCA_963921505.1). Lineage (NCBI taxonomy): Eukaryota > Metazoa > Porifera > Demospongiae > Axinellida > Axinellidae > Phakellia > Phakellia ventilabrum. The sequence continues at coordinate 4,266,247 of OY997389.1, forward strand.
GGGGTGGCTTGCCCCCAGATTCCCCTAGATAGAGCCTTGTGGGCTAGTGCCCACATTAGGGGCTGATCCAGTGATCAATAGCCACTGTTGACATGCTCTTTATAGCAGCAGTTTGCATTATCTTTGCAAGTTTACAGCTGTAAACCCATGTGTGGCTCAATGATTAATTAGGCATAAAGTCCCTGTTAAGAAGGAGGTGACACTTCTTGGATTAGATTTGCTGATGTTCCCAGTTTTAAGGTTTATGTAAATTGTTGTATTTTGGAATACCTTTAAATTCCAGCAGAAATTGTGAGTCTCACAAACATGAGGAATGTACCATATAGCAGGGTATTTTCCTGGGGTACCAGTTGCATGGTTAATTTACAAGTCACGAAATTTTCCACCCATGAATTTTATGATCAGTTACATGCGCTGTACAACATTGAGCAGACTAGGTGCTAAATTGACTTTCATCATGGGCACCATGCGTCCTGTTGATAATGCTCTGGATCCACAGGATCTTCTGTCACTAGCAATCGTTAAGCTTTGTGCTCTGATCATGCATCAACGAAGAAATAACGAAAAAGCGAGGCCCATACCTCTCTTTTACAACAGTGGCATGGTACGTAGTTCTTCTCCAACACTGGCCTCCCACACATCTTTATGGACTTGTTAGCTTTGCACGTACATCTCAATGCTGAATCGTTCCATCTCTCTGTTGTTCACAATCGAACCACGTGCACTAAGGCATGCATTTTGTCACCGCATATCCGAGATATTGATTTGCCACGAAATTTAGAACAATGAAAAGTATTTCTACCAACTTCTTGAGCTTTTCACATAAATTTTCACCCACGAAAATAACCCACTATACAGTATTAACTCTCGCTGCTGCTCAAGTATTCCTCTTCTCCCCACGGGTTCCAGTAATGGTACCAATAATTGTTCGATCTAAGCCCCTCAGCTTGGCCCAGGTTTCTACAGTACATCACTCCACAGTCTCAATATATTTACATGTGGCACTTGTTCAGGTTAGTCATAATCACAATAACCATTTTTGTTCTCTATCAGTCACTGTAGGTCTTTCAGTGGTGACCAATGAAATATCAAGTGGTGAAAATATTCAAATGCCAACTGTTGCCAACAAGCCGGTTAGTTTGCTCTTTCAGTGTTATGTTACAATCCAGACAAATTTGGAATGAAACCTATTCAATGTTTTAACAGTACTTTGGCTCGCTTCATCAGGAATGATACAAAACCTGGCACTTAGGTTTTTATATATGGGCCGAAAGTAGCTGTACAACATTTACTATACATAACTTTCAGGAGTGAGTGAAGGGAAGTCTGATATGTGCTGAATATTCAGCTGTGGTACTGACTAACTGGTTTTGCTGATAGAGAGACAGTTTAATTCTTGACTATGATAAAACAAGACTGATATTTCATATCTAAAAACCAGCCGGGTGTTTTTTCACACAAATCATTCAACTGAAGGTTGTGTTCAGCAACAGGTTAGTCTTAGCTTAATGCAGCTGTAGAATGGATCAGACAGTCTCATCAGAGCTTCCAGCGAAAGTGCTGACACAGCAATTTTGTAGTGCGCTTCCAGTTAGCAAATCTTGCCAAGACAGAAGTATACCTTGTAGTACCTTGGCCTATTGAGCCTACAAACATTCAGTAGCTTCCACTGCGCTCGTGGCTATAGTGCCATAGAAACATAATGACGTAATTTAGCGCACGTGAGATATTGCGGACGAACACACACACACACACAAACACACAGACACAAAACATGAAAGCAATCTTAGGACCAGCCGGGTGTCTTTTTACACAAATCATTCAACTGAAGGTTGCCGTCAGCAACGGGTTAGTCTTAGCATAATGCAGCTGTAGACAGTCTCATCATGTAGAGCTTGCAGCGAAAGTGCTGACACAGCAATTTCGTAGTGCGCTTCCAGTTAGTAAATCTTGCTAAGACAGAACCATCATCGCTACCTACCACTCTTTCGCTATCTAGGCAACACAAAACTAACCTAGCTTGACATGAGCCTGCAAACTTTCAGTAGCTTCCACTGCGCTCGTGGCTATAGTGCCATAGTAACGTAATGACATAATTTAGCGCACATGATATTTTCGGACGAACACACGCACACACAGACAGAAAACATGAAAGCAATCTTAGGACCAGCCGGGCACGCACAAAGCGCACGCCCGGCTGGTAAAAATTCAGAGTTAGGTAGCAGAAGCCGCCACATATGCTCCTATACTCAGTCGCTGAAGCTGCAGAAGCAATCTGAGAGGGTCTACACCTGGTGGGTACCATCCATCACATTGTGTGCACACATGTTTGTCTGTTTGCGTGTGTGGGGAAATCTAACGAGATTGATACTTCACGTTGCCAGGAATTTTCTAAGGATGTACTCAGCAACAGGTCACACAGCTTACAGTGAAAGCACTGAGTCAGTAATTTCATAGTGTGTTTCCAATTAGCAGTTACTACCAAAACACTACCACTTCTCTGCTGTCTAGACAACACAACACTACACAGCATGAGTACCTTCATCTATTGAGCCTGGTTGTGTTTGTGGCTATCAGATGACAAACAAGCAAGTAGACAGATGCGGAAGATGTAAAGCAATCTTAGTAACAGCTAAGCTCGTTTCCGATGATAAAAGTATGAATTTCTCTTTCAGTTATTTAATACTGTAATTTGCAGAATACTCTGTTGCATTTAAGATAAAGATAAATGGGATAGTTGGACTCATTTCGATATGCAATACAATTTTATACACTGCAGGCCCACACCAATTCACCACAGAGCACTTCTTGCTCAGCTGAAATCTATGAGGGTGATATGTGCAAGGTAGCTCTGCAGGAACAGCAATGCCATCTTCCTGGACGTGGGGATAGTAGCACAGTTTATATTCACTCAGGGAGCACTAATCAGGTGTTGCTGGAGAAGAACCTTACATCACAACTGCAGCTGTTTGAGACTTTGGCTCCAAGTCCAAACTGCTTATCAGCAATATTCCCGTTTATGTGTTCCTATACCTTCATACTCTGTGATGAAATTGGAACCCTCCACCGACCTTCTTCCGAACAGTGTGTATACATCCGCAACGTAACCTGCAAATCGGAGTGGGACTTAGCCATTAGGCTTGGGGCTGAAGACATGATGCCAAAGTGCCATTTGCTACCTGAAACTACATTGCTGAAGAAAAACTATACTCAAACAGGTACGCCACTGTCTAGTTGTAGCAGGGTGGGACGGGTATACATATATAAATTCACATTGTAAAGAGGAACATTTTAAGTTAGAAGTACAATCTAGAGCCCCTTATGTAATTATAAAAGTAGCAACAAAAAAACATTTTAAAAATGAAAGAACATATAGGAATGGAATCCCCAAAAAGCAACCAAACAAGGTAGGAATGATACCACAATACCCTTACGGATTGTCATCCTTATATCTTTTGCCAGTCTCATTATGCGTAAGTGCTAGTTACATGGGACGACAGGATATTACAGGGCCGTAGGAGTAGGTCCAGCAGGTGCGGCGGCTGCCGGACCAAAGTTTGGCGCACCAACCAAAAAAAATGGCTGCAGCAGATAGTTTTTCAACAAATTTAGTAAAACTTCCGTTGCTTCCTTGACTTGGTAAGTGAAAAAACTGCCAAACACTACACTGATAACTTTTAGTGCATAGACACTAACGTACGCACACGTAGTGGCATCACGCATGTGATGTAATTATGGCTATATTTTCACCAAATCAATTACACAGCCTGAGAGCCACGCCTTTAAATTCTGTGGGCGTTAAAGGCTAGGTTGGGCAGCACGTCTGACTCTTGCTATTTCACCCCAAGATTGCAACAGAAACGATCTCAGATGGTCTAAAATCCAAACCTTTCCTGGGGGGGCATGCCCCAAGACCCCCCTAGCACGCGCGCTTTGCGTGCGGCGCCTACGTCGATCCAGCCCTGCCCCGCTGCCCCGCCGGACCAATCGAAATTTGCTTCCTACAGGGCTGTGTTAGATTGTGGTGTAGATGATTAGGTGTTTTTTTGGTGTATAATAGAGTAATGTTTTTGGAAATGTATTTCGTACTAACTGTTAGTGAAGTGAAAGGGTGTTGTTGCAAGTGGAAGAGTGTAGGTATCATTGTAAGTGTGGATTGTGGTGTAGAATGTGGGGTACATGTAAGTGGTACATGCATGTAGTCTAGTCTAAGAGTGTGTATTGCTGCATGTGGAGGATAAGTTGTAGTGTGAGGGGGTGATGTGTGTTGCATTGTGAAGTGCTGCAATTGCCACGTTCTATTGGCTGTGGATATGGCTGGTGTGGCATGCCAGGGATGTGTGTGTGTGTGTGTGTGTGTGTGTGTGTGTGTGTGTGTGTGTGTGGAGAGGTTGGAAAAATGGCTAAAGATATAGGGATGACAATCCGTAAGGGTATTGTGGTATCGTTCCTACCTTGTTTGGTTGTTTTTTGGGGATTCCATCCCTATATGTTCTTTCATTTTTTTAAATGTTTTTTGTTACTTGTTTCTGTTGTCTTTTGGGGGGAGGAGAAAAGTATGAATGGTGTTTAGATGGTGGGGTAGGTGAGCAGTATTAGCTGTATCCACATACGTATGCTCCCATTCATAACAGCACCTAGCTATAGTGTAACAGACACAGAATGCACTTTGCACTGCAAAGCTTTCAGTGGGACTTAAAGATACAGCAGAGTAGCAAAATACAGCTAATGTGAGTTGTAGCTAAGTGCCTACCGACTTGAGAATGCCACTATACACCCACTCATTCTTGTATGCAACCATAGATTATCTATGATGCAACATTGTAACGGCAGACATCTGTCTACAGCAGTTTGCCGACTCCATTTAATGCACATCATGGAGGTTAGTATGGTCTGTAATGGTCTAGCAGTTGTATCAGTGTTCTTAACATAACTACAGCAACTCACTTTGGGTCCGTCATAAAGCGTACTCCAAGTATTATAAATGTCTAAGCAGAACAGCTCGTGCTCGAGGCTGCATTTCTGGTGTAGGCGTAACCATCGTTTAATACGCAGAACGGAACAGAACAGAACGGCATATAGCGGTAAGTACTTGCCTCAAGCGCTTGAGAATCTCTGCTGAACGGTTTGATTTGTTATAGAACGCTATGGTGCAGGTGCAATAGCCCGGTATCCAGTAGCGCTTCTTCGCGTTGGAATCATTTTAATCGCTTCAGTCATTGTTGTGCTATGACCTCGGAAAAAGAAAGCAAGAAAGCAAGAAGAAAACCTAAAAATGATTTGCCGATTTAGCGACTTGCCGATTTGGCACTTCAGCGATGCTCTCTGTCAGCGTTAATAGTCTTGTTACTGTTAAAAACACTCGAGAATGACAGGTATGGTCCACAAAAGCTTAAGTCTAGGACAGAGTTTTGAACATATCGCATACAATGGGGCAGCCTTTTTTTTTTGGAGCCATCCCTATACATGGAGTACTACCGTATGTACCTTCCCCCGTGCAGAATCGCCAACAACAAGCCAGGTGAATGACACGGACGAAGCCCTTTCCCTTCTTACCTGCAATGATGGTTTTTACCTGGTTCTTGTGAATGGTACTGGACTCTGTCGGCCAGAATGTTTGGAATGGGAGGAGTTTCCCCACACAGCTGTTGTTGCTATTGATGTATTCGTGATACTACAGGCAGTAGTATACGTTCTTGCAGCTACTGCAATGGTGATCCTATCTTGCATTCGTTACAAGAAGATGTGAGTGGAATAATTGGTCCATGTACGTACATATGCATGTATGCAACCATAGGTAATGATATACGGAGAGCACAGCTTTGCCATCGTAGAGCAGGCTGACCAAAAATCTCCTCATTCATAACATGAATATTTAATGAGTGTTCATTTTATTGCAGGCAAGCATGTGGTATTACACAATAGTTATAGACCCAGCTTGCAGTTGCTTCTCGTAAATTACGGAGTAAGATTTCTGGAGATTCTTGTAGTGCTAGGGAACTAGCCAGCTAAGCATTCCTCGCATGAAATTAATAGCCATTATTAGCTCAACTGTTACAAGAGTTTGTTTATCCTAAGGTGATTAGTACTTGAGGTGAAAGAGATTGGACATATAGCAGATTTGGCAGGCTTTAATTTTAGTGTTTTTGAAAAAACAATTTTTGTGCTACTACGTAAATAATGTAATAATGCGCAAAAAGTGGACACTGCAAAAGGTAAGACACACTGTCCACACTTAAACCGCGTATTTTAATTAAACACATTTTGCGTATAAGTATTAATATTAGCGGGTTCAAAATTTAGGAAGTTTTTCCAATGCACTAATTTTCGCTAAAATTTGTACCCACAAATAAGTCACCTTAAGGTATACATTTGTGGCAGTCCCGGGTAGAAACAAATATTTTTCCATCACGTATTTCAATTGCATCACTACTGTTCAAAGCGTTGTATCTCATACACACTATGTAGAAGCCTCACATATCGACGCTACTATGCAGCGCGTATGAGCCCATCTTTAACAGAAGTTCAGAGATATAGTGCTTTGAACGCAGTGACGTGATCAAAATGCACGACAGAATAATAATGTTTGTTTTCTACTTGGGACTGCCACATATGTGTTTTCAATTACAGTTAACATGTAAATTTTCTGTAGGCAAACTTTGAAGTACGTGATGTTCCTATTTGCTGTGCATGAGGTTTCTTCTGTTACAACCATATTCACTTTAGGCCATTTTTGGAGCTTAGGCCATAAACCTTTAACCCATTAACACTGATGTGCACCATTGCACTGCGTTACAGTAGCCTCTAAGTAAAAGTTGGAATTACATACTTACCAACAGATATGAATAGTAAGATAAATCTGATACACAGAATCAGCGCGCTGTAAGACAACTTATACGTCGACATGGTGTATATTATCAGGAGCCCATAACTGCTCCTGATATTATAGGCATACATAAATGACAGCAGTAGTGGGCTCCCAGGCTTGGATCCATGGCACAATTCTAGGAGATCGTGGTGTGAAACAGCTGTAGCAATCACTTCTAGCTACAACAGACACTTGATCACAAACCAGCCAGCATTTTCTCATTCTACTTCAATTCTTTGGGTGAAGCCATAGTAGAAGGACTCAACTCATCCATGGTGGAGCGTTCTACGTATGTGCAGCGGGTGGAGATAGTAAAGTGATGGTAAGGGACTCACTCCTTGCTCGTGTATACTATGGAGGAAGTACTAAGGCCTGCTGGATGATACTACTTTGTGATGTAATGATGATTGATGAATTTGACGCTGACCAGGAAAAGTATGCAAGCACACAATAGCATACAATACAAATACTTTAGAAATGACTAAGGTCCTTCATGTCATCAGGACTCCAAGGTACGTCACTCATTCCCCATTTCTGGGGGGCAAGAGGAGGCTATTTTACTCTCTGTTGGCGCACACCTATTGTAGCTAGCAGTTACACTGTAAGGCAGTAGCAGGCTGACCTCAACACACTAGGCTAATGTACCTTCTGGCATTCAAGTCAGCACGGAAAATCTGTACATTTCATAGCTTCATGTTTGACCCTTCTCCGCCATTCCTACCCAACAGATTGTTAGCAAACATATCCATTGTACTGTAGGTTACACTTTTCAGGAGATACTTGAAGTCTTTATAACTACAATGGCAGTGATACAGTAACTCAAACATCCGTCTTTACTTCCGTCCGTGATAACCCTTGCAATTAGTGACTTTGCACGCCACGTTGGACTGAGCAGCATTACAGTGCTCATTACAATCACAGTGTGTGCTCCTTCTCCTTCTATGACAGTTCAGGGCTTGGACTTACTGCCTACATCGAGCAAAAAGCCAAATTCCGTAACTACGTTCGTGCACATGTGGTCCACACAGAAATAATTTTGGTAATGTGATGCACAAAACAGCTTTATTTCCAGTGTTAATGGGTTATTAATATTAAGCCACAAGCTGCATATGTTTGTACCATGAATGCAATTAAATCATCCTGCATGCACATTAAGTGTGACCTCGCTTCATCAGCTTAGTGGATAGCTAACAAGCTGTAAATTTTACTTATTTCGCTTGCTACTCATTATGAAACCACTTGATGATTAAGCGTTTGTCACACTTTATAACTGACTATTAGAAGAAAAAAGTAGAAATACATGCTTCTCCATGCTTTGTGCATGAGGATTACCCTCAGTGGTTGGAGCCTGATATCACTTCATTTCAGCTTGCTTCAGGCTTTTGAGTGACAGTTAATTGTAAGAAGCGTTTGACCCACAGTTGTGGTTGAAGTTGAGAAACCATACAGCATGAATTTTTCTAGCCAACTAGGAAAATTCTGAAGGATTTTACGCCTATTTGTTTAAGATATGCAATCACAATCTCTTTTACAGGTTTAGATTCCCATCGGCCTTCATTGTACTTCAAGTCATTCCTATTGCTGTGTTTGAAATGTTTGTGTTAATTGGCTACATGGACAGAAAGAAGCTCTTCTGTAGTTCTCCAGATCTCATTGAAGCTTTGGAACATCCCACTGCTTTCTGTACCATCCAAGGTGTGCATACGTATATACCTTTAATTCTGTTGTGTTATTCTAAACTGTACAGGGGAGGGAATTTTCAGTCATCGAATTAATTTCTGGTTAGGAATAGCTGTACACCATAAAGCATCATATATTATTTTGCAGAGGCATGCCATAAACCCAACCCACTTGCTATACACAAAATTATCTCCTACAGGTGTTGTGTTCTACTACAGCTCTCTAGTGACATCCATTCTGTGGGTTTGCCATATCGTGGGAGTAATTTGGAGGGTAAAGTTCCCCATCCATGCTCGATCTTTCGAGCAGAAGAACTATTTCAAATATGTCTACATTGTAATGATAGCCATAGCTCTAATATTGCCAATCGGAACCGTAGCAGTTGGCCTTGGAACTGGAGGGTATGGACTGCCAAGGTTCCCTCCTACTACCTGCTTAACTGTGGACCCTGATGCATCTTTCTATGGATTTGTTATCCCTGTGATTGTTATATTGGGACTGGGAATCTGCACAATACTTGCTCTGTTCTATCTACTCATCAGCACAGTACAACTCCGCCTGAATGAAAATGGTGTGAAAACTGGTATGAAGGTTAGTCCACTAGATACCTAAGACTACAATATGTTATTCTATTCAGCACTGCAGACTACAATAGTAGTGCTCAGCAAACAAATTACAGCTAGTGTGTGGTATATAATATATCTACAAATTAATGTTGAGACATCAGATACATGCAGTAATTATTTTTTATGTTCTTCTTACTTAGGGTTACGCATCATCCTGGTTGAAGAAATGGAGACCAGAGATTAAAATTTCAGTCATCTTGATCTACTTTAGTCTGTTTCTGGTTTTTAGTCAAACAGGCCTCACATTTGTACTGCGAAATATTCCGAACTATATTAGTGAGCTCGATACTTACTTCCAGTGTGAAAGCAGTGGACTGCTCCCTGGCAAAGTGTGTGAGAGATCATTTCAAAGGCTTGGATGGGAAATTGTTATCGTTTTTGCATATGGTATACTGGGATGCTACCCTGTCGTTCAGCTGATATATGTGGTGAATGTAAAAGACCTCAAACAGGAGCTCACCATGAGGGAGGGAAGCAGTACAGCAGCACTGAATTCATTCAATACACACAAACCCAGGATGCAAAAAACAAGTGTGAGCTCGGACACCCACGTCTGAAAACCATGAGGAGGTTATGTGTTTCCCCCGTTATCTTTACATACTGTATGCATGCATTTTCACCACCACTCTGTATTATAGAATCCATGCTTGGTTGATTGTGCTTTTAACATATATGCAAAAACGAATTCAGACCCACACCTGAAAATTTGAAGGTCATGGGGGAAGTTTGCTGTACATACTGTTTGTATACATAGTCTCAGGTCATTTTCACCACCACTCTATATTAGAGAACCCATGCTCGTTGTGTGTGCTTTTGCAACAAAAAAGTGTGTGATACACACATCTAATAATCTAAGGAAGGTTTGTTTGCACTTTGTTACCTTTTTATTTATTATTATGAATACATGATCTCAGATCTTTCAGCACCACTCTGTACTATAGAATCCATGCTGTTATGTAGCTTATTCATGTCACTGCTTATAGATTCTTGGTCTTATGATTGTGTAATACTGCACAGTGTATAGATCAGACTTGTTTGGCTCCTACTTAGTCTGTGACTTTATAATCATAATGTATGGAATGTACGTACATGACATGTATGGACTCATATTGTGGACATTGCCGATTGTGTATAATGTGTACAAGTGTATGTATAATGCTGAGTGTCCTGTACTCATACATGTACGTGGTTTTAGACTTGATTGTGAATACCATTTTTACAAATTTGTTTGTAACCCACTGTGACATTGGTTCCACAGTCAGTACTTATTATTGCATGATTTTTGAGTAAACTACAATTTTAGAGGTGGGGTTCCTTCTAAAACAGGCAATTATAATTATATTGAAGTGTGGATTGTCTTTTTCCATGCACTTTGTCACAGGTCAAGACTTAGTGTGTACTGTATAGCTACTTGACCGTATTATGCTGCCCTGCTTATGCTGATACTCTCTTATAAAACGATTGAAGTTTCAATTGCCACTGGGACGAAGTGGAGAGTCATGGCTATGGAGAGGCCTTCTTCCTAGTCACTTCAAATTATTATATTGCCTGATGGTTGGTAGGTGCTTATGGCAACAAGAGGGCATTACTGACTGAGGTACAATTTTGTAGGGTTGGAATGCTCTTCCTGCATAATTAAACTGTTGTTGTGAAGCAGCCAGCAGTTACAGGCACCTTGTTAGCCTGTTTGGTTTTTTACCCATATCATGGAAGGATAAACATGTTGGAATAAATGCCATTTGCTACAGTTTAGACAATGTTAATGCAAGTTGTTGGCATTGTGCAAACAAGTAGAAGCCCTGGCCACAAATGCTACAATGATTATGATTCCCAGCATGTTCTACCCGCAATGTTATATTATTATGTGAGAGGTCTATAATAAGGTACTCAAACCATGTGTATGTAGCAGGGGACTAAAACACCCTTACTTTTAACTCTGAGATAACCATCACATTTACAGTGGGCAGATATTTGTTGATGACGACAAAATTAGGAAACCAATATACACAAAAATGAAACATACAGCGCCAATACTGACAAATGACTACGAACTGTACCACAGTCCTACAAAGCACATCAACAACAATATCCACCGGCAACAATATTCAATGGTCTGCTCTGCAATAGAACTATTTTTCCAGCAAGTTCAAATTGACCTTGAAGAAAACATAGGGGTGGTAGTCCTGCTGACCAAATTGGGCTAAGCCTGGAAGATCAATATTCTGCAAGTGGAGAAAATAGAATCAGCCTTAGATCACAGCACATCCATAACTCAATATGACAACCTAGATATGGTACACTACCAAAATTAATAGAATAGGCATAAATACACTGCCAAGCACTACATTCTAAAAGAGTACGCAGGAAGGGTCACAAAAGGCAAAATCTACAAGAAAGACTCTCTGAATACGAACTTTAATTCGGAAAGAAACTTGTCAGACGTTTTAACTAGGTAGTGTGAGAACACCTATTTTATAGCCACACACGTCACGACACGTCATAACGCTCATTAGCGAACGTCACAGGAGGCCAGGGGTCAACCCAAGCTAGCTAGTGTCCTCAGAGTCGCCATCGCCATTCAGCTATGGAGAGAAATGAGACCAACTTCATTGAGAGAGGCTATAGCTACATCAGATCAGTGAGTATTCGAGGAAGACTGCAATATGTTGATGGATTTGAGATAATTAATAGAGTGAGTGCTGCTGACTACTACTACTTGTACTTGATAGTCTGCACAGTTACAGTGTGCATGTGTAAAATAAAAATTCGCACAACATAATATAACGTGATACTCACATATTGTATTGTACCGTATTCCAATTAAAGCACACTAAAGATTGAATTTTGCTGCTTGACTCTGCTCATTGCCTTGGCGTTTTCATAGGTTTAGCTCACATGGATGGTACAAGTGCTGGGCAGATACTATATATATATGAATATCCTCCCACATAACTTTTGTTCAAAGAAGGGAAAGGGCGGATAACACGTAGCTAGAAAAGCTATTGTTTCAGCACTAGTTGGCAACATGAAAATCAACTACACCAAGTTCACAACAGTAACTGTTGTCAACCCCCTATGCTTAATAATACACAAAAATACCACTGTTTGTCCTGTCAGCTAGAGTCCTACCCACATTCTGACCCCACCACCAATACATATACAGAAAATGTATGCATATGCTTTTGACAGCAACACTTCAAACCCAGTTGACAGGTCAAAACTCATAGGTACCCTCCAAAACACACATATGACACTTGGAAAGAAACACCCACTTTTCCCCCCGGCAGAGCCTACAGAATAGCATTTTAGACTACGTTTGCTGGGGAACAGGCTGTCAGCACCCATCCAACAAGCTGGCTTTTAGCTTTCACAATCTCACAAACATTGCTACTGACTCTAGCTAGGTTTTCAGCCACAAATAGCCTACTCAACACTATATAATAGTAGTGATGTAGCCGAGTGATACCCTGATATTGCCTTTTAACACTTTTATCCCGTATATAACTATTCAAAGAAAAAATCTAGATTTCCCCATAGGGCATGTACTAGGCTCCTATCTTTGTAAAATCTGATCATGCAAGCTTTATTGGAATAGGAATCGCAACAACCTGGAACTTTGCGAATAATTTTATAATGTGCAGAGTCAATTTCTTGTGATAAGGACACTACTATCATGTGCATTGATCCATCTTACATGCTATACGGATTCAAATCACAAAACATCCACTTACATCTTCAGCTGCAGAGGCAGCAAACTTGGAATCTAGATGGGCATAGAGCTGGTTTAAGGTCTCTGCAAGCTTCTTTTGAGCCTTCCGGTGAGGCTTCATCACCACTGCCTGAAAGTTCACTGGTAGGCTGTATCTGCAGTAGGGGAGTAAATAACAACACCTTGTGAATAATTATGTACACGTGGATTAATTTAATTAGCATACAATCTTCACATGAATCCAGCCATTCAGTGTTCAAGAAACCGTTAGCATTGCTATACACATACACGTATGTCACAATGCAAAAGACATAAACATACCTGAGCACTGACTCTGTAAACACTCTGAGTGCCTTGAGGTGAATCCATGCTGAGAAGGCCTGACTGAAATTGACTTTCAGCCAATTCATTAGAGGACCCTGTAGGAACACAAGCGTAGGTATTATCCTATTAAGTACTATTAAGCACATTTATTCTATACTCCACCTGTGCATAACATTATTGTTACGTAGAGCTACCGTGCAATATTATCCCGTATTGCACGGGCAAATACGCATGCGCAGTTGAACCGTAAATTTGAATTTCGTAACCTGATTGCCTGAACCGTTACCGTGGTCCTGCTCATACAGAGCAATGGCCGAACCTGAAGGGCTCTCGCTGCATGACTGGTTGGATGAACCCGAACCCGAACTTTCCCTAAATGACGAAGAAATTGATGAGTTCGTTCGGACTAACAGGGCTAAAAACACGGTAAAGAAGACAGAAAGCGATTTACAAAGGTGGAAAGATTGGTGCGCTACAATTGGGGAGATGCGCAGCGCTTTGGACATTCCTTCTGACGACCTGAACAGACTCCTATGTCACTTTTTTGTGAAGGCAAGAAGTCGCTCTGGAAATGAGTACGAGCCAGACACGCTTACGGGATTCCAAAGGAGCATAGACCGATATCTGCGCGAAAATGGCCAGACACGCAGTATTATCACAGACCGGGAATTTCAAGGCTCACGAGAGGCATTACAGGCTAAAAGAAAGGCTCTGCGATCAAAGGGAAAAGGACGGTGCCCTAATGCTTCAGATCCACTTACCAAGGAGGAAGAGGATTTACTTTGGGAGCGCGGACAGCTAGGGGACCACAACCCTGAAGTTCTCGTTCGCACATCCTGGTACACAAGTACCATGCACTTTGGTTGGCGCAGTCGTGATGAACAGAGAAAAGTTTGTTTGGGAGATTTCCAGCTAAAATCTGACCTAGTAGATGGAAAGGAGTACTTGGAGTTGTGTGTAGAACGAGGTACAAAGACAAGAACTGGGTTGGAAGGGCAACGAGAGCTTGCGTTTAATCCACGGATGTATGCAACAGGGGATCGGCGCTGCCCCATTGCCATTTTCAAGAAAATGGTTGCACACAGGCCTCCGGATATGATGAAGCCTGATGACCCATTCTATCTTCAAACCATTCCGAATCCCAAAGGGGACGTTTGGTTTAAACGCCAGCCCATGGGTGTCAACAAACTGGGGTCACTAATGAAATCAATTGCAGCTTCTGCAGCTCTAGAGGGAAAGAAGACCAACCATTCTGCCAGGAAAACAATGATCACTAGGCTCATGGAGAACAGTGTGCCTCCTCTAATGGTAGCACAGCTAAGTGGACACAAGAGCTTAGACTCCTATAGTCATGCGTCTATTGATCAGCAAAAGGCCATGTCCCTGACCATCAGCCACCAGTGCCAGAGTCGTGGTGCGCTCCATGATATTTCCAACTCTCAGATCAGCAGCAGTGTGTCCAGGAGCACATCATCATTATCTGCTCTTACTCTTCTACACGGGGCATCTATATCTGGAGGTGCTGTCACAGTCAACATTTATAATCAAAATGCCACAGCACCCATGGCCAAAAAGAGGAGAGTAATTATTGAAGACTCAGATTCAGACTGAGTACATTGTTTACTGACTTATATATGCATGCCATGTAGATCATGGTCAATATATTATCATTGCTGTTTTGAACAAATTGTACAATATTATGTGCATGTGGATATTATCCAGCTATGGTCAATGTAGTACAGCTATATAGAATAAATCTCTTATTACACGCATTCACGTGCAATACGGCATATTGCACTCGTGCAGGGAGTATTTTCACTCGTCCTTCGGACTCGTGAAAATACATCCCTGCACTCGTACAATATTCTCCCGTATTGCACGGGAACACGTGTAATAAGATATATATACTATCCCACAAGTCTCACTTATAACAGAGATTGACAAGTCATGATGTCACCATGTGGTGGTACATGCTATAGAATGTACAAATGCACACACACATGTACAATTCATTGAATCTACATTCATTATTGCATTTCCCCACTATATAGTATATTATTATTAGTGCATTACATATTTAACAGCGATTCACAAAAACTGTCAATTCCAGAAGTGCAACAGAACAGAAAGGGGAACATTAGGTGCAAACAACAATCAGCAGAGATAGAAGGGAGAGGAATCAAGCACGCGTGGGAGTATTTAAAGTGAATGGCAAAAACAGAAGAACAGAGAGAGGCCAGACTAGCTACAGATCAGAAGAGCAGCAGAAACTCCAGAACACAGGGAGGAGAGAACACTGGCCAGACGTCAGTGAGGGCGTCACACAACAGAGGGAAGCCAGACTACTGCCAGCTGGCAAAAAAGACTATATAGGCCAGGCACCAGCAGCAGCAAATGGTGGTGACAGAAGAACAGAGAGAGGCTAGGCTAGCTACAGGTCAAGAAGAGTAGCAGAAACATCAACTACTGCACTAACAGGCGGCAGCAGAGAGAGGCCTGACTACTACTGAATACAAAAAATTCAGTCAGTCCATGCATTTCCCACAAAGCTATAGCACAGCCTCAGCATGCATACAGATGAGAAGCTATCACTTACAAACTGCTTCCTTAGCTGCAATTCCAGTTTACTTTTCTCATCCATCTCTGCCTTAATTGCTTGAGGGTCGTACACAAAATCTCGTACAACAAACCTGAAGGGAATGACGGGTACATCTTAGTAATGAGTATACGCTGCCAGGATAACTTTACCAATTACTGAGAATAATTCAGGCAAGCCGTAGTGAGCCCCAAGTTGAATGGAAAATTTTGTCGTGAACGCTGCATGCATGGTCATATCACGAATACATATACGTTGACATACCTATTTCGACAACATGCGGATGCTGCAAAAGTAATTCCACTCTGATATAGCTTGCTCATGTTCTGGAATGTTACAGCTGTCTCACTTACACCGCTCATCTCGAAGCCGACCAGGTTATATTCATAAATTAGTCAGTCTAAGAGTGGTACAGTTCACTATTGATGCCTATAGCAAATGGTCATGCATACTCCTGCTAGAGGTCAGACTGCTGGCCAGGTGTAAGCAAGAGTGACAGAACACAGCAGAAACCACAGTGCAAAGGATCTAGGTTGCGCAAAAGGTTTCTTGACTGTTGTGGTACTTCTTACATCCACTGTGTACTGCACATCTACTACCCCCCACAATGTCTTACAGCATTCACATGACCAGGGTCTCATATAATATGTAGGTTGTTAAACAGCCTTTCATTCATAGAGAAGACATGTAGCCATAGCAAACCTGTTCACAACTGTAACACACAAAATTTGATCACAAGATTAGTTTTCAGACTGACAGCAGCCAAATTTGCCCTTCAGTTGCACACTCAATTATTCATTGCTAGAGCTACCTACAGTTATGTACAGCCAAGGCCCACGTAGTTCACTGAGTTTACTGGCACACTTCTTCCCACTCACAGAAGTAAATACAAACGCGAAAGAGCCAAGTATTTGAGTGCATACCACACGTAACTAATTGTTGGCTACATGGCATAGAATCTGAAGGATTCTCACAAAGATTGAAGGCTAAGCAGAGGCAGGCAATAGCTTGTAATAAGCCTTAGAAAAGGTAGACAACTTACTAGTTGTTCTTTTTCACCTTTTTCTCTACTTTTCGTGTGGGCGGGGCAAGTTGAGCCTGGCTAGCTTATCTCATAGAAGATTTTGGCACATTTAAAGTTCACACACTAACTGTACTCATATTGTCAACTCACTTCTTTTCCCTGGCATGCATCTTGTACTCATCAATGACTTTCTTGAAGACGGTGACAGTGTAGAGACCGTACTCAGCGTCCTCATGGATCAGCTGACTGGAGCGAGGGACCACCATCTGAATCTCACCCAGACTCTCATATGTGTTGGTCCACTCCCTGTACAGAGACCTGTGTGTGCATGTGTGTGCAACAATAATGTGGATTGTGATGTGTGTACAATGCATACGTGTAAGTGCGAGTCTGTGTGTGCATGTATGTATATGCACATTAATCCTGTAATACATTATACCAGGCATATTCTAGACAGTCATTGACTGAACCATAATATGCATGCAGGTGTACCAACGCCCGACTGCAGCCTTACTTTGGCACAACAACCAACAGTGTCTGCATGTACTCTGATTCAGGCACAAAGTGCTCCTTCTTTACGAGTTCACCTAGTGACCGTGACACCAGGTTGCCTCTGAAGGGAGAACATCAATGTGAATTAATAGTCAATTTTTGCTCAAGAATTAAGCAATACTGCATTAATACATGTCAATAGTCAACTTTTGCTGAAGAAGCAATACCGTATGGTATGAGGATGTCATTGACAAGTGTGTGTGTAATAGTCAACTTTTGGAAGACGCAATACTGTATGTCATACTTTATATAAGACATTACTCCTTCAAGTACATTGTACATTTCTATAGGAAACAAGATTGGTATTTCGTGTGCTGGGGCAGTTTTTAGGTTTTGAAAGCACGTGAACTGCAAACAACAAATGCTTGGGAAGGTCTGGGATCGAGTACTCCAGCCTACAGTTAGTACATGGGACTTACAGTTATAGCGCTAACAAGTACCAGCCGGTCCATTGGATGCATTAAGCCTTAATTGTTGTGCTTAATTAGTATACATACAATGACTATGAGCCTGCAAGTCATACATTCACTTACGTTGCTCTTCTCTCTATAGACGTCAGATTTGATCTCAGAGTGGTGTAGACCTGAGACTTCTGTTTCAGGTCAGTGTCGATTTGTGTCACCATCTATAGAGAGGGAGACATGCAGTCTTATAATTATTCTTATATAAGCTAGTATTACAAAGTGTCGGTGCCATTAGTCGGGCAAGGAATCAGGCTTCTCCCCCACTTGATGCCGGCTCACTTACTAAAAAAGATCAAAGGCTTGCCAGTAAAACTGTTACTGTATAAACGCTAGATGGGTTATCAGGAATGGAGTACCATTCACCAACACTGCAGGGAGCTTTTGCAAGTTAGCACCCATACCAAAACTCTACCCCTTCACTCACAACAGCGGGTGTTCCCAGGAGGACTTGCCTGTGCACGAATACCATGTTGTACTGTACACAGAACTAGCGAGCTGGACGCTGTGGCCAAGTTTTAGGACCTCACTACCTTCACTACACTGTTCTGCACAGATAGAATTCCATTCCATACGCTATCTTGGCCACTTACTTTAGATAATATCTTTATACATGTAGACAGGGCTTATTAATAATAGATCTAGGCAATATCTCTGCATTTGATTAAAGATTGTCCTTGTCTCCAACTCAGTTCCTGTTACTGCCCAGACAAACCTCTCATCTGCCTACCCATCTTTTTAATACTCACACTAACTGATACTCTACACTGTATGTGAAACACGAACCTTCAAATTCCTACATGAAATACATTTCTCAGTGTGCAAAGAAAGAAATGAGGACTATCAGAATCCAGTGAATTACGAACAACTCATATTGAGCTAAAATAGAAATACAACTTAACTACATGAATGTAGCATGTGCATAAATGCAGTAGCAAGCATATCGATATCCACCCTACCTGGTGGATACCGAAAACATCTCAAAAAATAACACAGGAGGTATGGCACAAAGAAAGCTGCAGCTGAAGCAGGTGTTGCACCATTCCAATACCAGCAATCAATCTCGTTGCTTTGTCCACCTTTTCAAGGAGTATGTCCAACACTGTCCCAAAGAGCGAAAAACAACTTGTTTCTACCTCACAGCACTCAAAAAGCCAAAAGGAGATGTGTGGTGTTCAGACACACCAGTTGGCCACAATACACTATATATCAAAGACGGTGAAACGTCTGTGTGCATCTGCGAGCATATCGGACTTCTAAACCAATCACTCACTTCGAGTAACAAATACTACCCGAGTCTTCCAAAGTGATGTGGATGAGCAGCTAATAATGGCTCAAACTGGACACAGAAGTATGGAAGGAGTTCACTCATACAAAGAGGATATCTAATGAACAAAGACAGACACTATCTGAGGTCCTCGATTCAGCCACAAATGGGAATAAAGAACCACATACAGCAGATGTAAAGAAATCCCGTATAGAAGACCTGCAGAAATCAGTTGATATTTCTATTGCCAATGGCCAGGCTAGATGCAGTTCACCATCTATGCTACCATCAATAAACTTCTCTGGTTGTTCTCAGATCACGATAAACTATACACCCTATATGCCTCAGTAAATTTATATTAGCACTACTGACATATCACTGCTGTTGTATTTATTTACCAATATTCTGCCTATAAATCTCAGTTATGCTGAACAATGTACATTACATCTATTCAACTTTAACTGCTAATAAAATTAAGCCTTGGGACAGGGTGTATAAGTAGTAGCCTGGGGGCGGGGTGTATAAGTACTTATACACCATCTCAAGGAGGTGTATAAGTGAGTTATTGACCTCTGAGCAGGGAATGTGATTGGTCAGATTTGAACAACCACGGTACAAGTGACTGCAGCACATCACACACAACACACACGACCTCCTCAATCACACTATAACTTCGAAGTTACATGCACTGAGGACTCAATATTGCTCACTCCATATCCTACACCACAATCCATGTCTACGTACTTCTACAGTGACATGTACAGTTTTCGACCTGTATAGCAGTTTGCAATGCCTGCTGCAGACAGGATTCCACAAACACAAATGAAGCTTTGCTGTATAAATGCACTAATGGTGGGGTGAATGATTAATTAGACTTTAAAGTCACTTCATCACTTCCATTATTGAAATTCTGTCTGCAGCAGCCAAAGATTCTGCAAACTGCTGTAACAACACACTTTGAAATACTATCTTTAACCTCGTGTAATTACTCTGCTACTTACCAGAAGTTGAAGATCTACACATGAGAATGGATTTCTTAGATGCCCGGCCCATGGAGTGATAGTGTCAGTTTCCAGGCTCCTCGAGCGACTTCCAAAAATCTCACCAGGCCCAGACATTGTTATAAGCATGATGGCTACGAATGGTATATATACTCATGAATGAATGATTGTCTACTAATATTAGACTATTATTCATTCCTGTAGCAGTACTATTACACCAGCACTGATGCTTGCCAAATTTTCACGATGGTGGATGTGGCCTTACCGTAATAAGCGCAAATTTTCTTTCTGTCTAGAACGATAGGCACATGCACTTATTAACCCGAGTCTACAGTATTGTAGTGTTGTTCCTAACCTGTTTGGTTGCTTTTTGAAAATTCCACCCCGTTTTTTAATAATACAGAGAAAGTGTAGCACAAAATGGCTACATGCAGTGTGAGGCTTGCTCAGGCTTGCCCCAATAATTAACTCCATGCTATGCACAATTTATGTACGTACTTGTTAATCATCAGCTACGTACACACCCTTACCTTGCTGATACCATCTACGATGTTGGGCAGTGGCTGTCGGAGAGGAAACTTCGCTTGATCCCATTGGAACCGGTTCAGGAAGTTCTCCATAGGGAGTTTGGAAGGCCCCACTAGGAGGTTCTCGTGTAGTCGTTCCTTATCCTCCGGCTCCAGGATGTCTGCCATGTACTGTGCCATCTTACGGGCCACACTGTGGAAGAAGATTCCAAAGGGAGATGACAGTAAATGTGTTTATCAATAATCTTATGGTAATGATTCAGAGAAATTATGCTTGCAGTATATTACAGAAGTATGGCTGCTGCTGTAATTGGGCAGACATGAGGCATTTCACGATCCCACTGTTGTGCTCAGGGTATGATGCTAGTACTGTTTACCCCAAAAGTAGGAGACCATGAAGTACTCCACCCATATTATGCAGCCATAGTATACTTACTGTCATGCAATAATCAGCCCCCTTCACTATCACTGAGTTCACCCTTCCCAGTATCCCATTAATTATAGAGTACTTTAGCGTCATGCATAGGAATTCAATCTTGAGATTACATCACGTATGATATGTCTGGGAAAATGGCGCTTCTGGCCGGACATGGCTGCCGGTTTCAACTTATGGCGCATGAAGAGTCAGAGATCTGAGTAAATCCACAGTCAATAGGGTCGGCTAGCTACAGCTGCCAGTCATGTAGTGTTTATGTGCAAGTGAAGATGGAAGGCTGGCAGACAAATAGCATAATCAACGAATCGCAATCGACAAATAGCCTCGTTCCCAGTCTCCACTCCCAGCTTTTTTTTCGCATGTTGTAAAAAAAGCGGGAGGGAGCCTGGTCAAATTTGTCACGTGAAGTGCGTCATATCCGCAGGAAGGGTGCGTGGTTTTGTGGAATGCTCTGATCTGGCCACTCCGCACAGATGAGGCTGATAAGCCAGCAAGAGAGAGCAGAAAGCGTAAAGCGATCTTGAACAAGCTTCTGTATGAGTCCAAAGACTGCCCTGATTGAAAGAGCAAACTAGCGGGTGAGTGTTAAACAGCCTCAGTTTTTATGGCCAGTGGCCTTAGCTGAAAGCTAGTTAGCTAGCGGGTTAGGCGGCTTAGTTTAGCTAGCGATATCGATACAGGCTAGCTACTAGCTTATACAGTACCTAGCGGGCTAGGCCTTTTAGTTTAGTTAGCGGTATGGGTAACCTACTTCTTTAGAGCTTGTAGCGCTTGAAAAAAAGCTGAGCTGTTGGTAACTTACATAGCTAGCTTTAGTGGCCAGGCTATGTCGGCGACATTCAAACTAGCAAGCCTCCAATAGGAGTCCCCACGTTTTTACTCACCCTCTGGCTTTGTCTTTCATCGCGAACGGTTCTTTCACTAAGCTACTCTTCTGGCTCTGCACGTGTACAAGTAGCGCGGAAGATCAGAGCATTCCACAAAACCACGCACCCTTCCTGCGGATATGACGCACTTCACGTGACGAATTTGACCAGGCTCCCTCCCGCTTTTTATACAACATGCAAAAAAAAGCTCGGAGTGGAGACTGGGAACGAGGCTAATCGACAAATGCGATGATCAAACAAAGTGTGTGGGCAAAACAGTTTGCTACAAATATTCGGTCATGCTGGCTATAGCTCCCCCATGTTTAGTGTTTGTGTAATACAAGTGGAGATTGGTCTCAGCACGATCATCAATGCAGCCAGCTCAGCTGCGCCGCATGTACCAACAGTCACACCCACTGTGATATCACAAAACAAAAACTTTCCGCTGTACAGATGTTACAATATTTTAACAAAAAATCAGTTGTACAGTTGCACTTATGCTACAATATTCCTACTGCATAAGGCAATTCTGCACGTGTACTTATAGTATTCTTTATCATTTACAATGTAGACTCTCGTGTGCTACAGGTAAGAGAAAACCCATTATATCCCTCTTGTAGATCACAAGGTTTCTTTATGGCATACTGCGAAATATGTACTCTATTTCACAGAAACAACTGACAAACATAAAGCTTTTCAGGCAAGTTGAAAAGGGAACTAAAAGGGTGTAACTACTGACATCCTGAAATGTATGGAGCAAGGAGACTTACTTTTCCACAAAAGGATCCAACTTTTGTAGCTGATCTGAAAGTGCTACCAGTGTGTCTAGTGTGCCAACCTGTGTGTGTGTGTGTGTGTGCATGGGTTATACACACTGCAGTTATATACATGCATGGGTACTTCATAGCGCGCCACACATGAATACAAATATATAAAAAATTATAAACAGGAAGCAAAACAAATTTGTCCAGCCACAAATGAGGATTGCACTGACTCTTCAGGGGCAGAGGATAGTCCACTGCACATAACTGAAATTGGGAGAAATTCTAAGCAACATTCGAAGTAAGCAGTTCGTGTGTTATCATCAGCCGAGAGAGTACCATTCTGCCACAAGTGCTAATACTTGAGAAAAAGTCTTACGATTTTTTCTAAGACATGTTCTTTCAGTAGCTGTGCGAGACACATACTGCCACTAGCACCTGAAATACTTGCTATATCAATTTGACCATCAAATTTACAGTATGGTATATATTTGCACTGGCTATGCATGATGCAATGCTCTGCAATCACATTCAAGCAATGGAGTTGTAGTGACATTATTTGGCATCCTGCTATCTATGCTTGCACAGTTCACAATCACATGAAAGTGGCCTGGCTACAGCCTGACCGTTTCCTAAAACTTGCTGAAGAAAGCAATCATAGGAATTGATCTAATAGCTACACTACCTGATCCTGACCCTATTAAGCCCAACATATTAAACTTCAGTACCTTGAGGTCTGGAATGTGAAATTTATGATTAGCAGATATGCTTTTCGTCTTCTCGTCTATGAACTCCCAGGCTTGTTTGGGAGTGTCGTCCCCGGGAACAGACACCAGCCAGTATTCCGCCATTGCCTCCTCCTTCCATACAAAAACGTCACATGGTCCAGAATATAGGGAAATCCCCTTTAGTTCTAGCGCAAGTGAGGGCGGAGTAGTCTCGTGCCCAGACCGCGATCGCGCGAATAGAGGTCTGGGCACGAGACTAAGGGCGGAGCCGATCAGTATTGAGCACGAGACTTATCAGCAGCAATCGTACAACAATGGTTCTTTATGATGTGATTGTAGTAGGTGCAGGCGTGGAGGGTAGTTCCACTGCCTATCACGTTGCTAGCAAGGGAGTGAAGAGGGTTCTCCTGTTGGAACAGGTCAGCTGATTCATGATTTAGTCTCGCGCGCCAGACCCTCGCGCGCGAGACTAATTCATGATTCTGCACATATTTATTTATTTTATGCACAGTGAGGCCATACCTATTTGATCTTTTGTTTCACGGGCACTTTCATTGAAAATTTTGGCTCTGTAGGTTGAGAAAATGAATATTGCGGTGATGTCGCTCATATTAATACAGCCACAAGAATGCTAGAGTAGAGTGTAGCTGCAATTGTAATTTTATGTAGTCTCGACTCCAGACTCTCCCTGGGTGCCCCATCAGAATTTTTTCCTACTTTTCCAACGGGGTGCGCGGGGAGGGTCTGGAGTCGAGACTAAATTTTATGTTCTTACTGTGGCATTAAATTGGCCAATTAAGTCTACATGTAAGTTGTGTACTATACGATTAATATAGCAAAAACCTAGCCTTGTCCCCAGGCTTCCCTCCCACACGCAGAAAAAGTAAGGAGGAGGGGAGCCTGGTCGATTTTATCATGTGAACGTACACATCTGACGTCAGATTGTGGCTGAAAGAAAAGGCAGGCGGCAGGCCTATAGCTTTCAAAGGTTAGCTAGCGCATTTAAAGTATGCTAAGCTTTAGTTTAGCTAGCTAGCGGTATAAATAAGTTACCGCTTCGCACATTCCAAGCAAAACCAGCTACAATCTGACGTCAGACGTGTACATTCACGTGATAAAATCGACCAGGCTTATAATAAGGGTGTGGCTATTGGTCCGGCATGAAGTGCATAATTTTATATAGGGAATGCAGGTGCATGTGCATTTTTGCACTAGCTTTCCTATCTAATGTACTAGCTGCTAGCTCCTATGTCCCTTCCTAGATCCTAGCTCCTAGCTCTGAACTACCAATCGAATGTGCTGGATTGTCAGTAGAACACAGCGAATATGTTCGAGTGGACGGAGCTGCTAGTTTTAAGCTCCTAGCTCTATATTTGTAGTGTGCTTGCACATAGTTTTAGTGCAGTCACAGTAGACATACATAGCTAACATTATATATATATCAATAGAACACAGCAATTACACTCGAGTGGCGTAAGGGGGTGGAGCTCGTAACTCCAATCTGATGTCCAAACTCATATCTCCTAGGAGCTACTGTCACTATGTGAAAGCATACTGCAAAATTTAAAATCAAATGATGGCGTTAACTAGCTTTGCTAAAACATCTATCCAAAAAGCATTGCAAAACGTACAGTCCTGGGAAAACAAAAATTTCAGAGGGGGTCCATATAATTATTTCAACACTGCACTGAAATCTATGTTCAGGGGGATCCAAATATTTAAGGACCGGGCGGGGGGGGGGGACCATTTTTGGGGGATCCAAATTTTTCGTGACAGGACTGCCGGACCAATAGCCACTTATAATCATCCACAATCCTTCTTGGCCCCACACTGATGCCATCATGTCATTGCGTATGTACATAATAGTAATGTAACAACCCACCTGCCTGGACCCTGTTGTGGGGAAGCCCTGATGAGAAACTGACATTCAACAAACTAATCATTCATGCAGCAGTCAATGACATGCCTGGGGTAAGAGTTCTGACCAAGCACATTTTCTTACTCTTTGTTTGAATGTTGTTCAGTAATATGTATTTGTTCCACAGTTCTCCGTACTACACACACGTGGCAGCTCCCATGGCGGCTCCCGCATCACCAGAAAGGCCTACATTCAACCCTACTATGTCCACATGATGGAGGAAGCCTTCAAGCTGTGGGAACAGATCGAGAAGAAGTCTGGTACTGAGCTGTACACGTGAGTCATCATCCTGGATGACTTAATTGTAGCCAAGTTATTCAGCCTCATGATAAGGAAGCTTACCCTAGCATATAAGACGCTAGCGTGCTTACTTTGCAAAACATGTGTACTTACTCCCCTTTTTGAGTAATTTTTTGTGAAATGCAGAAATGCCACCCATGCCACCCACGCCACTCACAATGGATGGAAGTAACCAGATTTTAAATAGCAACAGTTGTGCTGTTATATACGTAGCAAGCAACTGAGTGTGCAGAAACTTTCCTATAGCCTCTGTGTATGCAACATATGTAGTAATGGTGTCAAAGATCATCTTCCTGAGAACGCCTGCAGTTCAGGCAGAATTTAGAGTTTCTGGAGATTCCTGCTGAGTTAGTGAATGGTACTGTTTTTGTTGCATCATATCTGGCCTTCATGTAGTAATAGTTACTGATAAGTCGACCTAGATAAATTATATCGCATAAATTTGAGAATAATAGGTAACTTCAAGCATCAAGAAATAAATTTCATGGCATAGTTTTATAGCAGCTAAGAGAGTATTAGGTAAAATTTCCCGGTACATTTTTGTCCATTAAGTATACTTTGAACGAACATGATGTAAGCATAGTACATGTAGGTGCAGATTATGGGAATTAAACAATAGCATAATAGGTAGGAAAAGAAGAAATTAGTTGCCTGACTCCTCCCTGGAAAGCAAGGATGTTTCATAACAATGCTTTGTAAATTAGCTTATTTATAGCATATTAATAACAGTCAGGCAAAAAGCTTTGAACATGTCCAGTATGCAGTTGTGGAGTACAGCTTTGCAGTTAGCTGTATCTGTGGCTCAACTACGAGCACATTGAACTAACTAATCCTAGCCTCGTTCCCAGGCTCTCTGCGCATTTTACACTGGGCACAGCTAGCTAAAATGAAACACACACGTGTACCTCGGAGCGAGGCTAAATTAATCCAGTGAAGGAGCATGTGACTACTGTAGATGGCAAAATTCAAACATGGCGGCCAGATTACTAATTTTAGCAACACCACATATATGTACTCGTAACCTTATGTGCATGTTTAGACAACACACCAGTAAAATTTAATGATTGGCTTAAACAGTTTGAAAGTGCTAGTGTCTTCTTGGAGCAATTGCTTTGAGAGTTATATAAGGTACCTCACTGCTATATTTAGAATTTTGCCATCTATAATAGTATACTGCACATGCATAGCTACATGCTCCCTCGCCAGCTTCCCCAGCTCAATGTGCTCCTTGCTCAACTACATATACGTATTAGACGTGTTCATCAATAATTGTGTGATGCTCTTTTAGTTATATCAGTCACAAATTTTTCAACAACAGTGCAGCATTATTTCTACCTAACTATGCCTGCTGTACCTTATTGCTACATGTACCAACTACCAAAAGACTTTGTTGCAGTGTATGTAGCTTGAGTGCTAGTAGTCTGAAGTCTCGCAGTAACTACAGTGCTGAATACAACATTACCGGATTACATAATTCAAACTCACAAGTAGTTCCTTGCCCCCTCCCCAGTCGCACTGGCATACTGGTGATGGGTCCCAATAGTGAAGGCAGTGCGGTGCACTCTGTGGCGTCCAGCCTGGCCAGCCATGGAATCGAGCACGAGGTCTTGTCTGGATCAGAGGCCAACAGGAGGTATCCGGACCAGCTCACTCTGCCCAGTGACTTCCTGTGTGTCTTTGAGAAGGATGGAGGAATACTGTTGGCTAGCAAAGCTGTTAGAGCTATGCAGGTTTGTGGAATTATTTAATATGTCAGATAATATGTAGCCCATACCACAAGACTGTAAACTCATCAACAGACAGGCTAATTATAATTAGCCTTATTTATGATCTATACATGTACATCTTAATGGTGCACGTGTAAGGCTCTTATTTTCCGTATGGGGCAGAGTCCCTTCTCTCGCTAATTGTCATTCATGCCAAGTACATTTATTCTCATGATGGTTCTGAGTGTGGAAAAATCGATAAATGACAAAGAGGAATGCTATTTCATAGCTAAACACTAGAATTAGGTGACAAGTCTGATTGTGAAGGCAAATTGAATCCTTCTGGGACATACTTCTTTCATCCATTTTATGCCTCACTCTTTTATCCTCTTCAGCAACTCTTCCAGGAGTGTGGCGGTACCCTGCTGGACCAGCACAAGGTCACAGAGATCCTTCCCGGTCCAGTAGTTACTGTGATTACCAATAAGGGCACTTTCAGGACCAAAAAGCTAGTGGTGACTGCGGGAGCATGGACCCCAGCTCTGATGAAGAAGCTAGGAGTAGAGTTACCGTTTCAGGTTAGTCAAGTACCAGCTCTGATCTAAATGTTTTGCCCCTTGATATACTCGTGATGAGGATGATACTAATGAGTGATCTATACTCCTGTGAATTACTGCTGAATGTGAGTGTGGTATGTGGGTGAGCCATGACTTCCTTCACATACATGGTGAGGGAAATCATGTACGTAGGACTATCTCAGCACTGGAAACTGTATAGATGAAAGTACCATTTTGTAGTGTTGCTCTTACTCAGGCACCTTGCAGATCTGATCTTTGCATTAGCCAACATGTACATGTACTCCTGTGAAGATCCTATAAATGGTACATGTCACAAGTATTTGCAGTAGAGTATGTGGCTACCAAATGCAGTGACAGAGCAGAGATAAATACTGTTCTGTGAAATATTGTAGTTAGCACATACATTAGCCTCCTGTAGAGGTGGTGATCCAGGTCATTGTGCTGGATCTTGATTCTTGCCAAGAGATCTGCCTTCGCTGCACTACACCTCAATACATGTATATAGCCACTTTGTGAGAACATGGATGGAGGTAGGAGTTCTGCTCAGGAGTGGATCTGGCTTTTGCAGCAAGCACAGAGGTTGACAGATGTTGAATAACTACTGGCTGGGATGCTGACGGAAGTGCTCTTAATTCACTCTCTCATGCTGGGTTCAGATTCAGATCCAGCTGACCCTATAGTACACGGAAAACAAGGAGAGGAAATACCATGTACCAAAGCAATGGCCTGCTGTATGCTGCCATCAAGTGCAGTCTGCAATCTCAGCTTTGTTTCAAACGAAATGGGCTGCTTTTTATGTGACTTCTGAATGGACTCAACATCACACCATTAAGTGTATGACAGCTGTTTCAGCATTATGGCTTCATCAGGTATGCTAACGTAGAGAAAGCGCTAAAGTATCTCTGGAGATTGAATAGGGCTGCTTTCTTATTACTGTATACTTAGTAAGTCTGGCTAACGTAACTACATATGCAGACAAGCAAATTTACAGTGAGTTAGCGAGGTCTTCTACGGCCGTAGGCCTACTGCCAACTTTACCAAGAGCACTTCCAGTACTGATTTACAAATACACCCCTTTAAAAAGCTTAGTGAAAATATTTTTCAGGAGCCCGAATCCTTCAGCCCCCCAGCTCTTGGCCACCGGTGATACTGGAACCCCCCTTTTCAAAATCCGAGATCCACCACTGGCATCAAACAGATTAGTACCTGCCAAGTGTCAAGATTTATTGCTCATGGATTTATTCATAAACCTACTTTTGCAGCTCTAGTTTCTAACATGCAGCATCTATACCTTTCGTACTTGCGCATAAGCATGCTCTTTGATCGGCACTGTCCTGCTATGGTGAAAAAACATGAACAAGACTGATATTTCACATCTGAAAACCAGCTGGGTATTTGCACATAAATTATCCAACTAAAGGTAAGCAGTCCAAGCTAAATGCAGCTGTGGAACAAATCAGCTTGTCTTATCTTGCACAGCTTCCAGCGAAAGTGCTGACTTGGCAATTTCATGGTGCGCTTCCAGTTAGCAGCCAGACTTTGCCGAAACAGAAGTATCATCACTACATACCACTTTTTCGCCATCTAAGCAACACAAAACTAAGCTAGTTTGACATACCTTGGCCTATTGGGTCCATAAACTTCCACTGTTTTCGTGGCTATAGTGGCATACGTAGTAACATAATGACGCCATTTGGCACACATGATAAGTGCAAACGCATAGTCTTACAGACAAAAGCACGAAAAGTAATAGGGAAGAAGTTTCAAATCTTGAACAAAGGCACTTACCATTACCTTCAGATAGACAGCAATGCATCTTTCAGAAGAATGAAAATTAAATTTTGCTGGTAAGGTTGGAGAACTGACCAAAAGAGATACACGCATTATAATGTAATGGGCCATGAGGTAGCCATTTTTCTGTGCCTGATATGCATGCGTGACCACGCCTGATTCTGATAGGGCATAGCTATTAACTACATGTGTACTGCAAGAGCAGTCCAAGAGATTTGTACAAACATGCACTATGAGAGGTACTTTCTACAGGTTCATGATTTTAAACATATTTTAAAAATTGAGATGTAAATGCCACAAGAGAGACACCATGATTAATGGGCTGAGTTTGCCCTAAATGAACACCCTGCACGTTAGGCAGTGTGAGCGATGGGCTGAGCTTGCCTAAAATGAGCACCCTGCATGTTAGATGGCACAATTGATTGGCTCACCTTGTTTCTTTGCTCTCCCATGGCAGACACGGCTCATTCTCAGGTATGTGAGAGTATACTGACCTGAAGACCAAATAATCCCCATTGCTTCGTTCTTTCCAAGTCTATAAATTCTGACAATTATAGCTTAGTTGTGCCCATTACATTCACATTTTGGCTCTCCCGTCGTGTTTTAATACACCTGCATCTGCATGTGCCCACTGTATTTACACTTGGCAGTATAATTACGCTCTTTGTAATAAAGCTTGTGCTAACTGCTCTGTCCTATTATCAACTTACTGAAGAAGATGTGGTAGCTAGTTGAGGGAATGTGGGCAGGCTCTTTCCTGAACATTTACCTCCTAGCCATATGCAAGCCATGGAACAGCGCAGGCCTCAGTAGTGTTAGCAGCATCTGAGTGAGCATCACCCAATTTAAGCTGCGTGCACATAGGTAACGTATTAGACATGAAATTATATGCTCATGTTGGAGCTTATGTTCCCATGGGGAGGCTGGTCCATAATTGGCCCACTCTGGTATGCACAATGCTGTGAACTCATTATATCTATCAGATATGTTCCTTTTTGCTCACTCCTCACTCTCTGACTTCTAATAGCTGTAATTAACTATTTCTTTTCTAGCCCACACTGTATGCTCCTCCTCTTGGCCCATAGGTAATTCGAGCAGAAGTACACTACTGGAAAGTCAGTGACAGTGAGGCGTTTTCCTCAAAGAATTTCCCTACTTTCCTCTGCTACACAGGTGTGGGGAGTTTCCACTGCTATGGCTTACCCGTCCATGAGTACCCAGACCTTATCAAGGTACTAGTAAGACTAAAGATAGCATTTCCTGGCTATATATACCTGGTAGTACATCGGCTGGCCTTAATGATTCTTACATACTCAATGAAATGGGCTTACCATAAAACAATTCTAAGATAAATCTATTGCTCAACACAACTACTGTATGTTCTCATGAATATATAGCCCAAGTTAGGCCAGTGAAGAACCAGGCATTGTAACCAATAATACAGAAGGTGTCCAATGGTAATTAAGACAATTTAATGGTGATTGGATATCCAGTTGAGCGCACTCCTTGTGTGTATCCCATGTTAGCAGTACACCCCCTCAGTTATTGCCACAGGCACTGGCCAGAGGCCAAAGATTGAGAATAAGAGCCAGCCAGGGTCCTACCATAGTGGCATAAACTGCCTAATTGCTATGTGTAAGTACATGTAACAACTAGTGTTTATTCTATATACACAAATTTGAAATTGGCTAGGTCCTACTGTAAGTAGTACTAACTGCATATGATGGTATAGTATGGTATGGTGTGGGAAGAGACGGAACTGAGCACCTGTTAAGTGGGGCTACAACAAAGATTACTTTATATTCTGTAGCCTCATTCCCAGGCTCCCCTTCCACACACTCAAAAAAAAAGTTTTTTGCCAGCCGGGCACGCGCGAAGAGCGCGTGCCCGGCTAGTCCTAAGATTGCTTTCATGTTTTCTGTGTGTGTGTGTGTGTTCGTCCGCAAATATCACGTGCAATAAATTACGTCATTATGTTACTATGCCACTATTATAGCCACAAGTGCAGTGGAAGCTACTGAAAGTTTGTAGGCTCAATAGGCCAAGGTACGTCAAGCCAGGTTAGTTTTGTGTTGCCTAGACGTTGAAAGAGTGGCAGGTAGCGGTGATGGTTCTGTCTTGGCAAGATTTGCTAACTGGAAGTGCACGACGAAATTGCTGTGTCAGCACTTTTGCTGGAAGCTCTACATGATGAGACTGTCTGATCCATTCTACAGCTGCATTAAGCTAAGACTAACCTATTGGTGAACACAACTTCAGTTGAATGATTTGTGTAAAAAAAACACCCGGCTGGTTTTTAGATATGAAATATCGGTCTTGTTTTAGCACATGGGAGGGGAGCCTGTGACTACATGTATGCCATTATAGTCATGAAACACACAGTTTGTAGGCCACGATAGCTTGGTGCCTACATAGCAAAGAAGTATTAGGTGACAATGGCACTCCTGTTCTAACACGTTATGGCTGCTAACTGGACAAGAGTAGTAGGCCACGATGGCTTGGTGCCTACATAGCAAAGAAGTATTAGGTGACAATGGCACTCCTGTTGCTAACTGGACAAATGAAAATAGAGTAGTAGCTCTTTCGCAGTTAGTTTAGTTAAAGGATGTGATGATCTAACCTATTTGTTCTGAAGATGCATTTCACAGTTTTCTGCATTTCTGGGTTCAGAAGTGCCATTTCTGTGGTAAATTCTGTGTACTGCCGTACTCTGGCTGTTGTCTCATTGCACCATATGTGTCAAGTCGGATGGTCAGGGAACAGTTTTTCTGTGTCTTGCTAGGATGAGAGCCTGTCTAAAAGGCTTCAAATGGCCAGAATTTTAATAAAGCTGTTAAACAGTTAGTTACATACTATTTGAAAAGCTTAAGGATTAACAAAGTGGAGGTGATGATGGGTTAGTTGGGGAGCTTTTAAATACAGAGGCACTGGAATGGCAAATATGCTGAAAGTCTTATCTGAAGTAATCTGGACAAAAGAGGGTTTCCTAAGCAATGGAGACAGAAAGCAACGGTTTGGCATGACAGTTAATGGTTTAGGTTAAGGGAAATGGGTGTAAGGGGTAGGATGTGGAGAGTTATTAAGATGTATGACATTACACAGTGCCATTTTATTGGAGGGGGAAAATTCATATAAGCCAGGGGGCAGCACAGGGTTGTAGTCTGTTGCCTGTCCTATTTTCCATTTTTATCAGTTACTAGATGAAGTTGAGAAAGCTGGGATTGACGGAAGCATTAAGATATGGTTGGGGGACTAATGTTTGTGGATGATTTCCTTCCAGTGCAGAGGACTTAATGTAGTACAAGGGTTTTGTAACAAATGGAGGTTGAAATCTAACATCAAATAGAGAGCTATTATGGTATTTCTAAAGAGGCTATACGTATTACAGGTACATGTACATGGAAGTGATGTAAAGAGATTCCAAGGGTTGTAAGTTACTGTTACGTACTTGCAGGGGCATTGAATTTGCTGATAGTGAGTCATATGGGATAGTCACGTACAGAAGATAATAAAAGGAAACAAGGTTGATATTTCATATCTAAAAACCAGTCGGGTGTTTTTTACATAAATCATTCAACTGAAGGTTGTGCTCAGCAACAGGTCAGTCTAAGCTAAATGCAGATGTAGAATGGATCAGCTTGGCTAGACAGTCTCATCATGTACAGCCTCCAGCGAAAGTGCTGACACAGTATAGCAATCAGAACGTGCCAAAACAGAATTATCATCGTTACCTACCACTCTTTCGCCGTATAGGCAACACTTATACCACATTACATCATCTATAATAAAAGTGATTGGCTGAAAAGTATTGGTTACATAGGCTCATAACCCACACTTTTATTCTTACCGCTAGAGGCAAGGCGTTGCTACGTGGCGCTGATTGTGCGCATGTGCAATGTGGTATAAGTCAGATAGACCACACCCACTCGTGGGTTATGCACCATAACCCACTTGTTTGCATTTATCCCTCGGCTTCGCCTCGGGATAACCGCAAACTCGTGGGTTACATAGGCGCATAACCCACTCTTGGGTGTAGTCTATCCTATACAAAACTAACCTAGCTTGATGTACCTTGGCCTATTCAGCCTGCAAACTTCCAGTATCTTCCACTGCGCTCGTGGCTATAGTGGCATAGTAACGGAATGACGTAACTGAAGCACATGTGATAATTGCGGACGAACACACACACACACAAACACACAGACGCGGGAGCGTAAAATGCTCTTAGTAACAGCCGGGCGCGTTTCGCGCACGCCCAGCTGGTAAAAACATCAATTGTACCAGCTAGTTTCTAAGTAATAGAAATGTCAGTACAGTTGCAAGGAGGTTATTGTTAGTTTCAGTATTTCGTCCTACCTTAGAATATGATAGTAAAGTGTGGCTTGTAATAGAAGGCAGATAGTTTCCTTAGAATCTATTCAGTTAGGAGCAGCTAAGAAGATACTTGGCTGCTCTTCCAAAACGTGTAATGAAGCAGTAAGGGGGGGATAAGGGGTTATAGAATCTTTCAAAGGGAGGAGGGATGGGAGCAAACTTAAGTGGTGGTATAAAGTAGATTATTAGACACTGAGTGAGAAGTGAAGCCATGTACAGGTAGGCAGAGGAATTGGATAAAAGTAATTAATGAATTGTTGCTGCAGTTAAATATGGATAGCCAAGAGGTGTTAGTTGAAATTTACAGTATTGATTTGTTTTTAGATATGGTAGACGAAGCATTGAGGAATAACGAATACTAAGACTATGATGGCTTCAGAAATTGTTTTAAATTTAGGTCAAGGGGTTATAGAATCTTTCAACCGAATACGAGATTACGGAAAACATCACAAAAAATAAGGCGCAACGGCACAGTTTAGAGCATGATATTGCACTCTCCTTTGTAAATTTTACACATACTTATGTTTTTATCGCGATATTTATGTAATAATTGCGCACACAGCTCTATAAGTAATTCACGCAAATACACGTAAATGTGCACAGAACGTGAGATTAATATGCGTGTAAATTACGTGAGGATGAATGTGATAGTGTGGTACATGTGCTCTGGGAGTGTCCAGTATATGACAGCATCAGTACTTTCATGGTAGAATTAGAAAATGGGGGAGGGGATTTTGAGAAGTTTAGCACACTCGATAATTTTACGTAATAAGGCAGGATATATTTAGGGTGTAATAATTGGGACAGGTATGATTTTAAAGCTTTGGTTAAGAGCTTTGTATCTGGAAGGAGACTCCAAATGTCTAGTCATGTATATAGACAGTATACTCACTACTATGCTACTGTAACACACTCTGCAGATATGTGCGCATGATGGTCCTCCAATTGATCCCGATGATCGAGATGCAGACCCTATTCCTGCCACAACTGAGAGAGTCTCTCAGACCATCAAGCAGTATTTCAAGGGAGTAGCCACCACCCCAAGCATCTATGAGTCCTGTATGTACACTGTGAGTTGCAAACCTAGCATTTTACACTTTATAGATTTTAGGTAAAACAATGACTGCCATGTGTCGTAGCATCAGAATGTTAGGTTAACCTATTGCCTAGAGGTATTCGTACATAGATTATGGGCAAGTTTCAACTCTAAATCCTGTTATAATAGTATCCACCAGTTGCCTTAGTTGTTTCAGTCTGTAGCCCTATTAAGTAACTAGTAAGCTGCTCAGCCTGGCAATCATCGAGGGGTGAGCCTCATTGAGGGGCGAGCCTGATCGAGCGTGGTGCGATTGCTCAAACACTGAATGATACATTCCATACAATGGCATAGCCATGCAAGTGGTGTTGGAGGATGTACATGGTTGTCAGGTTGTGAATGATACATATTCAGGATGTAAATAATGGCATAGCCAGTTGTAGGGGTAGGCGGATTATGCTCGAAAATCTACCTATTATGCTCTGCTGCACTGCTCCAAAAATGTACCTATTATGCTCAACAAACGCCCCTATTATGCTCGTTAAATTATCAGCAAAACAGCTTTCCTGATTATCTTACCCAAAAACTCACTCGCTCTCTGCGTGCCTTTCTGATCGCTTGAACCGAGTTGGCTTCGCATCAGTGTCTCGCAGTTCGTTTACTCTAACCTACAGATAGCATAGAGGCTCGAAGTTGGCTAAGTAGCGATGTCGGTGAAGAAGTAGATGCCTGTAAGCTGCTGCCAGCCGCTTGACTCTCGCTAACAGCGCTGAGATTGCTAGTCGTCGCCATCACGGAATCACCACGTGGCCGAGTTTCCGCAAAACTCTAATAAAATGACGTAATCTCAGAAAATTTACCCATTATGCTCGATGCTTTCGCGTACCTATTATGCTCATTTTAATGCCGGCATAATCCGCGCACCCCTAGCCAGTTGGTGATGTATTAGTTCCGCCCAGTTTTATCAGATATACATTCCAGGATATGAATCTGGTATAGTCACGCAGCTGGTGTGTGGCAAATGCACTCATTAAACTTCAACTGACAACAAGGTGATTATGGAAACGGGCCACTTTTGATCGCACCCAGTGTTGGTTAAAAATAGATCCTGTGACTGCAGTGGTGTCTGTTATGTTGCCTGTGATGCTCCTAATCCTGCTGGAGCCTGGCCTGCCTTTGCATTGAGGTTTGTACTGCCCTTCTCTCGATCTCATTGACGCTCCTTCTCCTATTGGTGCCTGGCCTCCTCTCCTCCAGGGTACCTGCTATCCTCGTTGGTGACAGCCCAAACTAACCTTCTAAGACTTGAAAAATTACTGGGTACCTGTATATGCTATACGTTGGCGCCTCCTCTCCCTCCTACTCTTCTCTCTTGTTGACGGTCCCTCTCACGTTGGGGCCTTGCTTCTCTTCCGGGGTACCTGCTACCCGGCTTCTCTCTCTTTGGCGCTCTCTATCCCATTGGCGCGCCTCACCTCTAGGGTCTCTGGTTACGTACGTTCGCTGTCGCCTAGCAAGTATCCTAGCTGCGATAGTATCTTTTGCTGTCTTCTCTTCTTGGAGTTCATGGTTCCTAGTCTCAACGCACCCCAACATGCGGCTATTTGGAGCATAAACGCATATGCGGTATGTGCGTGCGTACAGACGTACGTACGTACAGAGAAATTGTCCCACTGTACACGTTAGTGTGGGGCTCGCTCAGGCTCCCCCAATTACATGTAGCTTTGCAGTACATTTTTAGGATGAGGCTTGATTGGAGTAACTAGCTTATACCTGTTTAGTTACCAATAATGGCATTTGTTAACGTTGGTGAGTGAAAGTGTAGCCGAGCTGTGCTTAGAGGCCAAACTGATTATACCCATGTCATGTGGTTACCTAAGGCTTATGGACTGTAGAGTTGGTGACATATATACCATACTTATACAGGAACCTCCTACCTTTTACTTATCGCCATGTCTCTAGAACTGACGATGTAGATTTAATTGCAGTCAGTTTTTCCTATAGCTGTGTTATTTCTCTAAAGCTCTACCTGTTAATTAAGAAACAAACATTGACTACGTATACTAAGCAACCTATTTTTCGGTGAGCACCCTCCAATGGATGCTGGCACACAATGCAAGAAACATTGCTAAAATTCTGCCCCTTTGCTCGGCAACAGTGAGCAATCCCAGGATTGTGCAATGTATACTTGAGCTTATGGCAAAGATTAGACATAGTTGACATCTGTTGCTCCTCACTGTTCATTCCTATTTTCCCAGAAAAAGGGGAGAGTAATAATAACATTGTATATTTATGTAGCTTCCATTACCAGGATATTTGGGGTGAGCCTAAGCAAGCCCCACATTGACCTAGTCAGTGGAGTTTGCGTTTATTGAAGCTGAAAGTGTCCAGAATGCCGGAAATGCGTTAAAGCCAGATATGCGATCGAACTCCCATGCGCATTATTGCATATGACACGTCAACGTCACATGCAGCAAAGCTCAGTCTCGAGAACTACATCATAATGAGCAGCAAAGAACCACGACAGCTACAGAGACAGCTGCAGTAGGAAAGCATTGGTTGCAGCGATAAGGAGAAAGGTGTGCAGAACACAGGCAGAGCTGGCAATGAATGAGTTCTGCAAGGTAGGGACTATCGTTCACTATTAAACCAAAGAGCAAAAGTATGAGCTTACTGTACCGACATGATTGATAAACAACTCTCTCTTACCAAACGTCATAGGAGAGGACCAGTCTCGGCAGCAAGATCACAATCAAGAGCTAATCAGACACTCGTACCATGTGCACTAAGCCACTGCATGCCCATGGCAGAGGACTGTATTGGGAGTGTTTGCAAGTACTGAATGTTTGGTATTTTGCACCCACTGACATAATCACAAATAAGTGATAGCAAGAACATGTCAAGACATTGTAGAGGCAAGCCTTTGTGAATGTTGTAAAAGTGTAGGAGACATATATCGCTTTGTGCCCTAATATTTAATGCTCTGTACAGTGGAACCCTGGACACCATTGGGACCACCTCCAATGTCCGAAATACTTATTGCAGGGGTCAAATAGTACACATGTATATGGTCAAAGTGATGTCCGTGTGAACTTTATTTATGGAGTCCTGATTACAGGTTAGGGGTTCCACTGTACTTTAGTGGCCTTGTAGTGTCTACAATATTACTAGCATTCAAGCCATATTAAAATCTTTTGTTGTCCAGAATTCTCCTGATGAAGATCCAGTTCTGGACAGGCATCCTCGATTTCGTAACATTATCATCGGCGCAGGCTTCTCAGGTAGGACATAGCTAAATGCTGGATATGTGGGGAGACTTACATGTAGTATGACCATTCCTGATTCTCAAGGTCAGATATCCAAAGGTTTGAGGTTTACTATACCGTAAGGGATAGTACAGGTAGTTATAAATGTATGTATGTATGCATGTATGTAATAACAATTGGAATTGGCTATAGCTAGTACGTAAGTGCTAAAAGTGAGTTTAGTAGTTTGTCACGTGTTATTAGTGGTAATAAAACTGGTCCAATTTTTACCAGCTGGAGGCAGGTGGGCACGCTTCGCACGCGCAAACAGTTTGTACTAAAATTGCTTTACCCTTTCAAACAGTTGTAGATAGTGATAAACATGCTGTTGTTCAGTACTAACTAGAGGTCCTATGAAATTACCATGTCAACACT
Organism: Phakellia ventilabrum; assembly: GCA_963921505.1. Lineage (NCBI taxonomy): Eukaryota > Metazoa > Porifera > Demospongiae > Axinellida > Axinellidae > Phakellia > Phakellia ventilabrum. The sequence continues at coordinate 4,305,056 of OY997389.1, forward strand.
ATCGCTGTACGTTTCAGCACTCAAGTGGTCATGTATACCCAATACATTTCTACAGGTCATGGCTTCAAGTTAAGTCCTGTGATAGGAAAAATACTTTGTGAGCTGGCATTGGAGCTCTCACCGTCATATGATTTGACACCATTCAGAGTCGAGAGATTTAAAGACCTGAAGTCAGCATTATAGTGTGACAAATTGGATTATGAATGAAAACACTTTTTTTTTTACATGTGTGTGTGTGTATGTGTATGTTCTACTTCCCATGATTGTGTACAAAGATTTTGTATGCATTATTGTGGAGTTATTTGATAATTATTTGCTTCAACTGGAGCATCCATTAGGCATCGGAACACTGGCAGTTTGCTTTAAGTTGTATATGTAACACTAAAATCCACTCCCAAGGGTTATATATAAAGGTGTGTAAATGCTTTAAATCGCTTGTCAATGAAGTGTATAGGCGACTATTATTGTGATCCTTGGGAGTTATAAAAATTTCCCACTATCATTTGCATTGAGGATATACAAGCAAACTGTAAAACCTGTAGTGTGAAATTCTTTGTATAAATTCTAATTATCTAGGAAGTGGGATCGGCCTCGCTACAGCGTCACACTCGTCAGTAGAGACGTATGGGTAAACAGTTATGAAGAGAAAGTTGCTAGTCTCATGGTAACCCTGAGACTATCAACTTTCTCTTTCTAATTATCTGCCAATGATACACCTCAAGTAATTTGAAAATGATCATCCTCTGTGCAAAACAATTAAAAGCAATTATGTATAGTGATAATATAATTTAGCTATATGCACATCAAGCGAACCACACTCCCATAGGTATAAAGATAACTGGTGAGCAGAGAAACAGGTGACTATATGGAAGTGGATAAATACAAGATTTATGTCAGCTAATTTGATGACATCATCAGAAAATCATTTATTCATTTAATACCCCTCTTTTTCAGCCAAGTTTAAATTTATAAAGTACATACTCTTCTCTATTTGTATGGGCATATGCACATGAATATGGCCATGGTGTTCAAAGAGATGTGCATATATTTGTATACTGTCTTCACCTCTCAATTCTAGATAATGAAGTTGGGTAATATTTTTCCAACAGTCACACCACATTAACTAACTGGATATTGAGGTAGTTCCAGTACCCACCTTGGAGAAATGTTTGCCAACAAATCTTTGTACCTTAGTGGACCAACTCGAAATCACATAGCCAACAGAAATTCAGATTAAGTTACATCCAACATGGGGAAGCCATAATATGGTTGACTACAGGTCACGTAATTAATGTGCAAGTCAAGTGGTGAGGTTAGTACAATATTAGCACATATAATATAGTAGTTATCACCTATGGTAAAGATAAAGTTAAACTCCATCTGTTGTTCCTCATGCCATAAACAAATTGAAAAGAAGATAACAAATTCTGAGTGCAGATCGAACCAGAGAAGGTATAAACAAGGCTTGGACACATGGCATGGTCACCAAACAAGCCTGTGTGGTTACTGAGCACAACAGTGCAGTCAGGAATAGGCCTGCAATTCTATCAGCAAACTGGCCTATTCAAAACACACAGTTCAATCAGCAGATAGGTCTGTGTGTGGTCACCGAAGAAGCAGTGCATTGAGTGAACAGGCCTGGGCAGTCAAACTAAATTGCACTAGGGATGAGTACTAAAGTTTCAGGAAATGATGGTGCACGAATTCTTAATGCAATATGTTCATTGTACCGCCTGTCAAACACCTATGAATATTATGTTTATGAGTAAGAACCCTAAAAGACCCATGTTCAAGTAACAGTATCAACTGTATATCTAAACATACATTATTATGATAGGTAGTTACATTTATATGGTGCCCCAAAAATACAAACTGAACACTGTACTTCAAAATCGCAGCTAAAATATTATAATATTGGTATGTGTGTGTGTGTTCAGTCAGCAAACATAGGCAGTGATTGGCTGTGTGATCAGTGAACACACAGTTTGGTCAGGGAACAGGTCTGCTGTCAGTCAGTAGGCATAATTATATAAACAAGACAAATATTTACCTGCCTGCTAAGCCTATCTGGTAATGGTTACAATTTATAAAGCTACACAAATGCTAGTGCTAACCATATCAACTGTACAAGATAAAAGTACTGAAACACTTGAATTATTAAGGAGGTAATGTAGTGTAAGTGGTCACATCTTAAATGGTTGGCATATTAAATTGATAATACAAACTATCAGAGCCCTCTTCAACTAATCGACTGATCCTGGCCACAACAGAAGTACTATTCACTCATCTCCAGAAGCTCTCGCCAGCATTCCTGGAAAGACTATTACCAGGTTTTGTATATGCTGAGTTAGCTCGTCATGGGATATAGACAACTTCTGCATGTCTAGATCGCTAGTTCACAGCACAAGTTACAGTTACTATGCAATTTATCGACACAAGCAATGGGGTTACTTCTGTTAGTGCACCACATACTTAATGAATATACCCCTCTTTTGAATATTGTTATTGTGAAATTCAGGAACATACGAATGACAGATTGAAGTACATGTTAGGATTTTACACATGGTACTAGTGATGTTATTAATTTCTGTATCAGTCACTCTTCATGTATTGCGTGACTAGGCGTGCAAATACCAAATTCTGATATTCCATTCTATACAGTAGTTTCCTTGAAATAGAAATCTAAGATTTCTGATAGACTCCCCTCGTCTTCATCCTCATCTTCTTTAAATCCATATGTTGACCTACATGTACAAAGTACATAGTTTATCCCGTGATATACTGGTGTAACTCATAAACTATTCACACATACCTTCTGTTCTTGTAATGCCGGAACAAGCGTTTTATCTCCACAATAACCAGGCGCATCAAGAGCTGTATAGGGCATTCAAAATATTTAAGCTTGAGCAGCATTTGCATATGTGTCAGTCTATGAAAACTCTCATAGTGAGCTGGTATATAAATGTATACAGATACTAAGAGAACTTGTAGTTAGTATTTTGATGGCGTATGTTGCTAATACAATGTAAGGTGAGAGTACCGTATAGCGGCAAATTTTCGAGGGACAAACTTTTCGTGGATTGGTCACACTGAAACATTTCGCGGAAATAAATTTCGCGGACCAAGGATTCTGATAGCAATGCCCACGCCCTCGGGGAATAAACTTGTAGTTAGTCAAACTTGTAGTTAGTATTTTGATGGCGTATGTTGCTAATACAATGTAAGGTGAGAGTACCGTATAGCGGCAAATTTTCGAGGGACAAACTTTTCGTGGATTGGTCACACTGAAACATTTCGCGGAAATAAATTTCGCGGACCAAGGATTCTGATAGCAATGCCCATTTCGAGAGATCGCTTTTCGTAGCAGCGGATAGTTGTAGCTAGTCTCGTGCCCAGACGTTCACGCCTGGGCACGAGACTAAGTTGCAGCTACGCCATGCTCTGCTGTTTGCTTTCCTATTTCTATTGTGTACGGACCTCTTTTCGGCGTTTGCTGGAGCTGAAACACGCGTCTTACCTCCCCTTTAGCAGGCGCGATAGTACTGCTTTTGAGAGCGGACCCCGAGGATCCGGCAGCTTTGTGTCAGTCGGTTTGTAGAGAGCCACCACAAATCAAAAAGGGATGTGCAAAGTTTATTTCGCGAGCTTAATTTTCACGGTGTGAGACAAATCCGCGAAAACCGCAAAAATTATGCGCCTCAAAAATTTGGCGCTATACAGTATGTCTCATTGCTGTTGGTGCTGGGTAATGCATTAGCTGACTAATGGCCTCAATTAAGAACCTATAGGACAATAAACCACAATTTTAGGTACAATATACAGGTTCTCTCTGGTGATATAAGCTGTAAACTTTGATTTAGTACACAACTGCACAGACTGTACTTGATGGTAACTCACCAAACCAGCCGTTAAGCATGCTGCCATGAGTATATAAAATGCACTGGTCCAGCCCTGCAGCAGTAGCAATGAAAGAAGTGAGCATGTATGTATTACGGTAATCACGTACTATAAATAGAAATAGTACATTTACCCCTAGTGTGATTGTACACTTCAAAAGAGGCTGTAGCTATAAGAACTGTAATGATATGTGATAAATCACATGGATTCTCATACTATCCCAAATTGCACTCAAATCCATGTGATTACAGAACTTATAAATATTGCTTAATGTGATGTTGCATGCCCAGGGTAGGCTATGAGAAAGCAAACTCTGGTCAATGATTGTTGAGCGTGACTATACCCACAGCATCTGATAGTCATTATTAATGCCAATACAGAAAGCATTTGTAAGTTAAGAATCTCTGATGGTAAATTTTGGACTCTCATAATACTTTACTGTAGGCCCATACAGGAGACGTATATGCTACTCACATGACCTTCAATGAATCAGAAGTCTCAAGATCAATCACACGTCGACTGTGCTTTAAATTCACATAATGCACACTTTGGTGTGTATTGCATACTTTCTACATGATACCCACTAGAACTTTGGCTGTCTCAGGTCAGTGCATGAGAGCACTAAACACTTTAGATACCAGTTGGCAGTGCATTATGGGGCTAGTTAGTACACTCGGGCAATATTGTAACAGTCTCGGGCAGAAAATGCACTCGCGCCTTCGGCTCATGCATATCCTGCCCTCAACCGTTATTATACTGCCCTCACGCACTAACTAACCCCCCGTAATGCACTGTCAACAGGTATCACTTCTCAAGCAGTTTCAGTATAATATATTATACATGTCAAGCAATTTTGCAAACTGCAACCATTGCTCCTAAAATGACGGCAATAAGTAATATTTCAATACCAGTTGACAGTACACTACAGGAGTTTAATTAGTCAGTAACCAAGGGCAATATACGGTTGAAGGCAGAATAATGCATGAGAGCCGAAGGCGAGTAGATTTATCTGCCCATGACTGTTACTACATTGCCCGAGTGGACTAACTAGTACCGTAATGCACTGTTAACTGGTATCTAAAGTATTTAATGTTCTCACTGACCTGAGACAGCCATATAGCTCTACTGGGCGTCATTTAGAAAGTGTGTGTTATCCAGATGATGCACACTAAGAGTGTGTGTGTTATCCAGATGTGCATTATGCAATTTAAGCGCTTTCATGTGAGGCTGGAGGCATCTGATTCATCAAAGGTCACGTGAGTAGCACAAGTCTTCATTCTCAATGTCAAGACCTGCAATCCACTAACTAAAAGCCAAAGTGTGTCAGTAAGCTGTATGATTGCAGAATTTTACTGTGAGGGTGTTTCTCTGTGGCAGGTAGTAGCTAGTAAATATATTTTTAAGTCCGGAGTCTAGCCATTAGGGTTTCTTTTAAGGGAGGGCAAAACAGAAATTAGAAAATGTTCGGAAGCGTGACTGAATAGCGCACGCAAGTCCAGCATCTGCCCCCCTCCCAAGAAAATTTTTGATTTTATCGAGAGTAATCACACTGCCGAGTATAAAGTATAGTGGTCGAGTAGAAACGGATGTATTTGAATCACGACGTGGGCAGGGCTAGCCTCGTTCCCAGGCCACACAGTCGGGGGGAGTGGCCTGGGGACGAGGCTAGGGCGGGGCGAGATGGGTTGCGAGCCAGCCTGTCACGAAAATAACAATTGACCTGGAACCATGCATGACAATGCTGCTGGAGAAGCTATGAAAAAGCGACCTGTCTTTGGACGATTGCTGTCTCTGTCCGTAACATATTTTCAAGGATCAACCATGGCTGCTACGGGTGAGTGGAGAGACGGAACTCACAAGCGTACAAACGTATCACTCGAACGTGCCGCCATATAGCGCTCATATCTCTACTTATACAGAGGCTACACAAACTGTTCCCCAGTTTGAACAAGCTAACAAAGACTTGTCATTGGTACTGCTTCGGTTGAAAGACGTTTCTCTCAGATGAAGATGATCAAAACACAATTTAGAAATCGCAGTGCAGAGAGAAGCCTTCTTTCCTGATAAAGATCATAACTGAGTTACCAGAATGCCTCTCGGATAGTGATCTAGAAAACATTTGGATGTACTATGCATGTATTGCGTGTCTATAATCTTGAATAATCTTACTGTTTTAGAAATTGGGACTTTGAAACTCCAAGAGGAGGCAAGAAGTTTTCAAGGTGGGCAAATGCACCTCTCCCCCCCCCCTCATGCATCGATCCTTCTTGTTGCCATTCATTACTGCATCATGGGATAGTAGTACCAAAGCAATACCCAGGCTGGTCATGAATTTTTCTGCATTTTTAATATTAACATTAGCGAGTTTATTGAGGTAACTAGAACTTACATAGGTATCTGTTATCAGCCCAATCATCAGAGGTCCCAGTGCTCCACCTGACAAGGAAGAATATGATTCTGTGATATACATGCAGGGGGTGGGGGGCATTCGCCCCCCCCTCGGAACTTAGGTTGCCAATTTGTTTCTATATTAACTGAGTGTCAACACAACACAACACAGTAACGAATGGTCCAACCTATCTATAAACAGCTATTCTTCAATTTTCACGAGGCATGAAAGGCTAGTGTCCTTCATCAGCTGCATTTTAGAGAAGCTTCACTCTTAGAGGCAGTAGCAACAGGAACCCCCCCCCCCATAGTCGTCAACATTCCACTTTTTCCCCCCCTTGACAACATTTCTAAATGAACCCCTGAAATATGCAGTAGTAAAAACACTAGATGGAGTGATTAGCCAAGCAGTGATAAGAATAGCAAACAAAAGTATAAACAAAGAGCGGACAGCAACTTTAAAACCTCATCCTCAATCTCCACCCACACACAATATATCAAGTTCCAACAGTGCTTGGAATAAAGTTACCTAATGATCCTGTTCCATTGATGATGGCAGCTACTGTAGCCTTTGCCTTCTGGTTGTCTTTCAGAGATTTGTGAGTTCCCTGAGAAATAATAAATTGGGCTATACATAGGCTGTCGAAGTTACAGTTAGAACCCACCGCCAAAAGTTTATTGGAAATGCACAAAGCAAACTGAATAATGCCAAGGCAAGCTGAGGCATTATTTAATATTGCTTAATGGATTCCCGATAAACCCGAGATGTACAGAGATGGCTATCTAGTCCTATACCTACATGGTTTGGGGCCTCCCTGTTCTGGGTTACATAATGCGAGTGAGCAAGCGAGCGAGAGGAAAAGCGGGGAAAGCCTAGTACATTTTATCACATGCTGTGATGTGGGGCAGTGTTAAATTAAAACTGAAATGGCAGGACTTTGTGGTGGATCCTGGCGGGTACGAGGTAAGCTTATAGCTACATTACACGATGATTTCTACTCCAAAGATAAGTAACAGACATAGTTCTGCCTTCTTTTATACCTATGAGTGCTAAAGTTAAGCAGTAGACGCTGAAGCTGGTTTTTAGTGCACTGGTAGTTGGCAGTTAGTTTCTGAGTACCGGGGTTTGCTCCAACATAGGGCTGATCCTTGTCTTATCTGAAGTCTAAATGCATCATTATCTCTGGTCTAGCTTTCAAAGCGGTCAGCAACTCTTCTTTACTTCATTAATAGCTTGTACAGTACATGGTGGCAGATCAAAGTGTGCAATCACATAGTTGGACGCTCGACAATTGAACATGTGTATACCCACAGTTACACTAGTGCTGGATACAAGCCAGTTAGAACCCACGTATCCCCTGGCCAAGTTAGCCACCATCAACAGTTGTCTGAGGTCAAACAAAGTACATGTAAGCAAAGTGCTACTATAGCTAGCTCGCCTCACTCGATTCTACTTCTGTTCTAGTGGCACTGTACACAACTGGCCTATGAGAGTGTATACGTACTATAACTCGGTCTTTTACTATCTGGCTAGCGTCTTCCAAGGAATATACGAGAGACCATCTGTGTCAGTACTTTGGTCCACCACACAACGGGGTATAAGATATATGGTGGCCGAGAAGGACACTTCCGGTTATGTAATGCCGATAGCAAGATCGGCACTGCCCACCGCGAGATTGATACCGCGGATAGCGATTTGCAGGTTGACACGGCGGATAGCGATTTGCAGATTGACACTGCGGATAGCGACTTGTGATCGTGGATAGCGACTTGCAGATTGACACTGTGGATAGCGATTTGCAGATTGACACCATGGATAGTGACTTGTGATCGTGGATAGCAACTTATGATCATGGATAGCGATGTGCAGATTGACACTGCGGATAGCGACTTGATAGCGACTGTGTTATTGCGGATGACTAATAAATGTGGGCGTGGATGTTGAAAAGCCCCACCCATGCTGAACAGGTGACAGGTCCTGAATCAATCAAAACTTACACGTGACACTTAACATGGGTGTGGCCACGTGCTTTAACAATATGCGCCATATACATTTATCCTCGATGGGAATCCATGAGTCGCTATTGGCAGTGGCAAGCCACAAGTCGCTATCCGCAGTGTTGATCTACAAATTCGCTATCCGGGGTATCAATCTTTAAGTCAATATCTACGGTGTCAATCTGCAAGTCGCTATCTGCGATCATAAGTCACTATCTATGGTGTCAACCTGCAAAACGCTATCCGCGATCACGAGTCGCTATCGGTGGTATCAACCTGCAATTCGCTATCCGTGGTCTCAATCTGGCGGTGGGCAGTGCCGATCTTGCTATCGGCGTTATGCAACCGGAAGTGTCCTTCTCGGCCACCGTAAAGATATGTGTTAGGATTCCGGTACTACATAACACATCTCCAGATATAACACGTACTAGGGAATATGTGTATATGGCTTAGATGTAGTACAAAATCATGCATCATAGCTGAATTTAACATATGACATCTTGGGAATGATATAATAATTATTGTATTTGGAAGATAAAATTGAGAGTCTCATGCCCCCTCACTAAATGGTCTGCATGGTGTCCCATTTAGATTGATTCACTCACCTTCTAGGCGGAAGAATTTATTACAAGCAGTTAACACTACTCTGAATGCTACTCAGAAGCTCATGCAATTGCTCGGCAAAAACAGGACTATGAAGAGCATACATGTACCTTGTACTCATGACTGGGTACAAAAGCAGCAGTTTAACTGCCCTCTAATACGTAGTATTAGTTGCATACTAAACTGCATCTAAATTCATATACATGTATACACATTCTACATGATAATCTGAGACAAACATACCAAGTCACTTGCTACTGCAGAAGTGATAAGAGAATAGGGTCCATTAATGAATGCCCCACAGAGAATCAGCAAAACTGTGTGTGTGTGTGTGTGTGTGTGTGTGCGTGTGTGTGTGTGTATGGTTATGTCGCAGCAGATTTTTATAACCCACTTTGCTGTCTCAGTTTATTTGGGAGTAAGATACGGGATGTATATGTCAGTCATTATACAGCTCTGTACTATGCCTTTGTTTAGAAATCACATTAGCATACATGTATATTCATACATTAATTGGTTAGTCACACTATTTGTAGCCCAAAATCCACTATAAATTCTTACTACAGTATAAGGACTCAATGTAGCTCGTGATCTTCACTCGCCTACCTTAATGGGTCAAAGCCTAAGCTAGTCCCACACAGATGCTGTCAGCAGTAATATGTACCCGATAAATAGTAGGAAGTTGAAACAGGGAGTTTGAAGCTGAATATTTGAAGCTGGAAGCATTGGGCACACCCGTCGTTGTATAATATGATTAAACTGACCTTTGACATCACGTGCAATGTGATGAAAAGACCTGAATCCACCCAACTTAGTAACAGAGCATCTGTCTTGCCAAAAAGCTATATAGCAGCAAAGAGAAAAGAATTATGGAGACTATACTAGATCGTGCATACATGCAAGATGCCAATGCAGAGAGGGCCCCGTGGGAATCGAGTTGCATTACGTAGCTCAGCCGGGAGCAACTATTCAGCCAGATGCGAGGCTATTCTAAAAATGGTTACGCTGAATCACTTTCTAGCTGCACAAATTAGCCTTAGCCACTGTCGATGAACCTCCCCAACCAATGTTCCCTCCTCTCCTCACTACCACTACTTCAGTGTCGCCATGCATAGTGTAGCCTCCTTCATCGCTGCCACCTATCTGCAGGAAGAGCTATATAGGGAGAAAAGATTATACTATACTAGATCGTGCATACATGGTATTCCATGCAGAGAGGGCCCCGTGGGAATCGAGTTGCATTACGTAGCTCAGCCACCCATTCAGCCAGTCCGAGGCTTCAAAAATGGTAGTCATCACTTTCTAGCTGCCAAATTAGCCTTAGCCACTGTCGATGAACCTCCCACCAATGTTCCCTCCTCTCCTCACGACCACTACTTCAGTGTCGCCATGCATGGTGTAGCCTCCTTCATCGCTGCCACCTATCTGCAGGCAGCTCATACAGTGCATGTTCTCCTTTCTTTAGCTCCACTGCGCAAGTATACCATGCACGTGCATGCAATGCTGTGCCCACAGGAAATATGTTTGCATTCCTGTAGCGTTACTCACATACATACAAACGTGGAGTCTCAATGCAACACAATTAGTTGCCTTGCTTCCTCGCTTGGCAATAAAGCGGTGATGGAGTTCTGAAATGAATTTCTTTTCGGATAATATACATAATTATTATCACTAGTGTTCATGAACTGATATAGAGTAAGTAGTGGATATTCCTCTGATGTTTGGCTCTGGAGCTATATCCTTCCGAAGTAAAACACTGAATTATAGCTACGTATGATCGGTAAAACACTGAATTATAGCTACGTATGATCGGACAATTGCATGTACGTGTATGTATTGTCAGACTCCATTGCCCAGCTGTTTAGGGTTGCAACTTTTGGTGAGATTTCTGCAGCATGTACAACATGTGGCTAGGAGGTTGTTTAAAGGAGGTGATGGAATTACGGATAATTACAATACGCAATGTAAAATTGTACAGTGAAGTTAGTGAACTGATTGCATCCTCAGTGTAGAATGACACAGCAAATACCAGCTATAATATTATGTTTTGCTTAGAATAAAGAGCGGGTATGTGTGAGTATAAATGGCTGTAAAATAAATTTGGGTAGGACTAACATACGTATTCTGCATGTACAATGTATGTTATCCGTGCCTGTGTGTATGCTTTTCTTGTAATGTATGTACATGGGTATGCACTCACTTAACCAACAGCTCAAGGACCCTACACAACTTACTGCAGGCACTGCAAGGAAGAGCATTCCCACACAAATTGCTGCCCTGCCATTGAGAATATCGGATAGTAGCCCAATGGTTACAGTACCTGGGCAAGGAAAGGATTATACATAAAGACACATTGTACATCCATACAAGTAACAGGGTTTCATACCGGGAAGGGGGGAAATCCCCCCTAACCTAAATTTCATACTTCTTACTATATCATTAGGTTTGTGTTAAAAATAACTACAAATACTGTGAATACAGCAAATATTATTATACTTCCACAGCTATCTTCATTAAAGGAGATAGGTTACAGTCAGACAGGCGATTCCATAGCCTTGTGTTGATCATCTTCATCTGACTGAAGATTGCTCTACTGTTGTAGTCCCAACTGGCATGGATAAAAGAATATTGAGAAGGGTGAAGGTTTGCGGAAAGATAACCCTTGCAAGCTTCAGTAGTCTGTACTGATTGCAGTACATCCTGCATGCTAAAGGAGAGTTGATAGTTTCTTCAAATGTACCATCAAATCCTTTTCTGAGCCCTTCTCCATTCAGATGGCAGTTCTTCTCGATCTAGTAGAGGAGGTGATGTATACACTACACCAATGTACTCCACTGGCGCGTCTTTGCCTCAGAAATCAGCCATATCCGGAATCTCTGAAACCCATAGGAAGACATATGGACTCTTCTGCAGGCAGTTGGGCAGGATTAAAGATAGACGCTGCAACTATCAGTTTAACTACTTTGTCTGAAAAACCGCCTGTTGATGTTGTCAATGAAAGAATCAATATATGAGATGGTAACGTGTGACTGGTACTCCTCCGTACTGCTGATTAATGCAAATCTTGATCAAGGTATATATTTCTAATGTCAATGCCATACTCTGTCTCCAGCTTAGCTAGGCTAGGGTCGACTCAGTAGAGGAACACCATTCTACTTTCTCATTCTTTAGTGACTTCAATTCATCAAGTGTAAAATGTAGAAGCACTTGCCGAAGTCGGCCACCTTCCTCTGCATTGTAGCATTCATTCTTGCCAAAATGTCAAGGACCTCAGAAAGGAAGATGACACTGGCTACTCCAGTGAAGCTGGCAAGGAGTACACTTAGACCGAAGGCTTCTGCACCACCTGTGGTCTCATATAGCTAATTCGTGACCAGAGTCAGTCAATTCATCCTGATCCTCATTTGGTCTCTTGCAAGGCAATACTTCCTGATATCCATGTTGTTCAGTTATATAGCCCCCACCCCGAGTGTGGGTGTCCACAACCTCGATTCTGAACCCATCTGCACCCCGTTACGACCGCATACTTTTGCGCGATATTTAGCAACCCACCCGGACTTTTTTTACTTCATGCGGAAAAAAATGGGAGTGGAGACTGGGAACAAGGCTAAGTATAAGTACTGATAATTAGCTGTGCTAATTAGAGTCTGAAGTGTTACATGTAGTTGCGACAACTAAGTGATCAGTCAGGAGCATAAATCTGACTCACGGGTCACTGCTCCCTCCCCTCCCCCAACCCAAAATCCCACCTGGTATATGTACTGTAACCATTCTCTCTCCATAAATGAAAACAGGCATATTGTGCTGATCGCTTTAAATTTGTACATGCAATAATGGCCCATATAACACAGTGAAAAAACATGTAAAAAAAGGCCAGCCTCAAACTCATAGCAGTCAGTCTACAGCATCATGAAAACCATTTGATCGCATCAGATATGTATATACACACAACCGCCTCTATTCACTAGTATCAATGGAACAGTATTGTGACTAAGCTGTCTGGCTCGCTTGTAGTCTCATTCCCAGGCTCTTGCATGGGCAGAGTAAAGAGCCTGGTGCACACTGTTTGCGCATGCTCAGTTACCCCAGGATTTCTGGGGCTTTGGAAACTAGCGGATACTATGCTGCATCATAGTATCACTCCATCCATCATTGTATTATCGTTTGTTGCACACGTAAAATTGGTGGTACTTTCAGAAGAGTCTGGGAACGAGGCTAAGCCGGTGCTGATGGTTTTACACCATGTACATGCCTAGAAAGTGATCGTTAGTTTGATTGTTCGATCCCATTTACCTCTGAAAGGCCTTGAAGGCCAGATTTGAGATTGAAAATCAAGCAGCTACTAGGAGAGAGGCGCTTCCAAATTTACATGGTAAGACAGCTACCCTAACCCTAGATGATAAAAAATTACAGGTAGTTTTGCTATTCTTGACTGGTTAGAAAGCCTTTTCAATCGTAGAAAATCAAAAATCAGATAGTTTCTAGTTCTTCCGCTTACTATACCTGTATACTGCCTCCGTACTACTCCTCGCCATGTGACTGAGTTTGTTCATGGACATGTTTACTGGCCCTGTTCTGTAAATTCTCACGCATGCACAAACAGTGTGTACCAGGCTCTACTCTACCCTCCACTAGAGCCTGGGAACGAGGCTAGCTCACTTGTTGCTAACTAGACTTTAGATACAAAGCACTTTGTACTGCGGCATTAATGAGGTTTATAATTATCACTTTTTTCCTGCATAAAGGCAAGAATTTTAGCTGCTTTAGATATGTACATGTACATATCTGAGGATTGATCGCCCTTGGGCTTTGCCCTCAGTGGTTAGAGGTGTATCCCAAAACAACCCATGTTATACCCGACTTAGGCTATAGCTTACACATGTATCTTTTAGATACCTCAAAGATCAGGCAAACCTTACAATTAAGGTACTGCCATACATACTCTAAATTTGCGTCACTCTAATTCTGCGCCAAATTTACTAGTACATGATCTATAATTTTTAATTTTGCGTCATCCGGGCTTTGAGTCCATTCTATAATATTGCGTCCATTCCAAGAACAAACACATCGTTTGCTGTCAGAGTGGTAGGTATAAAAGATGGCTCTTACCACTACAGCAGGCTTTCGAGGTCTCCCCGGTCCATGCTTCGGCTTCTTTTTGGGTGGCTCTGCAGTCTGAATCTACCGTATTGGCAGCAGCTGATTCACAGGTGAAAAAAAGTTCATGATCTTCGACTTAGCAGCCATACTTTCTCTCTCGATCGTATTTTTGACACATTCTAATTATGCGTCATATAGAGTAGTTTTTCGGTTACGTAATTTTTATGTTACGTCAATCGGATAAATTTTTTGGTGATGCAAATTTAGAGCGCCTATGGTATGCAAGGTTACATACATAATATATGCATCATGTACACACTTACCAATCACAGCACCCACATCATAAAGAGTGGCTAGCCAGCCAGACTGCTTTGCACCTAGATATGGATCTGCAAAAGAACAAAGCCCAAGAATGAAGAGGTGGCTTCTCAGTTGGCTCTTGGCATTGCATAACAAAGAAAGGCTCTCTGAACACCAACTTTAATTCGAAAAGAAACTTTGCCGACGTTTTGACTACATGCTCTAGTCTTCTTCAGGACGAAAGTGAAGCTAGTGTGAAAACATAATTATTCTCACACTTTCGACCTGAAGTCATGAGCATCTAGTCGATCGTAACGTCAGCAAAGTTTCTTTCCAAATTAAAGTTGGTATTCAGAGAGCCAAAGTTGAGTCATCATCTTAGAGGGTAAATACATATGTTTATACACCACACAGCTGCATGTACAGTGGACTACGTCCTTTTATAATAATTACGTGAATGCAGGGCATTAATTGTGAGGCTGTGAGGCGAGCCTGAGCGAGACAAAGAGGGGTGTGTGTGGGTGTACTGTTGTATTTAAATGTCAAAGTTGATAAAGAGCACAGTACATGCATTATGTACATTATATAACTACAGCAATGAAAATTAAAACCTACAAGTCATAACACAAACATTGTAAACAGAGATAACAGCATCTTGTTAAACACAATACCAATATAGGTACAAGGTACTAAGAGGGGCATGCATGGGCACCTCTGACAGCTATAGGTGGCATTTTTACTCTGCCATCATCCACCCTGAAACTAGTTCCATTGGTCGACAGTCTCCTTCACTTTAAAACACAAACATATACATATAAACAATTGACAATTAATTAGAATTGGGATAATCTATCCCCAGTCTAACAGTCTCTTATGCCTTATAGCTACATCTGTCTCTAGGCTTGGAATAGAAGTGTGACGCCATAATCCTCAAACAGATCAGCAGAAGTTCACACTTACATGCATGTATGTAAGACATGTTCATTTGAGGGTAACTCAGGCAGTTGCAAACAGGCTGGCAGGACAGCCCAAAAGAACCTGCCACTGCACACACCATCGGGCTGGGGCTTGCATCCACACAGATTTTGTTATATTAGCTGTCGTTATCGCATGCATGCACCGGCCCAATAAACTTCTGCCGACTCTGGCAGATGCAGACAGGCTGGCCCAAAAGAAACTGCCACTGCACACTCACTTGGGCCGGGGGTTGCGTCCACACCAAGCTTTGTACGTCTTCAACTTCAAGACAAGGAGCCACAGCCCATGCACACGTACCTCAGTCTCAACATGTGTATGCATGTGCATTTGTATTCAGAGAGTAGACACGTACGGCCAGTATTGTCATCTGCTGCAGCCCGCCCTGGGAAAATTGGGCAGCTAATTTCTAGTATTACTAAGCACTCGTCTGGTGCAGTCTAGTCTCTGAGTCTCTCATCAGCTGTGTACGTCATCGGCAAGTCTGTCCATCATCCATTATAGCTGGCCTCTCTCTCCTCAGCCCTCTCAGCAACCAGTCAGTGTCTTCTTTGTTGTGGGCCTACCTCTCCTTTCTCAGTGTGCCTAGCCCTATCCCTACTTCTTCACATTCTCAGCCTCTGTTCCAGTTTCTAAGAAGCACGGCAGACCCTCTCTTGTTCTCTAGCCTATTCTCACTCTGTGCTAATTCTCAGGGACTCCTCTGGGAAGAAGTACTCAGAGTTTTCGTAGGATCCATGCTCAAGGCAAGCACTAAGCCATGAAGCCATACATTGTCATGTGTTGTGCAAATTGACATCTTGGATTGCAATACATTAAATTAGGTGGACATAGAATATCTGGCTCAACATACAAGTCATACGCTAACATCTAGAGAAAATGCGCAATCCAACTCGCTAGTGTGGGGCTCGCTCAGGCTCGTTCCAATTATATACTTGTCAATGACTTGCCCTAGTTATGATCTTTATACGTATCAGCTTGCTGCAAGGATAAACAAATTTGCTGTACACATCCTAAGCTGCTATTTAAACTACTAAAGGTACACTCGTACTTCTCTTACATGAAAACTGGACATAGAATGGTAGCCAGTAGAAGAAGGTAAAACTGACCAACTTGTTAAAGAACAGGGCCAATGAGAACTCTATTACTCCCTGTGGTATATAAAGAGTGGAGACTTCTCACAACATGAACGCATATACAAATACAAGACATGCACACACACTATAGACAGCATACAGTATACCCCGACCCACCAGCCGGGCGTGCACAAAGCATGTGCTTGGCTGGTACTAAGACTGCTTTATGTTCCCACGTCTGTTTGTCTGTTTTCCGCATTTATCACATGCGCCAAGTTACGTCATTACATTACTAGCCACGAGCACAATGGAAGCTACTGGAAGTTTGCAAGCCTAGTAGGGCAAGTAATGTACATCAAGCTAGCATAGTTTTGTGTTGCTTAGACAGCAAAAATGTGGGAGATAGCGATGATGCTTCTGTTTTGGCAACTTTTAACCACTAATTGGAGGCGCACTACAAAAAAAATGCTTGAGTCGATAGTTTTCTTGTGCCTGACAAGCGGTCTGGAGAATATCCATAGCCTATGGTCCACTTTAGCTCCCAGGGCCATTAGACGGCGGATCTCCGTCAGTATTCTCGTCTCTTGAGGTCTTTTCACTGCCAGAGAATCACAATTACCTCTCTTCCAGCCTTCGTAGCGATCTAATACACAGAGGAACAACTTGAGCATGCGGTGTGGCAAGATCAGAGCGCTCAGTAATGTACTAATTATATTCCACGTCTACCCCTAATTGAAGTCAACGTCCACCCCCGTGTCACGCACGTGATAAGATACACCAGGCTTTACTACTCGAATTTTCTCCACAGCTGCAAGATAAAATCACGTGGAAGGCCTGGGTACAAGGTTACAACAACAGGTAAATCCAAGACGTAAAACAAATAGATAAGCTAGTATGTGAAAAGTACTAATTCAGCAATTTAGTAGTGTGCTTCCAGTTAGCTGCCAAAAGAGGATTATCATCACTACCTACTATATACCTTGGCCTAGTGGGCCTGCATAGCAGCATAGCAATACAATGATGTAATTTAGCAAACGTAGTGAGTGCTTTTTCTTGGACTTGAATATTTAGTTACATGATAAGCACATATATATAGTCATACTCTTTCATTATGGCTCTCTTTAATGATGGCATTCTGTGTTGTATGCTTCCGCCTTGGGCTAAATGCTGAAGTTATAATTGTTGCTACCATCTCCACACTGACCATAACTTTCACATGCACACAAGCTTGGAATCAAATGCACATACACCAATAAGAAAAACTCACAGGGATCAGCATTGCTCTCAAGAACCCCACTGCTTTGGGTTTCACCTACAGGAGAAAATATCAACACCTACAACAAATGCCTGGATTCAATACTGAATATACCAGGTCCATGCTAGCTATTTAAAGTATGCATGAAATGATCATGAGCCCAATTTACGTATGAGGCATCACATCTGGTTGCCACATTAAGTACAGCAATGAATGGATAAATTGTCAGCTAAGCCCACACATGCAATTATTAATGATACAATTTATTAATTCTGCTTCCAGGCTCTCCTGACTCAGATTGGAACAGGAGAGCCGTGGTACATTTTATGATGTATTTACATAAAAAATCAGACGCAATATCACGTGAATGGATGCAATAGATACCAGGTGCACATTTGTCCAAGCTTGCTGGCAGTGCTGGGTGTCAGATTGGGACAGGAAGCCCAAAAATGGGCGAAAGCTACAACCAGGAGTACTTTCATGGAGAGCTTGTACATTCCCGACACAAAATAGGTCAAGTAAATGAAGTAATATTAGCTACCTTTCGATCTTGCAATTTCTCTCTGATGCCATGCTACAGGCAGTGTGACTAAGGAACCAGAATATCCACAATAGTAGTATGCACCCATCTTTGGGCTTCTTGTCTCATGTCTAACACCCAGCACTGCCAGCAAACTCAGACAAAACTGTAGCTGCTACCGATTGAATCCATTCACACACATGTAATATCACGTCCCGTTTCATGTATTGCGTCAAAATACACCAGGCTCTCCTGTTCTGTTCTGCATCACTGAGTCTGAAGAATCTGGAAATAAGGTTAACTGTTTAAGCAAACAAAGCTAAAAAAACAACAATAGACGCACATGCCAATAGTGTGTGAAGTACAAAAATCGGTTCAAGTACGGGCGAGAATGAGCTGGATTGTTGGCTCAAACGATGCAGCTACAGGTATGTCCAGGCATGTCAGACAAAAGCAGCTCACTTTCACTCATTCTTTAACTGAATTGCACACATTATCACACAAAAAGTCTCTAGTTTATAGCTTTGTTTATGTAAATGGTATAGTCTAGGGATGTGCGAGACTGAAACTACTTGCCTGACAATTTTTCCATTCACTGCTGTACTGAATAATCTGAATTTGGTTGCAATAGTGTAACCAGATGTGATGTCGTGACAATTTAGCATAATAAAATTCCCTTGTTCTTGTGTAGATAAACACACCTACTGACCTTCAGCTCTTTTTGGTCTACCGATGCCTCCTGTCTGCTATCCTCCTGTTCCTCAGCGCTAGCCTTCCCAGCAGCCTCCACATCATTCTCTGCATTAGCCTGCAAGATTCCAGGAGATAATGTTTCAACTGTAAGCCACCTTGAATGGGAAACTAGAAGGTACACTGATATATACACAAAGCTAGATGAGACCATCTCTTGGTCACACACAAGGAAATGTCTACAGTGGACTGTTTCTTTATATATTGCTTGACTGAGGAATGCAAAATTCCATGAAGGAATTATATACAGGCAATTTGTAGTTCTCTTTAAAGTCTGGCAAGGCACAGAAACCTCACAGAGGCCTGAACTCCTATGTGTTCAAATATCTGGATCTAGAGTAACCACCAAATAACCAATACTTTTGCAGTGCATACGGACAATAGACCATATTCGGTTAAGATGACTTTGGGCATTTTTGCTGCCATGGCAACAATAGTTCCTTGCATGTAATGTTTATCACACAGAAATGTCATCTTTCAAATTTGAAGTAAATTGGACATTAAATGGAGTAGATATGACCTCACAAACTTATACACATTTTATATACGCTCATATGAGGGATATGGTCTGGAGGCGCCTCCAGTGCAAATCCCTCATATGGGCCCATATAAAATGTGTATACGTTTATGAGGTCATATCTACTTGATTTAATGTCCAATTTACTTCAAATTTGAAAATGACATTTCTGTGTGATAAGCATTACGTGCAAGGAACTGTTGTTGCCATGGCAGCAAAAATGCCCGAAGTCATTTTAACCGAATATGGTCCATTCTCAACAGCGCCTGAAACACATTTTAGGAGTATTCTTAATTTAAGGGGGGAGGGGGGCAAGTTCAATATTCATTCTCGGCCCTTCCTAATAGTATGCCTTCCTTGATGCGCCCCGTTGGAAATTCGTAAAGGCTTACCGCTTCACGCCGCTCCACTGGAATGTTAGCAGAGCTAATTAAAACGCAATTATTAAAACTTGTGGTATCACTGAAAAGGGTGAGTAGGCTGTTTGCACGTATCTGTGTGGTTAATTACTGTGCCTATGTTGGGATTCCCCACATTCCTCTGCTGCGCCTGCTGCAATGCCCGTTTCCCAGTGCAATGAAAGCAACTGCTAGGCTAGGCTGACCTCGATGATGTGCATTAAATACAGTCAATACCACATAGCTCTCAGCTCTGCATGTGCACTCCCACGACCTACATGTACAATCTTTGCCTGTATTGCCTTGCAGTTGTTACTGGTCTCATTTGAAGTATAACTATAACACTATTCTCTGCTAATCATGATTTATGACAATTAGACCATATATGAATAATTTATGAGGTAAATCCTTTGAAGTATGCCGGTTAGTAGAGGGTGTTTAAGTAGGTTAATGCCCTCAGTAGTTGCTAAGCAGTATCCAGCACTTTGATGTCTTCGCACCTCTAGATTGTTTATATAGTCTAAGTAGGATAGACACCTGGCTCTCAGGATTTAACCTACTTAAACACCCTTGGGAACCTTGGAAGTGTTAATTGAGTCTCGGGCTCCGCCCTCGACTCAATTAACACTTCCTCGGTTCCCACGGGTGTTTAAGTAGGTTAAATCCCTCTAGCCAGGTATCTATCCTATACTTAACACATCTCTTGCAAAGAACATTTCTCCCCCGAAAAAACAACAGAAACAAGTTATAAAAAAAACATTTTAAAAAAATGAAGAACTATTTGTAGGGATGGAATCCCAAAAAAGCAACCAAACGAGGTAGAAACGACACCACAATACTTTAACGGATTGCCGTCCCTACATCTTTTGCCATTTTTCCAATCATATAATATATACCTTATGGTGCTTATTACATGGCATGATAGGAAGTTACAATTGTGATATGTACATCCTGTGTTACAGTGTTTTTCGAAGATTTTGCACCCCAACTAGCAACGGAAGTCATGTGATACACATGCTCGTAACTTAGTTACGCATGAACACATCACATGACTTCATCTACAGGCTCACACGTGTGCTGCCAGCAACTACTTTCGTCCAGTCTGGCTATGCGAGACCAATGGATCCAAGGCAGAGTATTGCAAACCAGACTGCTGCAACACAGGATATTCTTCGACAGCTGCAACAAGCAATTCAATTTTCCCAATCGCGCGATCGTCAACCACTGACGGTACCAGTAGTTAACTTACAAACCTCAAATGCCGGACTGACGCCAGTAAACCTTCCAACTAGTGTACAGGCCACTTCTGGGGCAGAGGCTGCCGCAACTATAAAGGATAACACCTTTTGGTGACATATCCAGTTGCATGGAAGAGCTCCAGAGTTCTAATAACGGTTGCCTTGTCAACACCTAAATTTTGAGCAATTACTTGATAAGTACACCCCAGGGCCTCCCTCTGCCAGACCATTCTCCACCGCAGGTCCTCGCTGTAGGCACTTGTTCGCCCGGGCTCGCAGGATGCCATCATCAGTGTACGTGCGCACGTTATAAAGGAGCATGGAAACTCGCGGCAAAAGTTTGAACCACCTATGCGTTCACGTGATATCTTACTTCCGCTTAATAAATCGTTGTGCAAGAACTCCGGAACCCGCTGTATTTATTTGAGAGTGCATGCTCTTTAATCATAAATGGGTTAATGCATTGTACACGTAGGGGGAGGAGTCAGGATGTTTCATCAGTGTTAGTTTTAGTGTTGCTCACTTTGTAATCCTGCAGTATGTAGCTATGTATAGTGTGAGGGAGACAAAGGTCTGCCTTGTGAGCAGATACAATCATTTAGATATTGCCGCTCAACATGGTGTGGATTGTGTGCGAGGACGTGGGGTGAACAGTATTGAGTCTATGTTCATGTTACTACAAACGTTATAGTGTAAGGTCATGTTACGAAGTGCTACATTCATTTATTTAAAAAATGGCAAAAGATATAGGGACGGCAATCCGTAAAAGTATTGTGGTGGTGTTTCTACCTTGTTCGGTTGCTTTTTTGGTATTCCATCCCTACATGCTTTGTCATTTTTTTTTAATGTTTTGTACTATAGAGCATGCATATAATTAGCTACATGTATTTGTACCTTCAGAACATTTTCTGGCACTTTTTGGGCTTCGTAGCTAGTCTCTGCAAGATCCCTTGCGATCACTTCATCTGTGCTTGGGACTTCAGTCAGAGGGTTGGTCACTCCTGTAGGCAAAGGCTTTTTGTCCTTGTTCTATGGGGTGGAACAGATACGGCAACTGATACTAATGAGAAGACGAGGAGCACACACATCCTGCTTCATAGGCTCTATGCACTATGTTCCCGAGAAATATAAAAGCAAGTGGGCATTACTGTGCTAATAATTATATTCCGTAAATACAGTAAGCACAATACACACTTTATTCTAGTAAACTATATGTACCTTTACTCCAGTAATTAAATTTTGCACCTGGTTCTATAACACAAACCTATACATGCTCAGCTAAAATTTTCAATGGGGAATATCATTTGAAAGTGGGAGTAACTATATGGGAATTGCATGGTGTCACTGTATCAGATTCATACAGATAAAAGAAACAATAGGCGAATATCAATATAAGTATTAGTAAGAATGGTAGCTATGTAATATCCAGAATGCTGTATGTCACTCTCTACCATAGACGCAAATAATTGTTTTTGCAAGGCGACGCAATATTAGAAATTTGGTCATCACAACGGTGACGCATAATTAGAAATTTGACGAATAATCGTGGCTGGACTGTAAACGGAAGCGATTTAAATGACCTGAACCAGCTTATAAAGTGCAAAAAGAACTTCACAGAAGACAGTGACAAGGCACCTGTTGTGTTTATAAAATGGTAAGACAGCTGCAAATTCGGTATAACAAGCTTGATTGAAGTCTAGACTAGCTGGCCCATCAGCAGTAGTAATTTGCAAGCAAGCCAAACATCAAAGCAAGGCACCAGTGTAGTGTACATAGGTAAATTTATGTGTGTAGCTAGCTAGCAAGCAACAAAGACCACTGTAACTTGCGCAATAGTAGGAAATGAGTGCAAAGAGTGACGGTAGAGGGAAATTATTGATTAGAAAATTGAATTTTGACGCAGAATTAGAAGGACGCATAATTAGAGTGCCTACGGTACACGATGTGATATTCACCTGTAAATCTATACTCTATTAAAAGTGCAAAGTTTTACAATATGGAGAGTTTGTGAATGGTACTCCAGCTGAGCAATCTTTAAACACTGTCTGTCTTGTCAAGTATATTGTAACAGTGTATAGACTTTTATGTTTAATTTCAATCAAGAAGTTTCAGTATGCTAATCGACCGGGCCAAGCTGTATGGGAAGTGATCGGTGCCAAAATTAGTGAGAAAAAGTTTCGCTACACTTCCGCTCTACGGAGGATGGATGTCTGGTTCCGATACAGACTTCGACTCATTCGGATACATACATTTACTCATTCGGACACATACATTTACTCATTCGGATACAGACATTTACTCATTCGGATACAGACATTTAATTCATTCGGATATAGATGTTTACTCATTCGGATGTAGATATTTACTCATTCGGGTATAGACATTTAACTCATTCGGATGTACGTTTATTCATTACTATTAATGATGAACAACGACCTGACTCACCAAGTGGTGCACTGGGGGAGGTAACCCCACATGCTGGGGATCTACAGGACAAATCACAGGAAGCAGGTGCATACATACATGTAATTTACAAGAAAAATGAACCACGATATGTAATGTTAACACATTAGGCAGGCTGGTGGATGCTATTTTTGAAGGAATGACTGGGGCAGAACCTGCACCAGGTAATTTGGACATTGCAGCAATGACAGCTAGTGGCAGCAGCAGCATATAGTGATTACAGCTAGAGCACATGCATAAGGATTGCATGCTAGGGGATTTGCATAATTTGGGCAGAGCTTGGGCAATGATGCAGTTTAGCAAGCATCTAGGCAATGGCTTTGCTTTGCACATATGGAATCACCTGTCTAGCAAATTTAGGACTCCTGCGTTTTAGTGCCTCCTGGTGGCAGGTCTGGCAATTAAGATATAGGGGTTGACTCAGAAAAGGGAGGGTGGGTTGGGTTACTTTGAAAGGCTTGTTCTGGTTGGGAGAGTAAATCGAAGCCATCGGCAAGTGTTTAACAAAGCGGGGCATTAGTGTCAATGCTATCTCGGGCTTAAGCAGTCAGACTGTCCGTAAGCTTAAGAATGCTTGGCTTTATAACTTTAGTACAGCTAGCTAGTGGTGCATAAAACTTACTTCTTTTGCTTCAAACAAGGCTACACCAAAGAGTGCATCGAACCGCCAATTGGAACGGGGCCGGGGGTTTGCTGGGTTGTACTGATGCAGCTCTGAGAGTTGACTCACTGTAGCCCGTGCCTTGGTAGGGCTACACACTGTATCTAGCATGCTCTTTTACCAAGTCTGGCCCGATAAGCCAGTGGGAGAAGCAACAGTGCACTATAGGAAGTTGCAAGCCCTCTCCCTGCCAGAAGGCGGCTCGATGTGCACTTGCTCAGGTGTACTATCAGTCTAGCTAAATGAGCAGCAGATGGGTTCATGGTCTGATCTAATAACCACATGGACAATACCTACGTACCACTAACAAGTTAGCAGCTATTACAGCTGAATAGGATGTGACGAGAGTTAGCAGCTATTAAGAAGTGGCAGGCTCTTGCAACTGTACTGAGGTCACCTAAGAAACCTAGACCACCTGGTGGTCACTTGCTCAGCATTACCAGTGGGTGCCATGTGTTACCTATCATTAGTGCTATACTTATGTGACCTTCAATAAATCAGAAGTCTCAAGATTGATCATATGACAGTACCTTAAATCCACGTAATGCACACTTTGGTGTGCGTTAAATGCACCCTTTGTAAATGATGCCCCATAGAGTATAATTATATAATTATGGCTGTCTCACAATGAGAGCACTGAGTAATGTATATACCACTTAACAGTGCATTACCACGCTAGTTAGTCCACTTGGGCAACATAGTAACAGTTTTGGACAGATAACACACTCGCCTTCGGCTCGTGCATTATCATGCCCTGACCATACTGTATTGCCCTCGTGCAATTACTAAACCATATTACTTAGGGTAGGCCAAATGCCCATTATACAGGTGTACATAATTATTACTCTGAGTGGTGTCTGGATAGCTATCACTGTAGATACCGGTAGACAAGCTATGCACATTTGCTATATAGCTAGTGGCCAACCCTACTTGGATATCACTTGATATATGCAGACAATTAATGGATTCTTAAAGCAACAACTAACCTATATTCAGGAATAGGAAGAGGATGATCCCGTACACGATAGCAATGAAGGTAGGAATAATGAAGGCCCAGCCCCATGGAGACTCAGCGTCAGCCCAGAAGGAAGAGATCACAATCCCCAGAATGCTGCCAAGTGGTGCACTCATCGTCCACAGACCCAGGATGAACCCTCGGCTGAGATTGAAATGATAACATATTCAAAGTGAATGCAAGCAATGGAAGCTGCCCTGGCGGAACCATATTCCCCTCCAAAAAATCAACTCACAATTTTTAGGGATGGAATCCCCAAAAAGCAACCAAACGAGGTACATGTAGGAACGACACCACAATACTTTTATAGATCCCCATCCCTATTTCTTTTGACATTTTACCACACACGCCACTGTTGTTTGGTGTTATGACTTCTAATCTATCGCTGTTAAGTTCCAGGTGGAGCCCGGGAACGAGTCGAGCTACTTAGAGCTACTTCGCTAACCTGCTCCACAGCTGTATTGCTGAGCGTTACCTTGGAGAGCGTCATAAAAACAGTCCAGTTAACATGGAAACTCAACCGCTAACTACTTAGTATGCTACATACACCCCCTAAAATCCCTCACAAACAAAAAGCAAGGAAATACCTACATGTAAACCAGTGGCTGTGGCATGCAGGAAAGGCATACATGTAGCTAGCACTACAGTTTGCACCAATTGGAGTCTGCACTGCAGCACCAGGCTAAGTCCACAGCAGATGACTAAGAAAGAAATCCAGCGCTCTTTGATACACTGAACTTGTAGGTGTTACTGGTCGCCGAGCGCCTTAGCGCGAGGCAACTAATCGTGCAGTGTGGGCTGAAATCTCAGCTAGCATATATATATATATATATGTGCGCAACTTCCGTCATGCTTAGGAATGCAATTAAATCTCCGGTTACGTTCCTTATACGTGTTATTACTATGTCTGTACGTTCCGTATACGCGTTGTTACTACAGCTGTAACGAAACGCTTCCGGCCCCGGGGGCACCCCAGGGGGCAAGCGCGTGTTCAAGATGGCGTCCTGACGAGTTACATGGATGCCGCCTTTGTACTTCTGACGCCCGAAGGATTAGAGATCTGGACAAATCGATCACTTCTTTTTACCCAGGTAGGCTTACTACAGCTCCAACGCGATTAGAGTTTGTGTAGCCTCTGTTTCAGCAGAGATCTGACCGCTGGAGACAGACGGTGCGGATCGATCGCCAGCAATACGAACGGGAGTTTCAAGCAACTCTGCTCTCGTGTAGTAGCCATAACTTGTCCTTGGAACTGTGTTGTATGCAGAGACATTCGTCTCCTGAAGGCTCATTCGCGTACAGTAGCTTCTCTGGCAATTGCGTGGGCGATGCAGCTTCTAGTGGGTGTGGTTTTGTGCTAACTAACTACGTCATACCTGTGCGCGAGGCTATCTGCGCAATGCATATGCCTAGTTTAGTATAAGTAGACAGATTCATCGACTGCCAGACAGATGCAACTGCTTTCAAATTGGCTTCATTCTGCTTATGTGAGTGGTGCTGTAGAAGCTGGTCTTTAGAAGGCCTGCTAGGTCTCTCACTTGAATGAGTGGAGATGCTATTACACTGCAATGTAGTTGTTTTGACTGCTTAGTGGTTACCTGAATTTCAGATGTCTGCTGAGTATGCAGGTAGGAGTTAAGGGAACTTGACATTTAATACTCCAGTCTGAATGATATGTAGATCAGCCCATTTTATAATCACTAAAATTAATGGATTGTTTATAGCATGTATAAACAGGTGTTAATCGACTGAGGCAGTGTCTAGCAAGAACAATTATGGCAGACAGACAGCACATAGGAAATTCCACACAGCAGTGGCAACAGTCTGCAAAAACAGAAGGTACCAACCACCGGTATTTCCTGAGAGCTAGCAAACAAAAAGCAAATGCGCAGCTTGCTAGCATCAGTTTTGCAAGGTCCGCTGAACGAAAACTTCAACCACTCCAGTTAGAAGTTGAGAGACCTGACCGGTTTTACATTCTTTTGGGGTTTTTTGCCCGGTGAGTTTCTTCCCATGAAGTTCACTCACCAAGGGTTTTTCCCCCTGGTACCTATGTGGGGCCCACTGGTACCTAAATTCTAAGTTTCAAACTTATGTGAAAGCTTGGTCCCCGGTCATAGGCTTGTAATTTGTACACCAACATACAGTTCGTATGTAGGGGGATATGGTCCCATACAAGTAGTCAATAACCCTACAGTTGAACCCGCTGGTTGACCCGCAGGACAAAGGATCATATCCCTCTGCCACTTTTTTGCCAAACTTCAAATAAAATGTTTATTACCACAACTTAAATACCCAGGCAATTTAAGTACTCAGGCAATGCATGACGAAATGTAGATTAATAGTCAAAACTATCAGCGGTTGCATGAAGCACGTGTGACCAGCTGGTACTAAGGCAATCCTTGCCTTACAATTTTCAAGTTTGTGTTTGCTTGTGCATCCACAATATCACCTGTGCAATGATTGCATCATAACCATTACCACGCGACATTGTCTACCAGTATAGCGGAGCTGCTGACAGTCTGAAGGCCAAAATACATCAAGCTAACCTAGTCTTTGCATTACCTAGACCATAAAAGAACTGTAGATAGCAATACATATTATGCTGCTATTCGATGTTGTGACTACTAACTGGAGGCCTAATAAATTACTGTCAGCACTTATCACCGTAAGTTCCATGTTGGTCGGAGTACTAGATACCAGACATCCCCTACCTTATACTGCTTGCAGTACATGTGCAGGGGGAGCCCGGAATCTAGCTGTTATACATAGATATAGTCTAGTGGCTTCATAGTTGTGTTCATCACTGTCGCTGAGCATTGGCTTGGATGTAAATTGTTCCGGCTGGTTTTCAGATATGAAATATCAACCTTGTTTGCAGTGACTGTACATATATATAACAAGTAACAAAAAAAAACATCTAAAGAACATAATATAGGGATGAAATCCCCAAAAAGCAACCAGGAATGATACAACAATACCCTTACGGATTGTCATCCCTATATCTTTTGCCATTTTTGCAACTAGGTTTCATTATCCGTAAGTGCTACGTAGTTACATGGGACGACAGGATGTTAGATCGTGGTGTAGATGATTAGTTTTTAACGTACTTTGGTAATCTTCTTGGAAATGTGTTCCGTACTAACTGTCGGTGAAGTGAAAGGGTGTTGTTGCAGGCGGAAGAGTGTAGGTATCATTGTAGGTGTGGATTGTGGTGTAGAATGTGGGGTAAGTGGTACATGTATGTAGTCTAGGTGTGTATTGCAGCATGTGGAGGATAATTTGTAGTGTGAGGGGGTGATGTGTGTTGCATTGTGAAGTGCTGCTGCAACTGCCATATTCTATTGGCTGTGGATATGGCTGGTGTAGCATGCCAGGGATTGGTGTGTGTGTGTGTGTGTGAGGTTGCAAAAGATATAGGGATGACAATCCGTAAGGGTATTGTGGTATCATTCCTACCTTGTTTGGTTGCTTTTTGGGGATTCCATCCCTACATGTTCTTTCATATTTTTTTATGTTTTTTTGTTACTTGTTTCTGTTGTTTTTCGGGGGGGGGGGGGGGGAGGAGAAAGGTATGAATGGTGTTTAGATGTGTGGGGTAGATGAGCGGTATTAGCTGTATCCACATACGTATGCTCCCATTCATGATAAACTAACAGCACCTAGCTATAGTGTAACAGACACAGAATGCACTTTGCACTGCAAAGCTTTCAGTGGGGCTTAAAGATATAGCAGAGTAGCAAAATACAGCTAATGTGAGTTGTAGCTAAGCGCCTACCGACTTGAGAATGCCACTGTACACCCACTCATTCCTGTATGCAACATTGTAATGGCAGACAGCTGTCTACAGCAGTTTGCCGACTCCATTTAATGCACATCATGGAGGTTAGTAGTCTGTAATGGTCTAGCAGTTGTATCAGTGTTCTTACTATTATAACGTAACTACAGCAACTCACTTTGGGTCCGTCATAAAGCGTACTCCAAGTATTATAAGCATCTAAGAAGAACAGCTCATGCTCAAGGCTGCGTTTCCAGTGTAGGCGTAACCACCGTTTAATACGCAGAATGGAACGGAACAGAATGGCTTATAGCAGCAAGTACTTGCCTCGAGCGCTTGAGAATCTCTGCTGAACGGTTTGATTTGTTTGAGAACGCTATGGTGTGGGTGCAATAGCCCGGATCCAGTAGCGCTTCTTCGCGTTTAAATCATTGTAATCGCTTCAGTCATTGTTGTGCTATCTTCTCAGAAGAAAGAAGATGATTGACTATTTGCTGATTTAGCGACTTGCCGATTTGGCACTTCAGCGATGCTCTCTGTCAGCGTTAACAGTATTGTTACTGTTGACAATACTCGAGAATGACAGGTACGGTCCACAAAAGCTTATGACTAAGCTTAGGGCAGAGTTTTGAACATATCACTTTGTACATGTACAATGGGGCAGCCTTTTTTTTTTTGAGTCATCCCTATATATGGAGTACTACCGTACTCCATAATAAACTCAAATATTTCAATGTCATATATCCCAGAGCATGACATCATTAAATTAGCCTACTTAAATGGTATATAGCTGCTCTAACAGTTAAACATTAATTTGTTCAATGAGGATACATTGATTGGCTTACCGTTGCTTCCCATACCAGTGGGATATTACTGCCAGTGCAGAGGGCCAGCCAGTGGACTAAACCAAAGGAAAAAAGATTCGAACTGATTTCCTCATAAACTAAGTGCAATATCCTCTTATGACAGTATATAGTACATGATGTCTCAGTTCAGCTACATATAGACACCACAATGACATAGGATCAATTATTCTGCTTATGGCAGTCTTTAACTGCTCTCAAATATCAGCTAATACTCTCACAGACAAACTGTAAACTGAGCCTGTTTTATGTGGTTCTTGCCAGCAGATCAACAAACTTCTTAAGGTTGCGGGATACCAAAACATTGTTTGGTTGCCTCAAGCAGTATTCAATTGTGAATATCTCATTACTCATACTACGTACATAGCTTCATGCTTTTTACAGCACTAATACTGCAACATGTGATCACTTAGTACTCCAAAGTACATGTACCTATCTCACAATCCTGCTGAGATATTGAAGCTACAGCATGTGCCTCATGGGCATTAAAACCAAAATTTGACCCCAGGATAAGCAAGGCAGGGTGACTGTTATAACCTGTGAATACTTAAGAGTGCTTATTAGGGTCAGACGGAGAGCATTACTTGTGGGTTGCTGGAATTATGTCCCTGTAATATCTGTGAGTTTTCAGGCTACAGTGGTTACAGCTGTTATTTCTTTGTAATATTAGACAAATACTTAAAAAAACTCTCCATCTGACCCTAATAAACACTCTAAACTATTCCTGATAGTGACCCTGTCTGGTTGATACTGTAGTCAAATTTTGGTTACTAATAGAGAGTTAGTGCCCATGAGGCATACCAGCTGCAGCTTTAATATCTCAGTAGCTTTTTAAGCTATGTACACATCCTTTGGGGTGCTAAACAATCACATATTGTAGTAATAGTGCTGTAAAACATTATGTGGTATAGATGATGATAGTTGAACATTGCTTGAGGTCACAAAACAATGTTTCGCCACCTTAATTGTGCATTTATTATTGAAATTTAGATATCGCAAGTTCTGAATTGAAGAGTCACCCAAAGACGCTGTACTATGCAATAAAAAGACACTATTTTAATGGCCAGATTTGGAAATTACCACGTCATAGGCTGACAGCACCTGAGGATGCACAGTAATAATTGTAAAACCATGCAAAAAAATTCCCTGCATCCTCTGGTGATGTCACAATGCATCATGTAGTGCAATGCAATGCATCATGTAGTGCAATGTCACAATGCATCATGTAGTGCAATTTCCAAATCCGACCATTCCACATAATGTTGATCAAAATTTCCCAGTTTAGTAATGCCATGGTAATCAGGACACCTGGTCCCTAAACATACATGTAAGTGTGTAGCAGATAAATTTGGTTTGTGCACCTGCCCTTGTTCTATATACTCCCCTGATGCACACCTGCATAATTCCTCCAAGTATCTGGAACACTATGAAGTAAGCAAGATGATGGATATTGGCAAAGTAGGCCACTCCCAGCAGACCTGTGGCTATACCACTACCTGAGTGTAGAATAAAAGTAAGGCAGAGATCAAAGCATACTTATTACTATAATAGGACATGAACAGATATGGATTCTGACAGTCTGGATCATTATGATTATTAAGTCAGTATGAACAATACCAAGAAGCCCACATTCTGTCTACACCTGGTGCCTGCCAGAACTGACAGTGCTACACTTCCAGAACTTCTCTCCACCCTGTGAACTCCTTATTGTTGTATGTATCCCCATTGTGCCCTTTTGCTGCTTGATTAGATCTCTCCATCAGTATAAAAGCACTGGTGTATGATCATCAATATGATTTGATAGTTCTTGCTTAGTGAACGTTACATTCCTATACATGTATTCAATACTTGTATGCAGCAAAACTATATGCATATCGATACGCATGTACATACCCGGATACACCAGCCTGCAGAAAGAAACCGATAAACACACCCCGGACGATAAGAGGTAAAGATTCTGTGTTGACTTTGCCCTGGGTTTGATATATGAAGCCCCACAGTTGAGTTTGCATACATACGCACCACCTCCTTGAAATGGAAATCCTCTCCTGGACTGAACCCCACCTGGCTGGAATGAGACTATAAACTCCACCCCTGGGAACTTCCCTTTCCTTGGGAAGACAGCCTGAGTAGCCTCGTTCCCAGGCTCCACTCCCCAGCTTTTCTCACACCGCTTTTCTACACGGTGCGAGAAAAGCTGGGGAGTGGAGCCTGGGAACGAGGCTAAGCACGAGTACTCTTTAGTTTTCTAACAAGTATTATGGCATGTAATTTCCTTTATTACATCCTAAATCCTCTCCTAGGAATGAGGTTGAACCCCACCCCAGAAAATGAGGCTCAATCCTTGGAAATGAGACCATAAACCGGACCCCTGGGAACTAAAACTTGGGAAGATAGCCATATACTACACTGGTGCTTTTTAGTTTTTACCTAATGCATGGAGGAGGTATTATGGCATGCACATGCATTGCAGTAGAAATATTGTAGCATACATATGATAGTACAACTAAAATTGTAATACATCTGCATGTACGTACAGCTGTTTTGTGATATCACAGTGGGTGTGACTGTTGGTGCGTGCAGCGAAGCAGAGCCGGCTGCATTGCTGATCGTGCTGAGGCCAGGATTGGTCACTCTGCAAATTTTGATATGACACTGTACTCTGGCAGCAAATTAAACAATAAAGATGGTCCTAGCTACTGAATGTCTTCAATCTCGGGAGCTTATTTCCTATATCCTCATGGAACAATCAATGAAAGTGCTGTCCCACAAAGATCATTTTCATAAAGTGAACCTTTTTATCACTAGCAGCCCAAGCAGCAGAGTATGATCACACTTCACATGCGTACTGTTAAATAATAAATTATTTGCATTACTTTTTGTGGGGGAAAAGCACATCCATGTACTCAGGCTTTCAGGTTTACCAGCCATCCCTGAGTGTATGTAGCTAGAGTCTGCTGATATGGGTTACGTGTTGTCAAGCACAGGAGAATTATGTTGGCATAAATTAATAAAAGGAGAAATTAAGTCCATGAGTTTGATACTCTAAAATGTAGCCTCGTTCCAGGCTCTTGCATGGGCGGAGTAAATGCACTCTAGTAAATGTACTCTCCCCTCCACTAGAGCCTGGGAATGAGGCTATCTAAAATGGTGAAATGTGAGCGTGGATGCTTTCAAGAAGAAAATAATTGGTCATGAATATAGCATAATAGAAGCACATGGGCTGGATGTAATTGAAGCATGAATTTCTCAAAAGCATATTTTAATAGACAAACATTTAAGTGTAACGTGGCCTAATGAGAGACCCAGTTCTTGTAACAAATTATAATCATAGACTATGGAAGTATTTCATGTGTAGAAATGGCATGGAAAGAATGGCTAATAATTTCATGAATTGCTTCCACAGATATTGCATGTGTGGGTACTTCTTCAGAGAGTGCTCCTCATGGATCCAGCAGCTTAGACCCCGGATACTGTCCATCCACACTCTTGAAGTACTGAAAACAGAGCCATCTTGCCATTGTGTTTACAATGTGCCAAAAGTTTCGTTGAAATAATTTTGTTAATGATTCCAAATTTGAGAAACTTAAGCACTATACAGTACTCTAAGTGCGTCTAGTTCTAGAGAAACGTCTAGTCATCACAGAAAATGACAGAAGAGTTGTCCAACAATTCTCCTGGTAGCTCTCTAGTAACATTAGCTTAGCCATCTGCTTCTTACTAACTCGACTGGTTTCAAATGCAGATCAGTGTTTCACGGTTTATGTTGCTTCAACTGCACATGTGTATTTCCCCGTGCAATATGGGAGAATATTGCATGATAGCTCTATGGAACAATAATGCTATGCATGTCTAGAGTACAGAATTATGCTACAGATTCACAAAACGGGTCAATACCACTTAATTAGGAAACATCCTGACTCCTTGCCGTACTAACAAGTAATTGTATAACTTTTCCACCTGTAAAAACACTCTTTGAAATACTATATGAAATACTACATGAAACACACATCACAATTATTGTATTAAACTACCCTCCTGTCATCCCACATAACAAGCAGCATGAGTCATGATTAACAAGTAGTCTCTAAAAGACTTGATATGTCTCAGCACGACATTGTATGAAGTAATGTATATGCACTGGCAAGTGAAGGAGGTAATGGTCAGTCATTACAAGTATTAAGTATGGTTTGATTGACATAATATGAAAATTGTTCATACTTCGTCAGATGACAATGCAGTAGGAATATCATCTGGTGCCAAATCGTTGTCAGGTGCCTAGGATGGCCAGTTTTTTCATTACTTATGTGTGACATTTGGAGCAGAGTATGAATTTTCCTGGGTCATTTGGAATCTCTGAGGGACAGGCTTCAATCAAACTGGTACACAGTCTATGCCTCGTCTGTAAACATTACGTGGTTGCATATACGGCAGTGATCATGAGATTCAGAGCCGGATCAGACGTAAACTTGGCTAGGCTTCCCGTATCCCGTCTGCGGGAGTGTCTAGACGTTGCTGACCTGTTTTTCTGTTGCCTTCTCAGCTGCTTACTATCTCGTCAAGTCGATCTGTAGACGCTGCTGCTGCTGTTCAGGCCTTTCATGTTGCACTGTGAGTTGATTGCTACCACTCTCGCCTAGTCACTGGAGTCGTTGTCGGTTGTCTTTCCTCTCTCTTCACCTCAACAATCTCTCACTCTGTTTCCTAGTCTGTGCTGACTGCGCGCTTTGTTCGATCTCTTCTGTATCTGTACTTACAGGACTCGAATCACTGTATGTGCTCACTTGGCTCCACCCCCTCGCATGCACGTGCTGTTTACATGTATGACATAATTTTCAATGATGTAAGCCTAAATGCCGTACCAACATACGACATTAACACTGTGTCTCGGCACTCTGGTGCCAGAGACAAAAACCAGTAATCCATGAAAGCATTATGGTGTTGTTCCTAGTAACTTCCTACCTTGTCGCTTTCTTGCTATATTGTCACCCCCATGACCTAGCCTAATTACATTAAACCCACAATGTGCCACTACTACAGTGTCTCTGCTTGTCAAAACAGAGATTGAGTTATGTGAAAGTTAGCATAGAGTGTTAATGTAGATATGTTGACATTGGCTTGAAGTTAGACACTTTGTTCACAGTACAATGTACATACAAGCGAAACTGTAGCATACTGGGAGAACTATAGCAGAGAGCTATAGCTACTAGCCTCATTCCCAGGCGCCACTACCCAGTGTTTTTGCATGTTTGAAATTCTGCCTGTGTTTATACAATGTGCAGTGTTTTTCCAATACTCCAAATGCTGTAGTCAGCAGTACATACTAACATCATAATTTAGAAAGGTGGAGCCTACATGTATACGAAGCCAAAGTGGAAAAGAAAGCAAATTCCTTCCATTCCCCATCATACAATCAGTGCTTGTAAATATTTAAATTGGCAGTGCATTCATCCAGGCCTCATAAACAACGTAATGGGCAACAAATTGAATAGAAAAACTAGGCAGGGATTCCTAATGCTTACCTATTGTGCCAAAGGTGAGGAAGTACCGGAGGTTCACCCTGTCACCAATCCAGCCACTGTAGCCACAAATAGGGTACGGGACTATATTATACTACATTACATAGGATTATAGCCCCACAATACATGCACTGCTACATGACCGAAGCCATGATGGTATAGTCTCTCTGCCCAAATACATGGTACATACCTCCAAGCTCCACTTATGTATGCTACACCATGTCTGCTCCACCCTCCCTCCCTGCTCCACCACTCCTTAAACTGCGAAGTACTACCACTTCTTTTAGTTAGCTCCACCCTTACTCATTTCGGCTAGCAGACTGCAGCTCCACACAGAGAGTTTGTTACTATTTCCATATATGAGTTTTTTATAATAAGTTTATTGCTTACAATGACAATTTTATCTGCTAAGCTATTAATCATACGGTTGGGTTTTATATGTAGAAGTCGTGGGTTCTAAGTGATTTAAAACTCCTCCATGAACCAATCAGATTGCAGATTTTGATGCATAAGATGCAAAAGTAGCTGTCTCAATTATACAAGTTTCATGGTGTAAGACATAAGTTTCTGTCATCTTCCAGCTGCTTACACTGCCCACATACTCCCTGCCTTGCTTGATCAGACTCAGAAATGGAACTGCAGACTGAGATAGTGAAGCTAGAGAAATACTTTCCCTTCTGTGATATCAGCTAGCAAATGAAGTGTAGCTTTGAATCTTTTAGCTTCTAAGCAGGTACAAGTAAATTTTAAAACACCTGCTGCAAAAGACTGCAACACTGATAACCACTCAAAGAAGCTACAGCCATGCTTAGTACTTAATTGAGGACCCACGTAAGGCTTCCCTAGCTGCATGCTCTTGGAAATCAGCCTCTTACCTAAAATAGAGTGCAACAGCATATGCAAACAGCCAAGAGTAGTCCAAACTGCCCAACAAGGTCCGAGCATAGTCCCCTTCTGAAGAAGCAAGAGTATACATAATTGGAGTGAGCCTGAGTGAGCCCCAAGCTACAGTAGCAACTTGACTGTGCCTACATGTCTGTATAATGTTTGGTACATACGTACATGTATGTCATGCATGTTTTAAACGGCATCTGTTGAGTGATAATGATCCCATCTTTGACCTTGTAACGCATGAAGGGTCAGAGCTCTAGATAAGCCTCTCACACAGTTTTACCTAGCGCATTCTAATACAGCTCCAAGGATGGTAGAATCTACAACCCTACGTATACCGGTAAGTAGAGATCTTAGCGCTGGAGATGGACTGCACAATTGAGTGAGCCCCAAGCTAGCCTCGTTCCCAGGCTAGAGCCTGGGAACGAGGCTAGCCCCAAGCTAGATGTGAAGGGAGCTTTGGGCAGTATAGCCTGTCTCTGCTCTCCTGTACTATCTATAATCATGGCTGAGCCTTGGATATATGTATTGCAGAAAGAGACTTCATCCTCATAAAGGCCAGTCGTTTCTTTAAAGCTCCCCAGCACTATGAGCCATTTCTTAAATTGTTATTCTAGTGACTGGCTAGCTTGCAAGAATATTAAATAGGGCAAATCTGTAAACTCTGAGAAATGCTGGCTGTGGTCATTTTGCATGCTGACACCTAGCTGGCCAGTACTCTGGCCTCCCTAGTTTTATTGCTTTTCGGCCTGCAGTCATGACTTGTGGAGGGGGGGGGGGGGGATATTATATTACACTTTATGTCTTATCACTGCTTGTTATGCAAAATATGCACTCCTCAGGCTGCCCCAATGTCCTGGATTAAAGTTAAACATGTCATGAATAGAGAGTGCATGATGAAAGCCCTGTGCATTTAAACTGGTTCAGATCCAGCTTACCCAATTATAATGCAGTTTGGAAACCAGATCCAGGACTCCAGTTAAACCAGATTAGGCATAATTAGTGAATGTGTAAACAGCTGAAGTGGTTGGTTTACAAGTGGCAATTCTGTCGAGCCAATGCTTACAAACAACACTTTCCTAAGTAAACACACTAGAGTAAGAATGATTAATTAGCCTTTGAAGTCCACCCTAATGAATACTGATGTGAATATAGTTTCTTTCTAATGTTTGTATTGTTTTGGTACCCTACTGTATGTCTATTCAGGACTCCTTACTGTACATCTATTTATGTAATTCATGACTCCCAGGCAGACCAGCCTCTTGGCTGATGGGACAATTCCTGGTTAAAATTATCTATCCATCTATCCTGGCGCCCCAATTTTTCTCCATCGCTGCCAGATAAAATCTGGGCGTGTGAGGGTACAAGGTTCGTGTTACTAAGACTCTGCAAATTGCTGTAGATGCAAACTTCACTTACCAAATGGAGGCCACCCTTGAGGTGGTGAGTCAGTAGACACATTAGTAGTGTTGTCTTCATCATCAGAAATACACTCAGGACACAGAGCTACCTGCAAAATTATGTTCAATTTACTCACTTACAGCTATGTTTATCCTCGTCCCCCCCACTCCAAAATAAGAAATGTGATACTATTATTAAACTGCTATAACACCTGGCAACAAGCTACCATAGCCTTAATCATGTTTACATTATGCACTCGTAGCATAAGTATCATATGGGTGCAACACTCCCCTTGCCAAATTTTTCGTGTTTGGCCAGAAAGGAAGTCATACTAAGAGACATGGACACCACCTCTCCCTCCCCCCATTAAAATATCCTGTATGACAGGTGCAAAAGGAGCATCCTTTCGATCTGGCCTAGCTAGAAATGAGGTCACTATGAAACTCTGTTCCGGTGCATGTCCATAGACACTTGCAATTTGTGTTCTACAATGCATACAATAGTAATCTTGTACAGGTCCCAGCTACATTTGTGGCTATTATGTCAGTAAAATTCCTATAAATTCACAAAAAAATCTTTGTCCAAACATACCTTCACTACACTGAAAGGTTTTCTAGCAATGTAGTACACTGTGTATGTAAAGAAGGTCAAGAAGTAGACAAGCACTTTGTGGCTGTGGAGGGAACAAAGTAGTCATTAAGACAATTGACATATACGTAAATATCATACATAATATGTACAGTAGTAGGGCTTGAATTTAGATCCCCCTCAAATTGGTCCCCCCCCCCCTAATAAATTTGTTTCCACCCAAGGGCCTGCATGTGAAAGTTTAGATATGCTGGCTGGCCATTCTGCGAAGGCCCCAAGGTTAAAAAAGTGCATATCAGATGTGTATAAAAGATACTTTTGCCTTTCTTGCTTACTATAGCTCCCAGGTACGTAGTAGACTTTGTGCCAGAGCTTCTGTATAAGTAGAGATACAAGCGCTAGAAACGGGTAGCATGATTGATGTGGCGTTTCAAGCAGCACAGCCCATCTCCCAAAGGCCCCAAGATTAAAATAGTGCGTGTCAGAGGTGTATAAAGATTTCTTGCTTACTACAGCTACAAGGTTAGTAGAGTTTGTGTAGCCCCTGTAGAGATACGGCGCTAGAAATGGACGACACGATCAAGCGATACAAATGTGAGTTTCAAGCAGCACAGCCCATCTCCCATAGCAGTCAATTTAGTAGTATCCAAAACTCGATAGCAACGTGTTCCGCCATTGGCTCTTCACTGCGACAAAAGTGGGTGGTCCATTTTTTGCCCTGACAGGCTAGCTCAGCACGATAACAGAATACTGCACGAGAGTTTATTAGCCTAATTCCCAGATCTCCCTTCCCAAATTGTCACAGCCGTGGAGATTTCCCCCAGATAAATTGACCTGGGAATAAGGCCATATCCAAAGTGAATGGATCATTCACTTTGACGTCTATAGGTTAGTCATATTCCTGTGCTGTGTCTTGGTGTAAATGCTCAATCACTGGTAAGGAAGTGCATGCTGTACCAATACACTCAATCTATGCATTGTGCTTGGCGCCCTATAGCCTACATAATAATTATACAGTTCAGTTCCACTCGAATTTCGTCAACAACTCACAGCTCACAGGCAGCCCATTTCAATTCTTTGAGCTGACAATGCCTTTCAGAAACAAAGCGTATCACTGATTTTCACCAGCAGATGGTGCATCAGCACACTGCAATAACTAAGTGGCATGTTGCCATAAAGGTTGCACACGCAATTTTCAAACCACAATTGAGCTGCGCCGGTAGCCAATGTCAGAACGGCGCAGCGGCTTCGCCGCTTATGGCTCCTGGCTGCCAGCTTAGCCATGGTAGTTTTAACTAGAGTTGTAGTAGCCTTCCTCTACCGTTTACTTTCCAAGGAGTATTTGTTTTGGCTGTACTTATTTAGCCCAAATTCTCTACGTGGTACGACACCGCCGTCTTTACTGACCCCCCCACCTCTTTCCTGGACAGCAGCTGCACAGTCCGATTTTCTCAAGAAACCAAATTCCTACTGGGACCTTCCGTTTGTCGATTCTTCTCTCTCTTTGTCCTGCTGCTACAGGGTCCTGTTCACCCCGTCCCTGTCCAGGCATTTTTGTGTGATACCAATTTGTCTGTACAGCTACAGCTGCAGTAGCATCTCGATTTAAACTTTAAAATCGAAAATTTCCGGCTGCCAGTATAGAAGTCTAGCAGCCGGAAATTATCGCTGTAGCCGGTTAGTAGCTAGTAGCCGGTCGGGTTAGTCAGGTAATACTACTGCAACCAGTTTGCGGGGCAAATCATGAATTTTTTTAGCGCGTTCATACCCGAGGCGCTAGGCGGAGTTACACAGACATATCGTTTCCGGCTTCTGATCCGCGTTAGTCCAGAGCACGTAACGGGATTGGAAACAGCTCACGTGTGCTCATTAACAGCAGTATTGAACCCACGCGCACTCCGTGCCTCTATTTATCACCTATTGGTGGCAAAAGTTTTCCAAGAAGAAGAGAGAGAAGAGAGAGAAGAAGCTGATTTTGCAAGAGATACGGCAGAGATAGTGAGTTGTAAGCTTATACCAAGCGGGATATGGGTTGGTATACTAGTTTTCTTGCCAGGCTAGCTCTGACTGGTGCTGGCTGACATAAGAAACGGCTGTTTTTACTTCAATGGCGGACAGGCAGCTGTGCATGTAACTTTTTGTGGACCTGGTGCTCCCTTATTTTGCTTTACTGTGGGTTGTTTGGTCTGGGAGCAAACACTGCTGGTACTGATGCTTTGCATAGGGCAGTCCTTTGTGGGATAATGAGCTAGCAAGGTTGTCTTATTTAGGTTTGAAAGGTCAATGTGAGCTTGTTCAAAGGAGCTTTTTTGTGTACCTGCTACTCATCTACTATAAGACATGGGCTAAAACTATAAACATTTTCTGGAATAATGATGTTTGAAGTTTTGTATGTCACAAAAAAGAGGGGCTCTTGCTACTTCCAGTCCTGAAAAATTTGCTGTTGTGTGAATGGCTAAATGTAACCGATATTGCCATTACGTATATGTTCTAGTGATATGACTTGAGTTATGGTATGTTTTTCCTAGGATGGGTAGGAAGTTGAGACTGAGCACTCACAGGAAGAATGAGGAGAGAAAGAAGTATGGAGTTACAGAGCTGCCTATCTTACATCACTATTTCACTACTGAATATGTTTGTAAAAATTATAATTATCTATTTTGTGTAAAATTTAATATGCATGTGTACAAAAAATACTATGATGAGGTTATTTTTCAGTTCCACTCTGCAGTTTTCGTCTTAGTCCCTTAGATTTTTGCGTGGATTTCTTGTTTCTTGTGTCAGACGCTGAAGTAACAAAGCATAAAAGAACTCAAGATCCAAATAATGCACACTGCGTATGCTATAGCTAGCCATCCATATAACATAGCTATAGCATGCGCTTCTTTATGCACGTACACTGTAACAGTAGCTACTTACCAGTAAGGTTCCCTTCGACTGATGCAGCCATTCCTCTCAAAAGCGGCATATACTGTATACGTAAGTTAACAAGTCCCAGCAGCAGAAGTCAGTGGTGAGGGTATTGTAAATCCCGGATCTGCAACCAGCTCATCAAGTGCCTTTAGTAGAGCTATAATGTAGGATATGATGGGCAATAATTAGACCCCAATTCTATCTGCTCACCATGATTTAGCCATAGGTAATACAGTACGCAATTCTACGATCTTAGTATGACCATTATCTATGATATAGCATACTCCCAAGCTAGGCTGAGCCCAGTATTCGCGAATACTGGCCCGGCCTGGGCTGGTATAAAACCAAGCATCCTAGATGAGTAAGCTTACCAGTTGAATCTCTGAAGTCCGTGACGGGCAGAGGTACAGATGCCATTATTCGCCGAATAAATCGCCTTTGGAACGTTCCTTGAAAAGAAAATGATACTAGAGACGATTCGACTTCCGGCGCAACACGGACGGTTGTTTATAATGACGTAGTACATTATCCTCGCGGCGACGGCGCGCGAACTTCGCACGAGAACACCTCAAATTCTTTGGTATGTGACCA
Source organism: Phakellia ventilabrum (assembly GCA_963921505.1). Classification (NCBI taxonomy): domain Eukaryota; kingdom Metazoa; phylum Porifera; class Demospongiae; order Axinellida; family Axinellidae; genus Phakellia; species Phakellia ventilabrum. The sequence goes on from OY997389.1 coordinate 4,346,754, forward strand.
TGAACATGCAGTGTCCAGGTCAGGTCTTCTGAAATAGAAATGCAGTGTGTCACACACTTTACGGTAACTGTAGTTGGAAGACTTGAAATTTTACACAGACATATCGTTGATGCAGTGCTCTGGTCAGTCCATAACCTATTTCGTAAGTCCAGGGAGGAATGCAGTATTTGCAGAGGTGGCAGGGTTGGCTATTCAGAATAAGAATAATACTTGAGTCATCTGTAAACAATGTAATGCAGACAGCAGTTGAGTACCTGTTCAGATTGAAGCTACTGCTTTAGGGCTTGCTTGGCTGCTAACTTTTTTCGCTCTTCATTTTTCCGATGAGTACTAAGCCGTAGCTTCCGGCCCATGGCTGTCCCAAGTGGCAAACACTAGCTGCTTGTCAATTCTCCTCCATGGTGACTTTGTCTGCATGAACATTTTAAAGCTTTAATATTACATTTCACACTATCATGCATAGCTGTTAGGTAGTACAGTGCAAAAATGTAGCTATCCTAGTAAACTATAGTGCATATTTGAAGCCAAGATTTCCTTCATTTAACTTGCTGTGGGTACACAAAAATATGCTACTTCCATAGCAACCATTCACTTTGCTGCCATATATGCAGCCCAGAATATCAACACTCTAGCGGCCATGCAATACTGTATCGTGAAGTAAATATTATGAGCCATTATAGCTACTTACTAATCTATAAAAGTATGACTAAGTAGCAGGTACACAAATTTCCAATATAATTAGTAACGAGACGTTTACGGGACAAACCTCCACAGAAACTTGAAAAGTGTTGAAAAAAAACACCATTAGGAGTGTGCACGGAGTCTTTAAGAATATGTAGACTTCGCTTTCCAAGTTGCCTGTTGTAACTTCTGAGTAAAGGTAGCAATAAATACTCTGTTGAAGGGCCGCTTCAGTGTTTACCTGACCGTAACGCGCATCGAGATCAGAGGATTTGCCGCTGCTACGGTAGTACTATAAGCAGGAAATGATGACGTTATCGAACGTTTCCGGTCCCGTTAACGTTACGTGTTATTACTCGCTAGCCTCGTTCCCAGTCTCCACTCCCAGCTTTTTTTTTACAACATGCGAAAAAAAGCTGGGAGTGGAGACTGGGAACGAGGCTAATTACTCGCAGCGGAGCGGCCGAAGGCCACTCCGCGAAGAGTACTATGTTGGGTTGTACGACTGTGTGTCCACTTTTCAATGAATACAGTTAGCAGGCAACGACGCTGAGAGTGATAGACACATAGCTATAAGCCATTGTTTGACGCACCTGTACAGCAGTAGCAGAATGGCTTAGTGGATAACGCATGATCTACCATACCTAGTAGCCTCGTTCCCAGGCTCCACTCCCCAGCTTTTCTCGCACCGCTTTTCTACACGGTGCGAGAAAAACTGGGGAGTGGAGCCTGGGAACGAGGCTACATACCTAATAGTGTATTTGGTTCGGTTCCAAGTAATGATAACCAGTTCACTCTTTTTTTTTAACATCCAATTTTTTTTCTTTGCAGTTAGTAGTTTCTTCAATATTCCCTTTTATCTATACTATTTAAATAGTTATTATTATTTTTTCTATTGAGAGTCTGGTTATGTCCAGCTATATATGATTATATGTGTGCTGGTTGGGCTCTATATAGAATAGCTACACGAAGTTGCAGCTTGCACTCAGGTAAGCCTATTGGTGCTAGGGCCAGTTAGGGCATAGATAGTACTAGTACAACTACTACTACTTTACTATTAGCTATCTAAGGGGTTACTGAGGTAGACTAAGGCTAGCTAGAGGCATAATTTAGGCATGCCGTTAGCTATAGCCATGCACAGTGTTATAGCTAGGTTTAACTATAGTCTGAAGCAACAGTGTAGCTAGGTAAAGAGCAGGGTTAGTTGAATTGTATATCATTAAAGGTAGGGTTAGTGCGGAGTGATGTCTGTTCACATAGCTAGCTAGCTAGCTCGACAAACATCTCTCGTCAGACGTCACTAATTTCACAAATAGCTATAGGCATTAGTTACTAAAGAGTAATGTACATGTGCTTGCATTGCTCGGGTGTGAGCACATGCTGACATGGGAAGGCTGGTCCGTAGGCTGATCTGGTGTGTGCTCCAGTGTGACCCGGTATTGCTTGGTTTTTTGGGATGCTGTCCCTATAGCTAGCTAGCTAGCTAGGAAGTTCAAATTTTTGGGACTTGTATAATATATCTAAGGGGTTAGCTGAGCTAGACTAATGCCAGAGGCATGAAATTCTTGTTACACTGCATAAACATGGCAGACTATTTCACCTCACTTAAAACTACACAACCTATACTCATGACACATCCTATTTCACACTATTACAGTAGCTAACTCATACACGGACGCTCCGCTGCGAGTTTTTAGATCTCTTAGATCATCTTCAACTTAAGAATCATAGTCATGCAAACTATTATACACTCACACATACGTGTACACCTGTCTATGACACACACCTTACCTAGCCCCAGTCGGTGAAGTACTCCAACCAACAACACCCACGTCAAACTAGAATGCTCATAGAACCAGCCAAATAATCAGCCACATGCAGTCTCAAGGTGCACTTATGTTTTCCTATGAACTGACCCAAGTTGTAAAAAAGTGAGCTAAAAAGAGTAGCACGGGGGGGGGGGGGGTTGGGGGGCACAGCCCCCCCAAAAAATGCGCCCCCTCTTTTTTTTTTTTTAAATATATATATATATAAAATTACTAAAAAGTAACAAACAAGGATAATGGTCACACGGGAGCACACACCAGATCGGCCTACGGACCGGCCTCCCCATGTCAGCACGTACTCATACCTGAGCAACGCGAGGGTGTGAGCACAAGTGCTGACATGGGGAGGCCGGTCCGTAGGCCGATCTGGTGTGTGCTCCCGTGTGACCATTATCCTTGTTTGTTACTTTTTAGTAATTTTTTATATATTTCTATCTATGATATGATCCCACTGACATCACAGACGAGCGTCCTCATCTTGATATTCTTAGATCCTCCAAGAACTCGACCATTTCAAGAACAAAACACCTCATAAGCCTGGGAAGAGCTTTTTTCTAGGGTTGGCTGATTGCATCCAACCGCGTCCCTCAGACTGTACAACATTTTATGGATCTGAACTCTGGGCCTTAACTTGAGCTCCTGGTGCTGGAAAGAGCCCATTGAAGGACTTTGAGAACTATTCAGGGCCTACCAATCCATTGTCCACTGCAGCCCTCATGTCCTTAGTAGGTGCCAAATCCATTACAGACACTATTCTCATATAAAATAAAATAAATTATATTCCTGCATTCGCCCCTGTGCCTTCCTCCAAGAGACCTACTCTGTGAACGGCTACACTCCAACAATCCCCAATCCTGGGCCTCACTTCTATCTGCATCCATGGAGAGTATTAACCTTCCCTCAGTTGAAGACCTCATCTCATGTCTAGCTCCACTGAAGAAACCAACCTGGAAGTGAACTATCGAGAGACTGCTTGCATCCAGGCCCCATGTGGACTCAGCTGATGAACTAGAATGAATGCACAGATTTAGACCTCTATTCCAGATCCACCGTTGCCTTAAACCCAATTGCCCTCCCCCACATTGGTCTGTTTCGCGTAATCGACCACGCATGACCTTAAGGTGTAATTTCAGAGTCAGGCTGATTACCGGTTGAGTCAGACGCCTGCTGGTTCAGGTCTAGGAGAAATGGCTCCAGGTCCATGCAAGCTTTGCCATGCTACTGTTGAATTGCATGTGCACTTCATTGCCACCTGTCCAGCAATGGAAGTGAAATGTCGAGAGCTGCTTGCTCTAGCCCCTCCCCACATCAATCTTCCTGATCCGTCATTTGACACTGCTTCCTTCACGGAAAGTATATTGGGGGTTCACTGGATTGGTGACGCTGATACGCAAGAGTTTTTTTTACTGACTTCCTAACTGAGCTGAAAAGATCCCGTACTGAACTTTTGAGACATTGAACTCATCTGGTGTTGCTATATCCACAAACTGTGGTACTCTCCCATGAGGGAGGCAAGGAAGAAAGCATGGTTGTGACGTCATTTGGAGGACAACTGAATGGCAACGTTTGTAGTTTTCATGGAGGATGAAGACTCAGCAGAGGGCCTTGTTAAAGTAGCAACTTGTGAGGAAGTATACGCTAAGCTAGCTGCAAAGGTAAAAAATATGCTACTCAGCCGAATGTTCATGCCTGACTTTTATATTCTCAACTAAGAATTTTGCTTACTTTTAGAGGTGTATGGCAAGCTGCTGTTGAGCCTTCAGTCTTCGTGAAAAGCCTTCATATTCGTAGAAAATTGGACAGCTGCTAATCGAAACATCTGCAGTTGGAGGCTGGCTACGGGCCTCAACTATTGCTATTTTACTCTAAAATTGCATGAGAAACGATCTCCAGAGGCCTAAAATCTTGTGGGGCATGCCCCCAGACTGGCACACTTCACACGCTATATTATGTGATGGCTGCATCCACTCCGAATCTAGTTTATAGCTATGCCCTAGTCTCATGCCCAGACCACGCCCACCTCAGTCGAGGTCTGGGGACAAGACTACTATGCCCCTGTATTATGCGAAGCGCACTTAACGCTTCTTCCTATACAGGTGGGGCAAGCTGTCCAAATTAAAGACCATGAACATAATAATATCATATTGAGAAAGTCAATGGATGCAGGCAAGAGCCAACATTTAGGCCAGGCCAGCCTAGCCATGCAGCATCAAGCTCCTATACTGCTGTTTCCTTAAAATAGAATTCTAACAGCTTTGCAGCATTTGGTTCTTCTTCATCTTCCATTTTACATGTTGACCTACACATCAGAAAATAATTACAAGGATAAAAATGGATTTTGTTATTACCAACACAAGTATAAGCCCCAAACTGAAATATATGAACAGTTGTGGACTTGAAATTATACTGATCATACCTTCCCCTATACCATCGTAGCCAATGCTTAGAGTCTTGTATCACCAAGCGCATTAATAGCTGCAGAAGAGAAAAAGAATGTCAACTGATGAGCACAATCAAAAAGGCAGATACCAAAATGCTACAAATGCATCTGTAAGATTTTACTATTAGAGGTTTTAATTGCCGAGTGGGAAGCGAAGCAACTAATCATGTTATATGGCTCAGTGTGTGTATGTATGTAACGCTACAGGAATGCAATTATTGCAAACGTTTTTCCTGTGGGCACAGCATTGCTTGCACGCGTAGTGCACTGTGCAAAGAAAGGAGAGCATGCACTACGATGGAGTCACCTGTAGAGAGGCGGCAGCGATTAGGGAGGCTACGAGCACAGTAACACAAAAGTAGTGATAGCAAGGAGAAGAGGAAACATTGATAGGAGGTTCATCAACAACGGGTAAGGCTGCAGGAGGCTGCCATTCTCAAAGCCTTAGACTGGCCAGCTGAGCAGCGTAATGCAACTCGATTCCTGTGAGGCCCTCTGAATGGAATACCATGTACAGTATGCACTAGTTAATTATAATTATGCTTTATGTGTTTTGGATGTATGCACTTTCAGCGAAACAACTTGCGAGGCTGCTGAATGGCATTATTTTGGAGGGCTTCTGTTAAAAGGTAGGTTTACCCCCAATTAACCCAAGACCTACAATAACCTGTTAATGACAATACACACTTCATAGAGTAAATAAAGCTCACAATTACCATTATGGCATCATGTACCATGTGGGAGCCTTACATTAGTCTGCATAAGTCTATCACATAGTTTAACCAAGGAAGGCTTACTATGGCTCCCAGGTTAGTAGAGTTTAGTTAGAGACGTGAACGAAAGAAACTGATAGCATAATCGAGCAGCCATGGCTGATTCATGAAAGTATGTTGCAGATAGCGATATCAATCTCCCAAGGACTACTATGGATGGTTAAGGTGGCGCTGGAGGTACATGTATGGATAATTAGAATGTACAGTATGAAATTTTACACAGTGACAGTAGGAGACTGGACCGCGTTTTTGCCACAGAACAGCAAGACACACAGTACCTTTTACTTCAAGTCAACCAGTAAGACCTTAGCTGTGCCCTATCAGAATTTTGTTTTTGTCTTTTTGCTTTCTGTTCCGCTTTAGACTCGGTCATAAATCCAAGTAGGCGTCACAGACAGACGATAGAGGGCATTTCTCGAAAACTAGGGCCTATGTATCTCTAAAAAATCGCTCTGATAGGGCACAGATACTACCGAAATATGGGTGTACTGTACGTTAAAACTAGATGATGCAGTAATCAGTGAGAAATTTTATGCGGTAATTTTTATTTTTTAACCATTCACTAACCAACCGAAATGGGGATGACATCATCTTGCCATGGGCTTTTTTTGCTTCTTTCCTTGGGTTCATCAAACAATATTGGTAGGTAAAAGTTCATAAATACAAGAAATGATAATCGTGTTTTTTTGTACAAAATACTTTCCCTATAACTCCATCGCCGTCTTAACTGGTTATGGGGTAGTTGTTATTCTTGTGACTGGGCTTGCAAAATACCCCCATCTTACCATTCTGAGGTCGTGATTCATTACATCTGCATCTCTACTCATTCACCATACTTTATACTTGGTGGTACAATTACCCTTGCTAAATATCAACTACCCTGCACCGCGTATGCGGAGTTGGGGTTATCGTCTGTATGTATGTCTGTCATAAAGAACTTTTAAATGTCTTTTCAGCGTCCAATATAGCGCATTTAACCACTTCAAAATATAGTAATAGCAATGAAATTCGGCGTATCTCAGTAGCTGAGTACCTGATAGGCACAAAAGTGCTCAGTTCTCTGCATTTCCAGCTCTTTCTTGTTGGTGTCGTCCCACCCACAGAAAGAGACAATGGCGGTGTATCTCGCCATCAAGTTGTGAAGCAGAGCTAATCATCAAAGAAAGTAGCTACAGACGCTGCCGTCACAGTTTTTGCAAAGTGGGGGTGGCTGTAAATCCATAATAATGGAGGCCTGAGGCCTTCCCTGCCTGGAGCCAGGGTAAGTTAAAATGGCTGTAAAAACTTCGGGCGGAAGTGATGTGTGCTTGAGCTGCTGTAGCTCCATAATGGAGCATCTAGAGCCACAAGACTTGCTCCATCTGAACAACAGAACAGTCACTGTTTCTAGTAATTGCATTGGTGTGGCACGTGTTTTAGAGTTGAAGTTTGTACATTTATATTATAGTTTGTGGAAGTAGCCTGAGCTTTACCAAGCATAGCACTTACATACATATAAGGGAGACAGCATGTATACCAAATGAATTAAGGCGATTTCTGTCTGGCTCTGCTTCAAAAACGTGATGGCAAGATGTATCACCATTGGCTCTTCATGACGTCATTGAAACAATGGAAGTCTGTGTACGTACATCCACATATGGTTCTAACTTCCTCTGCAGGTAGCTATGTATACCATCTGGAGGCGGGGTATGTGTTCTTGCAATGCCTCTAGTTTGACTTGAAATCATCACAGGCGAGTGTTTGTGAAAATACTATACTTCCTAATTTTTGTTCACAAAGTGTACAGTAGGCAAAGCTGCTATGGTTACTACAGCTCCTGACAATTGGGCTGAATTTATCAGGTTAGCATGTCATTTGGAGAATGGACTAAACAAGACTGATATTTCATATCTAAAAACCAGCCGGTTTTTTTTGTTTGTTTTTTGCATAAATCATCCAACTCAGGTTGTGCTCAGCAATAGGTCAGTCTAAGCTAAATACAGCTGTAGAATGGATCAGCTTGGCTAGACAGTCTCATCATGTACAGCTTCCAGCGAAAGTGCTGACACAGCAATTCATAGTGCGCTTCCAGTTAGCGATCAAAACTTGCGCAAACAGAATTATCATCGTTACCTACCACTCTTTAGCCGTCTAGGCAACACAAAACTAATCTAGCTTGATGTACCTTGGCCTATTGAGCCTGCAAACCTCCAGTAGCTTCCACTGCGCCCGTGGCTATAGTGGCATAGTAACAGATTGACGTAACTTAGCGCACGTGATAATTGTGGACGAACACACACACACAAAAAAATACGCGCAAACGTAAAGCAATCTTCGGACCAGCCGGGCACGAGCTTTGCATGCACCCGGCTGATAAAAAGATTTAGCACAAGTGTTAACAGCAATCTTCCTATGCCAGAAATGTATTTGAAATCATTTCTACAACCACTCCTATTATCCCCTTGCTATACAATAAACCTCAAACACCTTAGTTAATGCTGGATGCCTGACCTTGAGAATCAGGAAAGGTGGGTTAAAAAGCTTGTTGATGGCATGCCAACTCTCCCCACCCATCCAGTATTTATACCAGTTTCTCCTTTTATTGTCAAAAGAAAGTTGCAGAAGTCCTTTTATCATCCAGCTGGCTATTCTTGAGCTCCCGACCTTCAAAAATGCATTCAAACTCAAAAACAAAATTGCATGGCTCTGATTGTGCATACGTAATACGTATGTATACCATGTGTATACCATGTGTATGTACCGCATGTATAAGCTGAAATGTAAATGTCACAAGATAGGTGGTACGTATAATGAAGGGAGATGAACAGTTTCAACCAACATAGCCCACCTCTCTATTCAGCATGATAGATAACTGATTCTTAGATACCGTATAGTGGGAAGATTTGGCGAGCATTAAGTTTGGCAAAATAGCTGAGAATGGCTACATTTTGAATTTCAAATTTGGTGATCTGGCTAACTAGCATATGATGTAATCGTTGCACCTTCTCGATCACGAACATGATCTTACTGATCAAGAAACTTAGAGAAGTACCTAGAACTTTCGCAATTAATTGCCAAGTGGGAAGCAAGGCAACTAATCATGTTGCATGAAGATTCCGCATTTGTATATATGTATGTGAGTAACGCTACAGGAATGCAATAATTGCAAGCATATTTCCTGTGGGCGTGGCATTGCTTGCGCGTGCAGTACCAGTTCTACGATGGACTCACCTGCAGAGAGGCGTTGACGATTACGGAGGCTACATGCGCAGCAATGCAGAAGTAGTGGCAGCAAGGAGAGGAAGGGAACGTTGGCGGAAGGTTCATTGACAGTGGGTAATGCTGTTTCGGCAGTTGAAAAGTGATGACTGCTGTTCTCAAAGCCTCGGGCTGACTGAATGATCAGCTGAACTTGAGCAGTTTATGCAACTCGACTCCTGTGAGGCCCTCTGCATGGAATACCATGTATTTTTGAAGAATAGTAATTGCCGAGTGGTAGCAATTTTAAGGTAAATAATCATAATGTGTAGTCAGCCCGCGATTATATATATATATATATGTCTGTCACGCTTTGGGCTCCTGGGGGCCCGCCACACACACTCAAAGCCAACTGCAAATCAACAATCCTGGTATGTGAGAAGCATTGATGGCATGTTAGAACTCGATCAGTAGAGGCTTGAAAGGCGGTATATGACACAATACAGCAAATTGGCTACAAGACACGGAGCTACAAATAGCAAAACACTCCCTGTAGCATGCATAAAAGACTGCTAGTAGCTACAATAGCTACATGTCCTGCCTAAGCCTACATGTATAGTGCCATCTTGACACAGCTAATAGCAGAGCTACATCTACATGCAGGTACAACACACAAATCTAGCCACAAACGGAGAGCAGTAGTTTGCCTACATCATTTCCCCAACAATTTGCAAGCAAAAAGAAAACTGCTTATAGTGCTTGACAACTGGCACAAATTCAAATGCCATAAACCAGTTAAAGTACCACAATACACTCATGCACTATGTAAAATTTTATACACGCTACAGTACTTCTGAGGACTCAGGTATCAAAAATTAAGCACCATTTAACACAAGATTACAAAACTCAACAAAATAAGTTTTGTGTTGCCTAGACAATAACACATCATAGATAGTGACAATAATTTTGTTCTTTATGGCTGCTAATTGGACGCACACTACTAACAAAAGCTGGAAGAGGTCTGCATGGGATCGAAGTGCTCCAGCTTACACAAAACTTACAGCGATAGTGCTGATACCGGTATTGCAATTTCGTTTCACCTCCAGTTATAATACATGTAGCAGTTACAAGCAGATGTTCTTTCGTCATCTAAATTAAGTCAGATTGAACTGTAATTTTGTTTCACCTCCAGTTCTAATTAGCAGTCATAAGCACATGTATCACTATCTACACTGCTTTATGTAATAAGTTAGTTTAAACAACCACCAAACTGAACACTTGGGCATGCTCTATAACTACTGTGCATACGCAAAACTGAGTATAACCAGGAGCGCATAATAACATCATTATGCGCTCCTGGTATAACCCTTAAGTTTATCACAATAATGAGATGGCGATAATAGGTACATTGCAACGGTCGGCGATAATAGGTGAGTCTACGCCGCATGTAGTTATAAGATCAGACCACCAACCCACCTGTTGCTCCTGTCTTGGTTCAGAATGATCAGATAGTGCCATTCTCACCACCCAAGCAAGTGTGTATATAGTCCAATTGGCTAAACTCTCCATGCAAGGTCCCTTTCAAAGTAACAAAACCTACGTCAGTAAACCCTGATGTCTTAATTGGCTGGCCTGCCGCCGGCTCAGGAGTCCTAAATTTACTACACAAGTGACTGCATTGTGCAATGCAAAGCCATTGCCTAGCTGTTTGCCAAACTGCCATATCGCCCAAGTTATGCTCAGAGTATGTAAATCCCCAAGCGTGCAATCCTATTTATGTACGTGCTCTGCAATCACTATATGCTAACTGCTGTTGCCACTGTCATTCGTGCAATATGACCTGGTTGCAGGCTCTGCCCCAGTTATCCCTCCAAAGAATAGCATCTACCAGCCTGCCTAGTGTGTTAAAATACAATTTATAGTGAACATGCTGTCTCAGAATATATCATGGAGTATGGTAGTACTCCATATATAGGGATGGCTCCAAAAAAAAAATGACTGCCCCATTGTATGTGTACAGAGTGATGTGTTCAAAACTCTGCCCTAGATTTAGTCATAAGCTTTTGTCGACCATACCTGTCATTCTTCAGTGTTTTCAACAGTAAAAAGACTCTTAGCGTTGCTGGAGAGCACCGCTGAAGCATCACATCAGCAAGTCGCTAAATGAGCAAATCGTCTATCTTCTTTCTCAGTTTCTTCAGCAAGGCTACTGCGATATTGACTGAATCAATTACACTGATTCAAACACGAAGAAGCAGTATTATTGCTGTGGTATTGCACCCACACCATAGCGTTCTCAAACAAATCAAACTGTTCGGCAGTGATTCTCAAGCGCTCGAGGCAAGTACTTGCCGCTATGCGCCATTCTATTCTGTTCCGTTCTGCGTAACGGTCAGTGGTTACACCTACACCGGAAACGTAGCCTCGAGCACGAGCTGTTCTGCCTAGGCAATTATAATACTTGGAGTGTGCTTTACGATGGACCCTAAGTGAGTTGCTGTAGCTACGTTGTAATAGTAAGAACACTGGTACAACTGCTAGACCACTATAGACCATACTAACCGCCGTGATGTGCAATAAATGAAGTCAGTACCGCCTTTGCTGTGCACTCCTACGACCTTCCTAGCCCACATTACCTTGCAGTTGTTTGTGGTGGACCTTGTACCATAGCTGTCCCTGCTAACACTAGAATTATTATCACCTGAGTAGCATACATGCGTACTAGGAGTTAATAGCTATAATATCCGCCCCCCCCCCCCCCCCCCCAAAAAAAGAACTGAAGCAAGTCACACAAAAACATTTTAAAAAATGAAAAGACATATAAGGATGGAATCCCTAAAAAGCAACTAAACAAGGTAGGAACGAATGACACCACAGTACCTTTACGGACTCCCATCCCTATATCTTTGGACATTTTTCTACACGCATGCACAGTCCCCTGCATGCCACACCAGCCATATCCACAACCAAATTGCAGTACTTTACATGTACAACACACGACCTCACACTATAACTTATACACAACAGCATACACTGTATCCACATCCTTCCACACACATCAACCCCACTTGTACGACGACATCTTGCCTGTAACAACACACTACTATCATCAACCAACAGCATAATGTAATCCATTTGTGATTAAGATTATAATCATACAAGAGTGCTTTCAAAAAACTGTCATGTACAGGATGTACACTTCACAATCTAACATCCCGTCATTCCATGTACGAGCATAAGACCTGGTTGAAAAAACGTCCAAAGATATAGGGATGGGAGTCCGTAAAGGTACTGTGGTGTCATTCGCTCCTACCTTGTTTAGTTGCTTTTTGGGAATTCCATCCTTATATGTCTTTTCAATGTTTTTTTTGTGATTTGTTTCTTTTTATCAGCTGGGGTACACACAAAGGGTAAACATGAAACGTGCAACCACATGCTCATCAGGAAGTAAAACATCACAATAACTGTGGTACATTTTTCGAGCTTCCATGCAATAAGATTCATTACCATGCCTATACCTGTTTTCCAATATGTTTTACGTACCTGTAAGATTGCTTTACAATTTTCGTGTTTGTATGTGCATGTGTGCAATGATTGTGTCATAACCATTACTACACAACAGGTGCCTACCAGTCCAGTAGAGCTCCCGAAAGCTTATAGGCCAAGTTACATCATAGTGTCTCTGAGTCAGAAGTTGTGCTGTTCAGTCTTCTGGAAGCGTTTTTCAACATCTCTTGAGTGAGGCGATGGGATATAAAGCACACGGTACTATAACTCCTTCAGGTGGTTAATGGCAGGTGGGAGGGGACTAGCAGGGAGTGAATAAGTTATGCTTACCTGGAATTTGGTATATTTTGGGAGTTAACTTGCCTTTGGAGCCTCTGTGAGCGCCTCTCTAGTTTTCTGCAGGTTGATCTCGGTGTATCTGGGACACTTGGCAATGGCCTCTCGGTTTTTTTTATGGCTGCTATAAATGATGGCAAGCAGCTCTGCAAATTATGGAGCAAAAATGACATGGTGGGGGATATGTAGGTAGTGAAGAAGAAGCCAATTGAGCTCCATGGCACAGCTGCAAGTTCAACGCCCACGCAAAGACAGCATTTCAGTCACTTAAAACACTGCCTTTGTTGTTTTACACCGCTGTTTTAGTAGGTTTATGCTTTCTGAGCAGCCTATAGCTACTGCTCTTATCATTTTTGCACAAGATTATAAACTGTTTTTGGTGTATGGCGATAATTGGCTGATGTCACACTTTATCGCTTGCATATAACTAAGCTCCCTATCTGGTTCAGACACTTCCTGCTATGAGGAGTTAGGCCAACAAGGAAACCAAGGTTCATTTACAACGGATTTCCCCAAGTATTGATCGCAGTTAAGTTGCATTTGCAGCATCAACGGTGCAGCAGCAGTTCACATGAACCAGGATGTGGCGATAATAGGTGACCTTATGCTACAACACCTACCACTAACAAGTTAGCAGCTATTACAGCTGAATGGGATGTGCCAGAAACTCTCTGGACTGCTGACTTTGAGGTTAGTCTGAGAAGTATTCCACTACATGCAGTGTGACTTAACTGACTAAGAATCCTTGATCATCAGATGCATGGTCAGCATTACCATGGGTGCCATGTGTTAACTAGCATTTGGGTAGGCCAAATACCCATGATATAACTCTCTTGCTCTACAACTTTATCCCTGATCCCTTACTACACTATACCCTCATCAATTAATTAAATTACCACACTGATTTTATATACTTACCAGTGCAGCCACAAAGCATGCTATCATGAGCACATAAAATGCGCTGGTCCAGCCCTAATAGTGATGCAATGTGGGGAGAAGAGAGAATCCTGAAACAAAGATAATTATTGTTAGAAAGTGACAGACTTTCACCAGACAAATTTTACCAACAATCACTCTGCAGTGTTCATTAGCCAGCACAAATGACTGTACATACACTACGTATACTAGAAGGACCAATATTTTATCTGAAGTAATGAGATTCAATGAGGAGTGAATCAAGAATCCAGTGAGTGAATCAGCAATTTGGCAATTGATTCAAGTGATTCAGTGACTAATTCAAACGATTTGGTGAGTGATCGGTGGTTCGGTTACTGATTCATGAAATTTGGTGAGTAAATTGGCAATATAGACCATTTTCCATGTAATGTCATCAAAATGACACCACTGCTGACTTACTATTAAACTGTTGATTTTTTGCTGAACCAAGTCTATGCTAGCTAACCTTGAACCATATCGAATGCAGTAACTGTTCCATCTCTGAGATATGCATCACTGAAATTTATCCATTTTCCATTGAGGATGTACTAGGGTGCCAACTTATGTCACTGAACAGCTTAATCAGCCACTGAATCTGTCATTGAATCATCAACTGAATGTGAATACTGAAATTAGTTAACATATACATGTATATGGTAAAGTGTCTTTGGACAAGAGTGCTCATTGTTGAGCGTTGTATAAGACCCTTGTCGGTGTTCTTGAATAAGCTCATTTAAAAATTACTTGAGTGCTCATTCTTTACAATACAGGTGCTGACCATTGCTAACATCATTGTCTGTGATGGCCCTTCAGGGTCACTATTATTTCCAAGTGCAACGAGGCCAATAATTGCGACATGTGTATTCAGAATCTCAGCTAGAGTTTATATGTTTCTGGGATATTAGTCACGCTCCTCTGGCCCTGTGGGCGGACTGGGGGGGGGGGGGGGGGCAAGGCACATGCTCAAAATGGCGTCTTGTGGCACACGAAAAATTTGAGATCTGGAGAAATCATCACATAATTTTACCAAGGAGGGTGTACTTTACCTCCCAGGTTAGTAGAATTTGTGTAGCCACTGTATTAGAGATATGAGTGCTGGAGACAGACGGCATGAATCAAGCGATGTGAACATGAGTTTCAACCAGCACAGCCCATCACTCCACTCTCCCATAGCAGCCATGGCTGATTCTTGAAAACATGTAGCAGGTAGAGATGTCAATCTCCCAAAGGCCAGTCACTTTTTCGTAGCTTCTCCAGTAGTATCAGTTTCAGGTTTACGTATAGTTATTATTCACATAAACGGCTGGGTCACGTAAATAACACCAGTCTCGCACCGCCCAACTTCAGTCCCACCCCATTCAATACCCATATAGCAACTACCTGTTGCATGCATGTGCATGTACCTGCATAGCCATGCAATGCACATTTTCACTTGCGTATCCCTAGTAGATTATAGATTTTTGATCAATGCCAAAAAATTGGCATTAGATGATATAGAACTCCACAAAGTGTTAGCTATATATGATGCCAGTTGTCTGGCATTGCGGAATAATAACTCTTAGGTATGATGTACAGCACATATAAGTACTAGCTACGTAGCTAGCATCCTAGGCTATGTACATACACTACCACATTACCTGGCTCATAACAAAGTGCTTGGTACGTAGGTATAGTGTATCATTGAAACACATTTTATCATTTTATAGCGGTAGAATGATCGAGCACTCACAATCATAATATAACTAATGGAAGTGTGATAAATAACCAAAAACTACTACAACTTACAAAAGTATCGGTGATTAAGCCAATTAAAAGTGGCCCAAAGGCTCCACCTGAGGAAAGAATTCATACCAATTGAACCACTCTCTACAATGGCTGCATGATATGCTATATATTCTTTGGATATTAGTGTATATACACTGCATGTCCTTTATTATGTGTACGTGCCTACCTCCAACCCAGGATTCTTCAGAGCGGAGAAGAGTGCATACATACTAACTGTAGTCCAAACTGTTACTGACTTTCCCATTACTTGCACAACCCAATTTAGTGTCATTGTGCACTTTGTATGTTCCTCTTTCTACTTATAAACTCACATATGTACATATACTTACTGTTTATACGCTCCAAGTACGTATGTTCATAGCACAGATTATTTTATACCCCTACACAGATAGAAGCTCCAATTTAACTCACCCAATGATCCTGTTCCATTGATGATGGCAGCTACTGTAGCCTTTGCCTTGTGATTATCTTTCAGAGACTTGTGAGTTCCCTGAAATATGGAGATAACACAAACATATATACGTACGTGAGTGAGGCCTCGCACAGAGGTATGATGTAATAGACACATGGTATCGATTACAAAACTACACCCACTAGAATGCATGGGAGCCACATCGCCCACACAATTGCTGGAAAAGCTATGACAACACGACTGGGCCTTCAGGAGGCAGGTGTCTCATCTACAACACAGTTTCAAGTACCAGCTATGATGGCTACAGGTGAGCTGAGAGAACAAGCTTTGTTGCATCGCTCAATCTGCTCACTGTCCGTCTCCAGCTGTCATATCTCTGCTGACACAGAAACTACACAAACTCTAATCGTGGTGGAGCTGTAGTAAGCCTACCTGGGGAAAATGAAGTGATTGACTTGTCCAGATCTCTGATCGATCCTTTGCACACCAGAAGTACAAAGGATGTGAAATTAGCAGACTATAACCACATTTTTATGTTATATGAGTAGCAACACGTGCAGTTAGCTACTACAGATCTAGCCCTCCACTCATCATTCTCATGTGTTTGCACTGACTATTACTACTAATGCTAGGCAGTTAGTGATGACACACTAATAGCACGCACTCTTGAAACATCAGTAAGAAAGTATGGTTGAGAGTTATGATGAGTTTCCAGCCAAATTAAATTCTCTCATTCATAATTGGTGGAATGCACTTTTGCGAGCCACGCTGCTCTTTATCATGCATTCTGGGGGAGGCAGAAACAATCTGGTGTGGCTGAAGCTATGCTGATTCAAATACTGGCTGCATTGGTGCAATATTGTTACACTGTCACGTTGCTAGAAAATATGTGCTCCTGGTAACACATACTGCTAGCTGTCCACTGAAATAGGCATTAGACAATTTTGATACCTGCGGTATAATATATTTACCACATGTACATGTATACACTGCCAAGTGTAAAGATAAGAAGGGAGTACGTGTTTTGGTATGAAGGAGAAGTCAGAGGATCAAAATTTATACCATGTGCTGCTTGGGTGAACTAAGAAACTGTATGTCAGCTTCTCTTCCTACAGGCACATGTTCAAAATGGCATCTCCGGCATTACATGGATGCCGTCTTCAAACTTGTGGCACACAAGGAGTCAAAGGTCTGGATACGTTTTACCAAGGAAGGCTTACTATAGACTAAGTATAGCCTCTGTATAAGTAGAGATATGAGCAGCACAGCCCGTACGTCTCTCCGCTCTACCATAACAGCCATGGTTGATCCTTAATTATATGTTACAGACCGAATCCGCCAGGTAGAGACAACAATCTACCAAAGACCAGTTGCTCTTTCATGGCTTCTCCAGCAGCATTGTGGGTTGTGGGTTAGTTATTATTTCACCACAGGCTGGCTCATGACCCGTCTCGCACTGCCCATGTCGTGATTCAATGCATTCACATCTCTACTCGCTGTACTTTATACTTGGCAGTGTGATTACGCACAATAAACTTAAAGTGCATTGTATTGGCTACGACACTCAATAGTAACCAAGAGTATACTTTCTACCCGAGATATATACACACCACTCGATCATTAGGGCGAGCCTTAGCGAACCCCAATTTAGTGATGCGGATGGGACTTTTGTGCGTGTGCATAAAATTTGCATAAATTTGTCCTGCACGGTCATACCGTAAATACTTTGACATACCTATTTCAACGGCATGTGCGTGACGCAAAAATAATTCCACGCTACGTATATAGGCGGATTACTCACTCCCAGATCGAGATCTCATAGGCGTAATAGACTGTAGATGAGTCATCAGAAGCTAGGTAGGGGCATCTGGCGTGTGAGTGTTTGAAAGACAGCAAGCTATGGGTGGTAGCTACACTGAACAATCATCATCACCCATGTATGTAGCTATCGGCCGAGGCAGCATGCAGAGCAGAGAGGGGCCAGACACTAGCGCAAACCAAAGCGTAAATAAAGAAACCGGTGAGGCCAGGCAGCTATTATCCAGCTCACTTTGTTTAATACATCTACAATTAAGTTTAAACAGCGAACGGCCGAGGCAGCATGCAGACCTTACATCCACTTCATACTGCACATATGCTACCCCATGTTATGCACATACACTCGCTAAGGCGCTCGCCCCACAATGTCTTAGTGTTAGTATGTTGAAAAGTATGATGCTGGTGAAAGTAAAGGTGCAGTGCTGGTTGGTAGGGGAATAGGGATGAAGTTAAAGGGATTCGGTTATTGGGATTGGGATTGGGTTTGGAGGACTGGGATGGGATAGGAGTACATAGAGGGAATGGGATGGGATTATAGGGATTGGGATAGGGTTCAGGAGTTGTGTAGTACCTATACCAAGTACCGATAGTTGATAGTTACCATAATCTCCGCCCATGGGCGATGGCCCATGGGCGATGAACTTTAGTGGCTACTCAAAGAGGGGGTGGGCTTATTTTTGAGTGTTTTGATATTTCTCTCGAAACTAGGCCCACCCTAGCCTTGTTCCCAGGCCCACATGCACGGTTTCACTTTAGCGCAGCTGTGCAGAGAGCCTGGGGACGAGGCTAGGCCCACCCTATAAGTTAGTATACACCCACCCAGACATAACAAGATGTGAAGGGCTTCGTAAGATTTGTATGAACAAGTAGTACTTAAGAGCCAGAACAAAGTAACAAGAATCAATAAATGTAGGCCACATGCCCCGTGGAGTATCAAGAATATCGTGGTACTTTCTTGAGCGAGGGACCAACAGGATCAGCTGCAAAATCACCGACAAAAGACAGCGCTCTGAGAAGGGTCTTGAAGTACCATGTACCTATGTGTTCTCTGGAAAGCCATCCCACATCCACAAACTGATCGACATTTTCTTGAAAAATTTCTAACATTTATATAGTTATACCATAGATACAATAACTTTATTATATCTATGGTTATACTGTTTATCAGGCTTTTTTCAAAGCCAACACACACAGAAGATTTCATTATGCAGCAGGCTTGTGTGGTTAATGGGGTGGGCTTATTTTCAAGAGTAAATGACCCTCTACAATAACTTTTGGTTGAACACTAGTCAATCAGTGAGTGATTCGTTGTGATTCATTATAAGCTGACCAATTCACTAATTTGGTAAGTGATTCAAGTTATTCGGTGAGCAATTTGGAACATGGTCACCCCAATAAATATGTCATATGACTTGTAAACTTGAACTGGCTTGAGTTAGCTAAAACTCTGCTACCTCTACTCACATGTGTACACATATACAGAAGTTGCTTACCAGGTCACTTGAAACAGTAGCTGTGATTAGAAATAATGGACCATTTATGAACATCCCACAGAGAATCAGCAAAACTGTGTAGTGTAATGTTGTGTGCAGGCCAAGAGTGAGTTTACAGCACACCCAATGTATAGCATTAGTATGTGTGAGTATGCACATGTGCATAAAGAGAGAAGATAAGATAAATAGCTACCAAATCAAAGTTCATCAACATAAATATGGCTAAATTAGAAGAGATTAAAGAGAATCGAGTGCTCAATAAATTAATATCAGGCTCAAAAAAGTGACAGTGAAAACAGTGAGTGGTTGGACGAAGAGCAGCTTGAGATGGTATGCAACAATAATCTTCAACTTTGCACTAGCGTACAGGTTTTGATTTTGCTACGATACACCATGTTCACCATAAGCTTGACCTTACCATTATTCTCAAACTAACTGACCATGTCCACCTCCAGCTCTCTATTTATTCACCTTGGCCATCCACTTTATTTGCCCATTCTTCTGCCTTCACCATCTTTGTTGGAAGCCATACTATCAAAGGTGCCAACAGGATGGTACACTACCTTAGCTAATAGCACACCAGAAATCCTGTGTGATGTACGTATATATGCATATCACATGGCTAGGCATGCACGGAAACTGAATTACAGCTTGGAGCAGCCTGACACATGCAGAACTACAGTTTGAAATTGCTTGACACATACACAACTTCTTAGTGACTCTTAGCCCATGAGATAAATCGGTTAGACCATGCCTACTGGTGGGCTTCATCAAAAATACTCCCTCTGAGCTCTGCCTTTAGGATTACTGGATTCACTTGTGTATTTGTGATAATGCCCTGGTAGGCATGGTCTAATTTAGCAATTCCCCTCGTAGACCTCAAGTGTTCCATCTCTTTATCATTTACCAACCAATTCTGAATGCCTGAAAATGTTTATTTTGCTGCAAATTGTTGGAATTTATTTTAGCCATAAATGTAACTGCACACCATACCATCAAGTGCCAGGCACCTTTGCTCTCTTTATTAGCAACATCAATCTTACCTCCATAGAATGCCAGGTGTAAACTCCCCAATGCATTCAGTAGATAGAGCTGGAAAGAAATATCAAAGAAATCCAGGTGATTGTTGCTATGGCATGACGTGGATTCTGCATTAGACCGTTCATTTATCTATTAAATGTAAGTACCATACTATTTCTATAACACCACACTCACAGTACCACAGTACATTAATATGACAACTCAAACATAGCACCTTTGTTCGCCCAGTGTTTTAGGTCCTATAATTTCCGTTATATACGGATAATTTGGATTATAAATAAATATTCATACACGAGTACGCGTATGTAAGACTGTTTAATCAAACTGATTAAACAGTATGATTCCTTGGAGGTTAAAACAAGATTAATCCAAATACCCGCCAGGCATTCTTCATGTAAATCGCCAAAGGGATACTATGCTCAACAACAGAGCAGGCCGAGCTACATACGTAGCTTTACAATGCAATAGCTAGTAATGCAACCTTAGTACACAAGATAATTTATCACGCAAATGCTCAGTCAAACAGACAGGCAGTTAAGGAAAATGTTAAAAATCGTAGTACCATTCGGATACAAGCAAAGCACAATTCTGGTAGATAAAAGGGCACATAGCAGTAGTCTTCACTGATTTCATAGCTGAGAGACCTTACTGGGGTGCCATGCAGCATCTTTCACAAACCTTCATGAAATCTATGCTTAGTCGTTAGCTTTAAGACTTAGAGAGAGAATTGGTTTATGTTTAACTTGCTACTTGCCATCTGCTTGGAACAGCTGCTACAAGCAGCTTAGCTCAATCGTAGTTGTTTGAGAAATATAGGCAAGGCATGTGCCCCCGATACCCTCCTGGTTCCGACACCTATGCAGAGTGATTCAAGACTACAAATTTGGTGACATGCAACTCAGACAGAGAGAGTGTCAAGACTATTTGCTCAAGCTTATGGGAGGACTGACCTTGTTCACCGTGGTTGCAGTTCCACGAATGCGTTGTCCATTATATTCCTTACATACAATGTTCTGATCTACAGGTATGGACTGCATGAATGACGCTGCATAAAGAAAGCCCAACTACCCTCTCCACCTTGATGAATTTGCAAGTAGCACTCCATTGCTACATACATACCTTCACTGTGTGTTTGAACTTAGCACTGAAGTATGGAGATATGATCCACTGAAAGTTTGACCTAACTATACTGGACATTTAATAACCGTGGTTCACATTCTGATCTACATGGAACCTAGCATATAATGGGCTACACAACTGATCCTTTCTCAGTACAGCAGATACATTTGAATACTTACCGAGGGTACAGCAAGGATTAGCATTCCAACAACAGTGAGAGCTCGGGAGTGAATAAGGTCAGATATAACCCCACTGCCTACAGCACCTGAGTAAGGAGAGATATACAGGTATATCTGTTGGTGATATATAGACCCACACTAGAACTTTGCAGTAGTGTATACACTGTACTTGCACATGGCTGTGTACCATATAGTGGGAAGTACCCATGGGGTAAAAGGTTTTCTGCTATACTTGTGGTCAAACACAGACTGCATTTTTGTAAACAAGACCTGCTGTATCCTCCGAATACTGCAAGCAGATTAGTCAGAACATGCATACACATTGTATCACTTCTGTGACTTTAATTTCTGGCATGGTAGCCCAGGCAAAAAATGTCTCCCCCACTAATATTGCGGTAAGTATCACTGTTCCATAATAAAGTTATACATATAATTACATACGTACCTGAATGCAATACCCTTTCATATTACCTTAAGGCTGGTATTAATTGCAGGTATTTAATTTAGCGAATTTAGCAAATGGATATCTATTCGCTAGCCCACTAATATTAATACTCATATGCATATACATTCCACGTACGTACGATCGCACAGAATTATGTGTTGCACGTATATATGCAAAAGTGTGTACTGCTGCATATTCAGGTGCACAAAAAGTATGCATGTACAGTGCATACTACGCTATTTATGTGTAAGCTTTTTTCAAAATTAATACCTGCCAAATCCATGAACCCTTTGAACCGCTAAAATTAGTACCCGCCAATAATACCGCCATAATTAAGATATCAAAGTGTTAACTCTCAGGTGCTCGGAAGAATTAGATCAGTCCTCCATTCAAGCATATGCAAAAAATATCCATAAATTATTATGGAGTACGGTAGTACTCCATATATAGGGATGGCTCCAAAAAAAAATGGCTGCCCCATTGTATGTGTACAAAGTGATATGTTCAACACTCTGCCCTAGACTTAGTCATAAGCTTTTATGGACCATACCTGTCATTCTCGAGTGTTTTCAACAGTAACAAGACTGTTAACGCTGACAGAGAGCATCGCTGAAGTGCCAAATCGGCAAGTCGCTAAATTGGCAAATCGTTTTCAGTCTTCTAAATTCTTTCTTCTGAGGCCATAGCACAACAATGACTCAAGCGATTACAATAATTCAAACGCGAAGAAGCGCTACTGGATTTGGGCTAGTGCACCCACACCATAGCGTTCTCAAACAACTCAAACTGTTTAGCACAGATTCTCAAGCGCTCGAAGCAAGTACTTGCCGCTATACGCCGTTCTGTTCCGTTCCGTTCTGCGCATTAAGCGATGGTTACGCCTACACCGGAAACGCAGCCTCGAGCATGCTGCATGGACGAGCTGTTCTGCTTAGACGCTTATAATACTTGGAGTACGCTTTATGACGGACCCAAAGTGAGTTGCTGTAGTTACGTTATAATAGTAAGAACACTGATACAACTGCTAGACCATTACAGACCATACTAACCTCCATGATGTGCATTAAATGGAGTCAGCAAACTGCTGTAGACAGCCGTCTGCCATTGCAAATGCAATGCTACATACAAGAATGTGTGGGTGTACAGTGGCATTCTCAAGTCGGTAGGCGCTTAGCTACAATTCACATTAGCTGTATTTTGCTACTCTGCTGTATCTTTAAGCCCCACTGAAAGCTTTGCAGTGCAAAGTGTATTCTGTGTCTGTTACATTATAGGTGCTGTTAGTTTATCATAAATGGGAGCATATGTGGATACAGCTAATAACGCTCATCTACCCCACACAACCAGACCATCTAAACACCATTCATACCTTTCTCCTCCCCACAAAAAAAACAAACAGAAACAAGTAACAAATTTTTTTTTTAAATGAAAGAACATATAGGGATGGAATCCCCAAAAAGCAACCAAACAAGGTAGGAATGGTACCACAATAGTATCCCTTACGGATTGTCATCCCTATATCTTTTGCCATTTTTCCAACCTCAACACACACGCACACAGACCAATCCCTGCCATGCCACACCAGCCATATCCACAGCCAATAGAATGTGCATGGCAATTGCAGCACTTCACAATGCAACACACATCACCCCCTCACACTACAACTTATCCTCCACATGCAGCAATACACACTCGTAGGCTAGACTACATACATGTACCACTTACCCCACATTCTACACCACAATCCACACCTACAATGACAACTACACTCTTCCACCTGCAACAACACCCTTTCACCTCACCAACAGTTAGTACGGAACACATTTCCAAAAACATTACGTTCAAAAAAACCTATACTAATCATCTACACCACAATCTAACATCCTGTCGTCCCATGTAACTAGCACTTACGTATACTAGTGATACACAATGTGCAGGGATGTCCTCAGAATTGCTGGGTGTGGCACATGGCATGCAGGTGGCACGCCCATAGCACCCACCCACAAATGAAAAAGGTCAAACACACACCCACAAAACAAAATAGCTACTTGCTATTATGTGCTTAGAAGACCAGAGGCCGAAGCAAGCTTACTGTGATAGTGATCGCTTCCAAGTCTCCCCGTTAGGAGTCACAGTTTATAGCGAAGGTAAGTGTTCGCTGTGTGTTTGATAGGCTATACCAGGAGAACTGGCTAGAACAGGTTACGACGAAAAAAGGTCAATTGAACTGGAGTATAGCTTCGCTTTGCTCGGAACTAGTTGCAAAAATGGCAAAAGATATAGGGATGACAATCCGTAAGGGTATTGTGGTACCATTCCTACCTTGTTTGGTTGCTTTTTGGGGATTCCATCCCTATGTGTTCTTTCATTTTTTTTAATGTTTTTTTGTTACTTACCAATAAAATGGAAATGTATGTGTAGTGAAAATATGCGGATGGTTATATAGTATATACGAAGCAGTTGACACTTGACAGGTACGGATGGGTTTACATGGCAGAGAGTGATATAGAGACAATATATAGGCATGATAAACCAAGGTAATAGCCAACAAAACCCTAGGGCAAATGAACACATTAAGGCGTGGCCCAGTAGACAGGGGGGGGTATGTGTTCTTGGAAGCAGACTGGATTATTGGCATCTAGCTGATATAATTGCCACTGTTCACACCCAATATGCACTGTTGACACCTGATATTGGCACTGTAGCTGGCACTAGATGCAAAGGTGTGAACAATGCCAATAATTATGCAATAATGCTGCCCTTTGATCTGAGGTGCGAAACTGCGATGATGTAATATCATGGTAATACTCTATATGTAGGGATGGCATGGAACAGAAATTGCCACCACATTAAATACATGCACACAATAATTATGATAATATTATGATTGAAAGTTTGCATGCTCTAGATGTAGGCATAAGCATTTATGAACCATACCATTCTCGAGTGTTTTCATCAGTAAAAAGTATATAGAGCATCATGCACTGCATAAAGTATTACATCGGTAAGTCGCTAAACGGGCAAATGGCATGTCTACCTTTCAATTTTGCATGTTTCTTCAGAGGGGCTATAGCTCAATAGTGTGTTCATGAAGCATCCACCAACTACGTATGATGATTCAAACACGAAGAAGTGGCTTTTTCTATGTAGTATTGTACCTCAGGTCCGCATAATGGTACAGTGAGTGCACATATAGCTACGGTAGTCTCACTTACATTGTGAGAGTATAAAGCATCCAGTCGCTTCTGGTATAATTAACCCCAGAAAATGTTATTGCAGCTAGGGCGCTGACAATGTACGTAACCGGAGACCCCAGAGGCAAGGCCCTCCAACAAGAAAAAGAGGTCAGGCGCCAACGGGATAGAGAGCGCCAAAGAGAGAGAAGGGTAGCAGGGAGAGGGAGCCCAGGCACCAAGCAGAGAGGGAGCACCAACGAGGATAGAAGGTACACTGGAGGGAGGCCAGGGACCAACAGGAGAGAAAGTGCCAATGAGAGAGAAGGGCAGCACAAACCTCAATGCAAAGGCAGGCCATGCTCCAGTAGGATCAGGAACATCACAGGCAATGTAACAGACATCACTGCAGTCACAGGATCTACTTTTAACCAACGCTGGGCGCGATCAAAAGTGGCCCATTTCTGTAATCACCTTGTTGAGTTGAATTTTAATAAGTACATTTGCCAACACCAGCTATGTGACTATACCAGCTTTATGTCCTGGAATCTATATCTGATAAAACTGGGAATACATCAACTGGCTATACCATTGTTTACATCCTGAATATGTATCATTCACAACCTGACAACCATGTGCATCTCCCAACATCACCTGCATGGCTATATACCATTGTGTGAACATGTATCATTTAGTGTTCGAGCAATCGCACCATGTTTGATCAGGCATGCCCCTTGATGATTACCAGCACCTTACTAGTCATATATGGTTAATGAATACAGAGATCCAATTGTAGCCTCGTTCCCAGGCTCCACTCCCCGAACTGTGCGAGAAAAGCTGGGGAGTGGAGCCTGGGAACGAGGCTAATCCAATTGCTAGACCAGACTAACTTCAATGATGTGCGGTAAATGAAGTCAATATTCACTTCATCAAAGACCCTCTGCCGTGTACTCAAATCCTACAACCTTACAATCCTTGTCCGCATAGCCTTGCACTTGTTTACGATGTCTTTTGAACTATCCCTGCTAATACTTCACAATTACATTGTGAGTGATTTAAAAATACATATGATACATGTAACTAACTGCATGTCATCTCAGTCTATGACTATAGCCTCGTTCCCAGGCCTCCCTATGCTCCTACGTGAAGCAGCTGCCATTTTAAGTGATAAGCTATAGCAAGTATTGGATGTACAGAGGGGAATGCAACACTCATGGTATCACGTGCATGTATAACCTGTGTAATTATTGAATATGCAGGAAGAAAGAGTGCATATAGAAACATGTAGGAATGGTAATCCATCATCCCAACCTTGTTTGGGATCTACATACATCCCTATAGGCACCTTAAGGCTGATACTACTGGTGGGCACTAATTTTAGCTGTTTGAAGGGCCACTAATATTAAATCATACGCATAAATGCATTCCATGTATGTAAAACCATGCAGAAATACGCATTGCGCGTGTATTCAGGTGCATGAAAAGTATGTGTGTACAGTGTATACGTTGTGCAGCGCCGTTTTCTGCACGTATTACACCATTTAGCTGTAGTATCATAAAAAGTGTTTTTTAAATTGCTTAATACCCACCAAATCCATGAGGTTCAAAATTTAGTGAAAAGATGACGATTCAATAAATTCGCTAAATTAAATACCTGGAATTAATACCAGCATGTTTTACATACTATTTTTTACACCGGTATATGTACAATATGAACATGCATGCACATACATTATCATAGCTAGTGCGTTATATGTACACACATACCTATTATTGCACCCACATCATAGAGAATAGATATCCAGGCAGATTCTCTTTCACTAAGCTCTGAATCTGCAAATATGACAACACAACATATACAAGTCAGAGCAGTGGGTGGCAACGCTTGGCGTCATCAGACAATGACTCGGACAAGACTCAAGCCAAGACTGAGACTGTAGTCTGGCAACTCTGATGTGTTAGCTAATTACAATGTAGTATTAATGGGCCCTTTCTCCTGTATATTGCTCATTGCATGTATACGCTGAAGAAGGCCACGATAATATGGCCGAAACGTAGGCAATAAGTTTCCATATACATAATTTGAAATTTTGCCGATATGACTAACCAGCTAAGAATCACATTAAATAAGTCTTACAGAGAGTCAGCGTGCAGTAGGAGGGCAGTAAACACTGATAATGACTCACGTGAGAACTTCACATAGAATGGCAGCCAGAAGAAGAAGGTGAAGACAACCATCTTGTCAAAAAACAGAGCCAATGAGTACTCTATCACTCCCTAAGGAAAAGAATGGATGTTGATTATATATGTAAACCTTCATTGCATTCTGATAAAATGTACGAATGCAGTCACTCTCTCAACAAAAGTGAGTTTAATCTCGATAATATTTTTCCTTAATGTGGCACATGTCAAGCACCAATGAGAGGGGAGGATTAATTAATATCACTATCCATAGCTCTTAGATTTTTCAATATACGTACTGTATAGCGGGAAAATTTGGCGAGCATTAAATTTGGCGAAATGGCTAGGTTTTAATATTGGCGAAATTTAAATTTGGTGATTTTAACCGCCGTAACTTATGATGTAATAATTGTTCTTTAGCGCTATAGCGAACGCAACGATGTATGTAAGCCTTCTCGCTGATGATTCCGTTATCTAGAAGCTTTGAGGAGTACCTAGCCGCCTTGGTCGAACCGTTTTCAGCGGCGTACTTCCCTACCCGTGCCCTTTCTGCGTGTAGCTATTGTATTGTACTTGCCTCGAGGCATGAAGCTTTATTTCCGGTCGGCTTTCTCAATGACTCTCCAAGAATCTCTGAGTTTGCTTGTTCACCACACATCCGTAGAGTGGGAAGTACAGGTCCTCTCTTGAAATACTTGTACAACACCATGATAATATTACCGCTTCAGTTATTGTAAATAATATATACGCACGAGAATTTAATTTGGGAATTTTTTTACGATTCGCCAAACCACAAAATTAAAGTCCTCGCCAAATTTTCCCACTATACGGTACAACTACAGGTGTCATGGAGTATTTGTCGACCAAGTGATTTCCAAGTGCAGCGAAGTGGAGTGAGGCCAATAAACACATTCTATGGGTTCCAGATCTCACCTATGGTGGAATGTCCGTAATGTTTTGGGCCCCTGAAATTTAAAATGGCTGCACCACCTGTCTCTTCACTCTATCATGGTTGTCATGACTCATCTGTGGACATGTGCTGCAGACAGAGATGTCACTCTCCTAAACACCAGTATTTTTTTTTGTAGCTATTCCAGCACCATTGATAGGTATAGCTCCTGGTTTAGTTGTTAATCTCGCAACTGGCTTGCTCAAGTGTACAATAATAACTTCCCGTCCCATCCCCAAGAGTACATGTAACTGCTTCCTGAAGGCCACCATTCCTTCTTTGTAGCATATGGTCAGCTAATAACCCCTGTGTGAGTAAGCCCCACAAGGCATCTGCGCTTGCATAACAAATGTACAGACATGTGTGTATATTCTATAATACTTACTGGGATGAGCAAAGCTCTACAGAACCCCACGGCTTTGGATTTCACCTACAGGGCAAAGAATACATCCACAGTGCTAACCACCAGACTAGCCATCTACATATCATTTAAGAATACAACACTTGTAGTTCTAAATATGTCCAGATTATTACTATATATGTAGCACAAATATATGGAAGGTGTCAACATAAGTATACTACAATAGTACATGATACCATATTACATCACTTTAATAGTGTTTTATTGGTGAAGAAGCGGAGTATAAAGGGTCACTTCCGGTTCATATACTCCGCTATAATATTGCCTGCGGTTACCTAACAACGCTCTAAATAGTCGTGAACGTGCTTAGTTACCGCAAGGATACTTAATTACTAATTAGTATTTAAGTAGCTTTGGTTACCGCAAATCTTTCATTTGCACATACGTTGCGTATTGCTGTCCCCGTCTCTTGAGTTGTAGAAGGCTATAGAGTACAGTCTAGGTCACACAGAACTGCTGCAAGCTGAGAAACACATTCGTACCTTGTTGTATGGCATGCTGAGTATCGAAAAGGGGTGAAGAGTCAGAAGGAACAGTGTGATAGTGAAAGCTTAACATTTTGCAGAAGGTTTTCAGTCACTGTTAAGGTATCAAAGAGCTGCTACAAGTGTTTTGTTGTTTGTACCATAGAGCAAAGCTGAATGCTACCGTGGATATATATACTATGTACCAAGCGAGATTGAAGGCCTGGGGCGGAGAGTCGCATTGCTGAACTGTTTTAGCAAACATGTAAGTTGCAGAGCAAGAATTGTCAGCATGTAAACTCGGCTTTGGCAACAGAGTGCAAATGAATGTATCTATATCTATGACGTATCTAAGATTTGTCAAGGGCATATTAACGAGACGAACGTGATTGGTCAATATGGTATAAGTCGGATATACCATGCCTACTCGGAGTATAAATACGATATACTCCGCTAGGCAGTTTACCCTCGGCTATCACCTCGGGTGAACCGTCTAGCGGAGGATATCTGTGTTTATACTCCTCGTAAGCGTGGTATATCCTATACATATATATATGTGTTAGTTTTAATTTATTTATGCACGTCTAGTTTTGAATGCAATTCATTGTTTCCTGCTTGACGTTGATTGATTTTTTGGAGATCCTTGAGGCTGCTGAATGGTAACCTCGTACCTAGGTCACACAGAACTGCTGCAAGCTGAGAAACACATTCGTACCTTGTTGTATGGCATGCTGAGTATCGAAAAGGGGTGAAGAGTCAGAAGGAACAGTGTGATAGTGAAAGCTTAACATTTTGCAGAAGGTTTTCAGTCACTGTTAAGGTATCAAAGAGCTGCTACAAGTGT
This sequence comes from Phakellia ventilabrum, assembly GCA_963921505.1. Lineage (NCBI taxonomy): Eukaryota > Metazoa > Porifera > Demospongiae > Axinellida > Axinellidae > Phakellia > Phakellia ventilabrum. The sequence goes on from OY997389.1 coordinate 4,376,754, forward strand.
TTTGTTGTTTGTACCATAGAGCAAAGCTGAATGCTACCGTGGATATATATACTATGTACCAAGCGAGATTGAAGGCCTGGGGCGGAGAGTCGCATTGCTGAACTGTTTTAGCAAACATGTAAGTTGCAGAGCAAGAATTGTCAGCATGTAAACTCGGCTTTGGCAACAGAGTGCAAATGAATGTATCTATATCTATGACGTATCTAAGATTTGTCAAGGGCATATTAACGAGACGAACGTGATTGGTCAATATGGTATAAGTCGGATATACCATGCCTACTCGGAGTATAAATACGATATACTCCGCTAGGCAGTTTACCCTCGGCTATCACCTCGGGTGAACCGTCTAGCGGAGGATATCTGTGTTTATACTCCTCGTAAGCGTGGTATATCCTATACATATATATATGTGTTAGTTTTAATTTATTTATGCACGTCTAGGGCCTGAATCACTTCTTTTGCCTTCCTAGCAAGTTTGCGCGGTGTGAGAGCCATATCTCTCCAGAACTAATGAAGATTCTGCTGAATGGTAACCTCGTACCCAGGCCTTCCACACCCAGCTTTTATCTCGCAACCGTGGAGAAAAATCATTACTCCCTATTTTCTTCACACTTGTGAGATAAAATCTGGGCGTGAAAGGCCTGGGTACAAGGTTAGCTGAATAGTAGTATTTGTAGAGGGTTTTTTATAAGATTATCCTCATCACAGGTGTTTCCCCTGGTAAAAATAACTAAAAATCACAATATTACTTAAAACTCCTAAAACATCAAAATCACATAATTTACTCACACACATGCAATATGGTACCGCCTAGGACAAGTTTCTTGTTGCTAGTATTACCGAATGTAAATTATGAATAATTAATTAGCTGTTGTATGCAAGAACAGCGAATTACTGGGGTGAGCCCTGAGCGAGTCCCACACTAGAGTAAACTGTGGCACAAATTTCTCTGTGCGTACGTACATACTCACATACCGCATATGCGTTTATGCTCCGCATGTTATGCTCACATGCACATTCAAGTTCAGGACTTGGTCTTGATGGCAGACCTCTCATGGCAGACAGCAAGGCTTTTTTGACTGGTTTTTTTGTTACTTACCATTTGTGTGAATTTGTATCATTCGGTGTTTGAGCAATCACACCGCGCTCAATTTCCTTAAATTTTTTGACTGACTATAGAGTACAGTCTAGGTCACAAAGAACTGCTGCAAGCTGAGAAACACATTCGTACCTAGTTCTCAGGTCTCCCTATATCTTTAGACATTTTTCCAACCAGGTCTTATGCTTGTTACATGGAATGACAGGATGTTAGATCGTGATGTGTACATCCTGTATATACATCACGCATATCGGGGGTCAATAGCTCTATATCCTCCCCACTCCCCCCCCCCCCAAAAAACAACTGAAACAAGTCACAAAAACATTTAAAAAAATGAACAGACACATGCACAACACACGACCTCACACTGTAACATATCATATACAGGTGCATACACTGTAGGTAGACGCCATATACAATGCCCACTCCACATCCTTCCACACGCACCAACTAACCAACCCCACTTGTACAATGACATCTCACCTGTAACAACACACTACTATCTTTGACCCGTTCCGTTTGCGTACTCCTCCCCACCCCCCCCCCCCCCCCCAAAAAAAACTGAAACAAGTCACAATAAAACATTTAAAAGAATGAACAGACAAAGAACTGCTGCAAGCTGAGAAACACATTCGTACCGGTCTCCCTATATCTTTTGACATTTTTCCAACCAGGTCTTATGCTTGTTACATGGAATGACTGGATGTTAGATCGTGATGTGTACATCCTGTGGCAGTTTTTTGAAAGCACTCTTGTATGATTATAATCTTAATCGCAACTGGATTACATTATACTATTGGTCAAAGATAGTAGTGTGCTGTTACAGGTGAGATGTCATTGTACAAGTGGGGTTGGTTGGTGTGTGTGGAAGGATGTGCAGTGGGCATTATATATGGCGTCTATCTACAGTGTATGCACCTGTGTATGATACGTTATAGTGTGAGGTCGTGTGTTGTGCATGTGTCTGTTCATTTTTTTAAATGCTTGTTTTTGTGACTTGTTTCAGTTGTTTTTTTGGGGGGGCGGGGAGGATATAGAGTTATTGACCCCCAATATGCGTGTATGTATATATAGCTAGCTACTCGGGTGATAGGCTCAGATGATATAGCTAAACAGTAGACGATATATAATAATTCTAGTGTTAGCAGGGACAGCTATGGTTTAAAGTCCACCACAAACATCTGAAAGGCAATGTGGGCGAGGATGCCTAGATGGTCATGGGAGTGCACAGCAGTGGTGGTACCGACTCCATTTAATGCACATCATGGAGGTTAGTATGGTCTACAACGGTCTAGCAGTTGTATCAGTGTTCTAACTATTATAACATAGCTACAGCAACTCACCTTGGGTCCATCATAAAGCGTACTCCAAATATTATAATAGTCTAAGCAGAACAGCTCATGCTTGATTTGCTTGAGAACGCTATCGTGTGGGTGCAATAGCCTGGATCCAGTAGCATTTCTTCAAGTTTGAATCATTGTAATCACTTCAGTCATTGTTGTGCTATCCTCTCGGAAGAAAGAAAGAAAGAAAGCTGAAGATGATTTGCCAGTTTAGCGACTTGCCAATTTGGTACTTCAGCGATGCTCTCTGACAGCGTTAAGAGTCTTGTTACTAATGAGAACACTCGAGAATTACAGGTAGGGTCCATAAAAGCCTAAATATAGGGCAGAGTTTTGAACATATCACTTTGTACACATACAATGGGGCAGCCTTTTTTTTTTGGAGCCATCCCTATATATGAGGACTACTGTACTCCATAATATTACAATGTTATAAGCAGTCTGCTGTTAATCTGTATGCTAATGATATGTACTACCATCTGCACTTCATCCAGATATTCTGATCTCAGACATCGGACTAAAATAGTATTAGTGTAGATACTAATCTAGTCTACCAGCATACCAGTTACAGCCCTCCACTGTGCCTTTGCAGATCAGTGGGGTGTTCCGAAAATATCCTCGGATGTTCCGTATTACCCACAATAGTGTAGCGTAAAATTAATTGTGCAGTGCTGAAACTTGGTTTGTAGTAAGTACACTAGTTGTTGTTTATGTACAGTTTGTAACTTGTATCCATGAGCTAGCTATTATAGTTTATCGTTGCTGGGATCCCAGAGGCTCATAACACCCCCATTTCCCTTAGTAGTATGTAGTTTGCCACTTAGCTCCGCAAGCATTCACCAAAACAGAACAGCAGTCAAGATGTACATGGTTAATTGTTTGTATTGAAAGTCTATGTATGAAGGTCTGGTATACGCCTTTCTTACTCAGCAGCACAGATAGGATCTAGATCAGCTTGTTTGATGGCAACCAGCTTGCCTAGACATTTTAGCAAACATTATTAATTTCCAGCATGTTGAATGCCTACTCTTCTGGGGAGCAGAATACCTGATATGTAGATGGTAGTACAAGTTTAAACTCTAGCTACCAACACTCACATAGCATGTATGGTCTCCTAGATGGATAGGCTCAGATATTTTATTGTACACAACTGTTGATCACCAACCTGTGGCTCCTGTGGGTCTTCCTGGTTGCTGTGCTGCTCCTCAGTGCTTTCCTTCCCAGCAACCATCATTGCATTGTTAGTTTCAGTGGTAACCTGTACACCGAACAAATTTAATTGTTAGGATCCATAAAATGGCATAATAACTGCTTGTTACTTTACTGCTACTTGTATGCCCTGGTGACTTGTAATTTAAATCTTACATGCCTATAATTAACAGTCTGCCACTGGTAGCCATAACCCTACTTATACCATACTGCAATGAAACTGATTGGCTCACAATCCACAATTCAGTAAACAAGGATATTAAATGTATCATCTACTGAACATGTACGTATGCTAACGTTAAGCATGACAAATAAATTATCCCTTACAAAAATATGCACATGTGCAGCTCGCATTTGTACTTTCTTGCTGTTTGCAAGACACATATCCATATCATGTGTAGTGAGAGTGCTACGCACTAAATATGAGCAGAAGTGCCAGATGGTAGTGGACATGATCCACAGAGTATATGTGTGTGCCTCACGTGTATGTGGTGTTGGCAATGCATGCATAATAGTATTCATCACACCACTATATTACACTGGCGAAGAGCTCACCCAGAGGGCAGGCTGACTCTATTCCTACCATGAGGTTTGAAGGTTTGGATGGTGCCACAGAGGACTTTGATGCTGATATACTCCCCAATCCTTTACCATCTTCTCAATGTTCAGGCATCCCTTCATCTACGTAAGACTTCTCTCTCTAAGAACCAGTGGACTTCTTGCCCTCCGATTCCATTCACTACCCTTCCAAAAAAAATTCTTATAAACTCCCTCCCTCAAAATGTTTGGATCTAGATTAATCAGAACTGGTCATCTTCCATCATAAATTCATCTCTTCCGGATCTGTGTCCCTCAGAACTATCATACACAACCTCCTCAGAACAGACAGAGTACCCTTCAACAGATTACAGAACATGTACTCTCAGCCACATCCCTTATATCCAGAGCACCTCTTGTAATTACTAGTATATACACGCTAAACATTACCATTACTTCAACTAGACTAGCTTCAGCTTTATAACTTCAATTACTAGGTTCCTGTGTACACTGATACTTAATACTCTCGTTAGCTAATTAGTGTGCAGTATTGAACTTTACATGCTAGAAAAAACACGTAATTACTATATATATACACTAATCATATTAAAAATTATTTGCTAACTATCTCATTGCATGCAAACTGTAAATATTCACAAACAACAAAACAAGACACATGGTGCCTCTTGCTAATCGATATTCATCAAGACATGTTGCACACAGAATAAGTTTCTTTTGCTATAGCTGCCGTTCAGTTCACCCCAGTCTGAATTGCTATAGTTTGCTAGAGCTAGCTGTTTGTAAGTGCTGGTTGCAGTATACTCCACGACATTAGAATTTACTAACTGTGTTGTTTAAGGTTAACCCGTTAGGCCCAACCGAAAGTATTGACTCTGTTCACTTCATTGGTAGTCACGGCAAGACACAATGCCCTAATATCAAAGGCGAGAGTGAAGAAACTTATACTGCAAACTTCAGAACTGTCAGGTCATTTGTAGGTCTAATTTGTAGTTGTACAGAAATTTCTAAGCACTTTGTAGTTTCATACGATATTGAGAATGGAGACTTCTCAGCCTCCTTTGATCCTGCGCATACAGGGTCAAAGTTGTAAAAACCAGAAACCGACCATTATAATATACACCCGAGCTGAGAATGATAAGTCTTCAACCTCGATGTCTGGTACTGTCTACAGCCGAGAGAGATAAAAGTGTACAGTGTAACTGGAGTTTCAGTAACATTGGTTTCTTATGTTCTGGAGAATTTTGCAGTATGCGTGCTTTGGACTAGTACTGGTTAGTGGCTGCTTGCTGAAAAGTGAATGCATGCGGTAACAAATTTGTTGTATTTTTGCCTTCTGCAGTCTCTGCACTTTAATCCAGTGTAGGTCTTACGGCCATTTGTTGCGATTTAGTGGAGCATTGAGGACAAAAGCCTTACCCAGTCCTGAAAGTGGAATTAATGTTGTGTGGTAAACTGTGAATGTCTTCAGAGTTCACTGTTTGAGTGCCTTGGCATGCCTTGTGTTATAGCAAGCAGTTGGTTGTGCTACTTGAATGCCTTGGGTAATAGCATGCAGTTAGCTAACTGTTTGGTATTTAGCAAGCAGTTAACTGCTACGTATTTGCAACGCCTTGGGTCATGGCAAGCAAATACAATAAGCTAGCAGTCACTACAACTTCAATGTGTATGCATGGATTGATTGTACTAATGTGTAAACACAAGTAGACACAAAAGAGCAGTCTTTGGGAGCATAAAGTCTCTTTTTAATTGTAACAGAATCAGCATGGCTGCTAGAAGAAACCAAGAGACAACCTGTGCTGTTTGAAAACCTAGCGGCCGCATCGCTCGATTACTCCGCGACTGCCCTGGTCTTCTAGCGCTCTGATATTAGCTTGTAGATTGGCTGCATGAATTCACTGCCAAGTGTAAAGATTTAAGGGGGGTGTAAATAAATAATATAATGCTTGATATGAAGGAGGGGTCATAGAGGATTGAAACTTATACCATCGTGACTTTGGGGTAAAAACTAAAATTTGCAACCTATGAATTTTCAACCTATAACCTTAGTTTCTGTGAGGAGTTATGGCCAAAACAAAACTATACACATTTTATATGTCTGTTTATGGGACCCCATCGAGGCACATGTTCAAAATGGCGTCACTGGCAGTTACATGGATGGTGTCTTCAAACTTGTGGTGCACAAAGAGTCAGAGATCTGGATAAGTCTACCACATAGTTTTACCTTACCTCAGCTTCCAGAGTTTCTATAGCCTCTGGAGATATGAGTGCCAATAACTACGGCATAATTGAGTGATACGTATGAGTTTCGAGCAGACAGCTAGTCTCTCCATGCACTCCAATTACCTTTGCTTCTACTCGCCTGCTATACTTTACACTTAGCAGTACAATTACCCTCAATACTATAAAACTTGTAGCTGTAGCTAACTTTCTTAGTTAAAAATCAGTAGTAGACGTATTCTTACTTTGTCACTGTCAAGCACCTTAGTGCAAGGCAAGCATCTTCCAGTGTAGGCTGGAATTTTAGCTAGGGTTTATATGTATATAGCTATATGTGTCAGTCACGCTTAGGAATGCAATCTCGAGATTACGGCACATATGATATTTTCAGGAAATGGTGCCTCTGGCCAGAGACTTGGCTGCTGGTTTCGACTTGATTTTCTTGAGATGACCCAATTCTCTTATGCTGAAAAGTATACGTAGAAGAAATCTCATGAGAATTTGCAGTTCTCTCATGAGACTCCCATGACCTTTTCCATAAGTGTAATTAATTACCTGCTTGCAATTCAATGAGACAATAGCTCTGCAAAACTGAAATTTCAACTTGATTACACATGCTTGAGGTTGAGTTTAGGTGTAGGTTCTCTGTTATACGTACTGTCGTACTCTCCAAATACCGTATAGCGGGAAATTTTCGCAGGTGCAAATTTTCACGAAAATGCCAAAATGGCTTTAGTTTTTAAATTTGCAGTTTTTATTTTCACGTCAGCCCGAATAATAATTGACCACGCCCCTTCGTCCTGTCACGACTAGCACCGCTCAACTAACTCGCTCTTCACGCGTCAAAGAGAAAGATGGCAGACCGAGTGGACGGAGTATCTTTTTATGTTGAGGCGATGGTGAGAGGCTACCATACTAACAAAGATATCTGGGGCCGCTGTTATTGGTGAAGAGTTGCCGTGCCAGAGGGAAGTTCGTAACCGGGTCGATACTTTCGCTGTGGCTGTAATCAGCATCCTTTATAGCCACGGGGCTAACAGAAGCAGACAGAGATCCACTGGAAGCTGGAAGGACGTCTACCGTCTTGAAATAGCAATAGAGGGCCATTTTCTTGGAGACAGCTTCACGTGTTGGCAGTTCAAAAGTTCACTGGTTCAAAATTTCGCAGTTCTTATTTTCATGAAATCGGCCTGGGCGCGAAAAGCGCGAAAATTTCCCGCTATATGGTATGTACCAAAAACAGCGTGTAGTGGCAAGCACTCACCTGGGTACACTTGAGAATCACTGCCAAACAGTTTAAGAGAACACCCATAAGTGTAATTAATTGCCCGCTTGCAATTCAATGAGACAATAGCTCTGCAAAACTGAAATTTCAACTTATGTCATTTTTATCATTTGTGGTTACTACCATAGATAATATATCCTCATATCTATGTTACTACGTGTTACATGTAATTAGTAAGAGTTCATTTTTAACATAGCTTTTCATACTGGTACCTGTACATGTGGCTGTAGAGCAATACCCATTATTAGCTACAGGAAACCAAACTCGGTGAAAACATAGAAAACAGTGTGTGTGTGTGTGTGTGTTCGTCCGCAATTATCACGTGTGCTAAATTATGTCAAGGCATTACTATGCTACCATAGCCATGAGCAAAGCTGCCACAGTGTAAGCTAATGGAAGTTTGCAGGCTCAAAGTAAGTCAAGCTAGCGTTGTTTCTATTGTGGCAAGTTCTGATAGCTACATGTAATTGGAAGCACTGGAAGTGGTACAAGATGAGATTGTGTAGCCAAGTCGATCAATTCTACAGCAGCATTTTAGCTTAGACTGACCTGTTGCTGAGCGCAACCTTCAGTTAGAGACTTATATGAAATTTACCCGGCTAGTTATTAGAAATATCAGTCTTGTCCACATTAGAATCATTACAATTGCTTCAGCCATTGTTGAACTACTGATATTTCAAAAACCAGCCGGGTGTTTTTTACATTATCCACCTATTATATTAGTAACAGTACATTTACCCCTACAGATAAGAGTGTGATTATTCCATAATCGCACACTTTTTGTATTCGCACACGTTTTTAGTTCAACAAAGGCAGTAACTACAGAAACTGTAATGATATGTGATTAACATAGAATCACATGGATTCTTGTACCATTTGGGAATAATTGTATTTGCAATAGGCAAAATTGCACTTGCTTTGCTCTAGCCTCATTCCCAGGCCATGTGGTAAAATTCGAAAACTAGAGCCTGGGAACGATCGCTCATGCAATTACCTTACCTAGATTGCTCATGCAATTATTCCCAAATTGCACTCAAATCCATGTGATTACCCATACAAATCTTTGAACTGATCCTATATAGAGTGACCCTGTTCCACATTCAGCAACACCCCTCAGTGCTCGAGGCAGCTACAACTACGAAAAATTGCGTGCAGCAGCAGGGTCATGGAGCTCGCCAATGCTGCAGAAATCTCACCAACAGTTGTTTTAGAGAGTGCAACAATACATATAATTGTCCGATCTTCGATATATATTCGGACTTATGTTTGGAAGACCATAGCCAGAACCAAGCAATGGAAGAACACCAAACTTGGAACTCAGAGTGCCAATGTTTTGTGGTATCAATCGAAGGCCCCACCCACTTTCGGTAATTTATTCATACGGCACTAGCACTTCCAATTATACCTGTCGTCCAAATATCCATTACTTATCTATCAATCATTTTGCACACATTCAATGTGGTGGCCACTTTTTTTAATGCCATTCCTATATGGAGTACAACCACCGTACTCCATGATACATGCAGGATGCTTCAGTGCAGCACACACACATGCAGACACTAAAGATGCCGTTCACAACTCATTCTGCACATAACACAACCTGCTCATGTGTAGCACTGAAAGCAGCATATGTGTGGCTTGTACTGCAGCTGCATGAGCCTTTTGGTAAGGGATTGGCTAATGGTTACAGGTGAGAAGATAAAACTTAAATGGGGGCTAAAGACGTGGCTTGGTAGGGGGTGGCTCAGTATGTAGTGGCTCAGTACATACATATACCTGGTGGCTATAGATTAGTTGTGCAGAGAATTGATGGATGTCTGGGCTCACAACATTATGGTAGTTGCTGGCAAGTAATCTTGCAGAGTGGGGGTCGAATCTGAGTGAGTTTATGTATATATATATATATACATACACTACCTCATATCTATGTCTGTAATGCTTTCGGCCCTGGGGGCCACCTGGGGGGGAAGCACGTGTTCAAGATGGTGTCCTGACCAGTTACATGGATGCCGCCTTTGTACTTCCTCACACTCTGAGTTTCAAGTTTGGTGTTCCTTCGTTGCTTGTTTCTGAAGCTAGATCCTTTCAAAGTTAAAATTTGGACACAACTAAGATCGGACAATTGTATGCAAATTGTCCGATTTTATTTAAATTCCCTGTTTCTTCTCTGAAGCAACTGTCAGTGAGATTTTTGCAGCATTGGAAACCTGTTGCTGCATGCCAATGCTTTGTAATCATATAGTTCCCTTAACAGTGAGGAGTACTACTGAATGTAGAGCAGGGTCACTTTCTCTATAACTGCAGTGAATTTTGTCGCTGTTTTCGCCATAGACATGCCAATATACTCTCTAGCACTAGGATATTAAAATGTACGGGTCCTCAGCAGCACAAAGGTACAAACCCAATGTATATACGCTGCGCGGTTCTCAAGAAGAACTGTTCTTCTTGATTTCTTTTAAATCTGAAGCTAAAGTTTTTAGTGGATTGAAACAGGCAGAACAGCTCTATCCTTGGAATAACACACCATATAAATATTGGGCTTGCACCATTGCGCTGCTGAGGACCTGTACATTCCAATGATATCTGTAGCCTAGTGCTAAGGATGTCTACGCTATAAACAAAATTTACTGTCCAATTATAGAGAGAGTGACCCTGCTCCACATTCAGCAATAACCCTCAGTATTCAAGGCAACTAGGATCACAAAAAGTTAGCATGCAGCAGTAGGGTCGTGGAGCTTCCTAATGCTACAGAAATCTAACCAACAGTTGCTTCAGAGAAGAAACAGGGAAAGGAGTCTGACAATACACGTACAATAGACCTTTATCCATTGGGGGGTAAAGTAGGCACTAAATGGAGAAAATACAAGAAAACATGTGTTTCGATGTAGTTGCTTACATGAAAACATAAGAACATGCTTGTTTCCTTGTAATTTTGTAGGCTTCCAGCGTGCAGCACTTTTACCCCCCATTACATCATAACGGATAAAGGTCTATTGTCAGATCATAGCTGTGTCCAAACTTTAACTTTGGAAGGTTCTAGCGTCAGAACCAAGCAGAGCAAACTTGGAACTCAGAGTGATCGAAGAGCCCCCGCCCACTTCTGGTAATTTACACATTTGGTGCTAGCACATCCGATTATTGCGAAAATCACTTACTTACTCAATACATATGTAGCAATAGCCAATAGCAAAACATCACCATTCTACAAACTATATTTATGTACGTGATGGTTCTGCAAGACCAATGTCCAAAAATTAAAGTATGCAGCAAGTATACATGTACTTTATTATACGTACCTCAAGAGAAACTCTGCAATCAGGTTCAGTGAGGTTTCTCATAATCACTTCACCACCATTATCAGTGGCTTCAGTCAGAGGGTTGGTCACTCCACCAGACTTTAAAACATCCTTTTTGATCTTACTCTATAGAATGGAATAAATCCTGCCTTAAGTATGTATACACAATCAGCATAACCACGTTCTATAACTAGGAATACGCAAGCACAATATGCTTGCGGAGATTTATATGCAACAGAGAAGACCTGTTGAAATTATGCTGTACTACGTGCATCAGTAAAGTGTGCATTTATAAATGCTAGCTAGGTCTCTAAGCTGCATCACAATTGCAATATGGAGCCCCGCATTGCACCTGTACCCCCAGGTAATAAATTGGATGGGAGAGTAGTATTCTCGCAAGCCAGCCAGTTATGAGAGTAACTAAAACCGCATTACCAGCATAATTATCAGTGATGCCGGAGAAGCTACGATACGAAAAAGCAACTGGACTTCGGGAGACTGATGACTCTATCTTCAAGGATTAGCCATGGCTGCTGTGGGAGAGTGGAGAGATGGGCTATGCTGCTTGCAACTCACATTCACATCGCCCGATTGTGCTGTCTGTCTCCAACACCTATATCTCTACTGATACAGAGGCTACACAAACACTACTAACCCGAGAGCTATGGTAACCCTTCTCAGAACGGCGCTTAGCGGCAAGTACTTGCCTCGAGCGCTTGAGAATCACTGCCAAGCAGTTTGATTTGTTTCAGAATGCTATGGTGTGGGTGCAGTAGCCCGGAAGAAATACTGTTCCTTCACGTTTGAATCATTGTAATTGCTTCAGTCAATATCGCGGTAGCCCAGCTGAAGCAGAATCATAAGAAAAGGAACAATTTGCCCGTTTAGCGACTTGCTGATGTGGTGCTTCACAGGTGCTCTCCAGCAATGCTAAGAGTCTTGTTACTGATGAAAACACTCGAGAATGACAGGTATGGTCCACAGAAGCTTATGACTAAATCTAGGGCAAAGTTTTGAACACATCACTTTGTACACATGCAATGGGGCAGCCATTTTTTTTGGATCTGCCATCCCTATATATGGAGTACTACCGTACTCCACGATATGCAGAAATTCATTACTTCTATCACTTTAGTGCTGCATGTTAAATTTACATGTGATCATGCAGCCAAACTGCAGAGCAGATGGGGACTCTAGGGACAACAAATAACCTGACTCACCAAATGGTGCACTGGAGGAGGTAACCCCACATGCTGAGGATCTACAGTGACAAAAAAAACATAACAGAAATGATATGCTACTGTTATGGTACTAGAATTTACTTAATACATCTAAGATTGATATTTCATCAGCCAGGTGTTTTTACATAAATCATCCAACTGAAGGTTGTGCTCAGCAACAGGTCAGTTTAAGCTAAATGCAACTGTAGAATGGATCAGTTTGGCTACACAGTCTCATCATACACAGCTTCCAGCAAAAGTGCCGACACAGAAATTTCATAATTGGCTTCCAGTTAGCAATAAGAACTTGCCAAAATAGAATTATCATCGTTAACTACCACTCTTTTGCTGCCTAGGCAACACAAAACTAATCTAGCTTGATGTACCTTGGCCTATTGAACCTGCAAACTTCCAGTAGCTTCCACTGCACTCATGGCATAGTAACGGAATGACACTTGCGCACATGATAATTGCGGGCAAACACACACACAGACAGACGCAGGAATGTAAAGCAATCTTGGTACCAGCCGGGCGCACGCTTTGCCTGGCTGGTAAAAAGTAACATTGAAGTAACTTCTGTTACAATCCAGTCACAACCAAAATAAATTATTGTAACCATGACTCATAAATGTACTAACAATGTTTAGAGGACAGATATGTACATAGCAATAAAGTCAAATAGACGAGAGTAAGTGGCAGCTGCCTCACTCATTTAGGGTGTAAGTGAAATCACAGGGGAAATAAATATAAGATCATAAATTAAGTGATTTAACCCCCTGTAAGTCACCAATCGTGGAGCATGCCTAGCGTGATGGACAGTGAATTGATGTAGGAGCCCTGTGTGACAGTCAAATACAATTTTGTTGCAGCAATTGGCATGCAAACTTATTACATTGAGGGTGACTACTCTGCCAAGCGTAAAGACTGTGTACTGTAAGTACTGCGGGCGAGCAGAGATGTGAATGTAACAAATTGCGACCTTGGTGTGGCGAGATGCAAATATTTTTATGTGTCAGCTGTCACGAGAATAACAACAAACCCGGAATCATGTATATAGCAATACTCTTGGAGAAGCTATGAAAAAGTGACTGGTCCTTGGGAGATTAATGCCTCTATGTATCTGCACCATATTTTCAAGGATTAGCCACGGCTGCTATGGGAGAGCTAAGAGACAGGCTGTGCTACTTGCAACCCTTATGTGCATCATGGACAATACATTGTTAGTAAGTATTGTCCATGATGCGCATTGCTCGATCGTGCTATTCATATCTAGTGCTTGTATCTCAACTTAAACAAAGGCTACAAAAACTCTACTAACCTGGGAGATTCCTTGGTAAAACTATGTGCTAAACCTGCCCAGATCTTGGACTTTTCGTGTGTCACAAGTTCGAAGACAGCATCCATGTAACTGCCAGAGATGCCATTTTTAACACGTGCCTTGATTGCGTCCCATAAGGACACATATAAATTGGCAATAACTGTTTACACAAACTGAAAGCAGAGAAGCCTGAAATACGTTTTCTTAGTTTTTCACACAAGTATCACATGGTGTAAGTTTCAATCCTCACTGACCCTTTCTTCATATCGGAGCTATTTATATACGCCCCCTTTTTATCAGCTGGGCATGTGCGAAGCACGTGACCAGCTGGTACTAAGATTGCTTTACGGTTTTTGAGTTTGTATGTTTGTTTGTATATGTACATCCGCACGTATCATGTGCGCAATGACCGCATCATAATCCTTATCACGCAACAGTAGTCTACCAGTCCAGCAGAGCGGCTGCAATAAGTGCTGACATAGCAGTTTCACTGCATCTCCAGTTAGCAATCACAGCATTGAACAACAGCATATGTGTCACTATCTATGGCTGTATTTATCAAGGCCTTACCTGTTTGCTGAGAATTGGCTTGGATAACTCAAAAAGCAACTGGCTACATGAGACTACTGTGTATAGCTGGTTTTTAGATGTGAAATATCAACCTTATTCCTTAAATCTTTCACACTTGGCGGTGTTATCCACACTGCTTTGTCTTAATTCTAATGTTTGCCAAAGTTTGTTTTCATATAGTATCCATATACGTAAGGGACTAACCTATAGTTAGAAACAGGAAAATGATAATCCCATATCCAATAGTGATAAAAGCAGGCACAATGAATGACCAGCCCCATGGAGACTCAGCGTCAGCCCAGAAGGAAGGGATCACAATCCCCAGAATGCTTCCCAGCGGTGCATTCATAGTCCATAGTCCTAGCAGCAACCCTCGGCTGAGATTGAAAACAGTTTTAAAAATAACAGTCTACCAATGAAAGATTCTGCCTGGACAGCAAATAATATATGTGCATGCATGGGTACGTATGCGCATATGCGCATATGCACATGTGCATGCATATGTACATATACATAATGCAGATATGCATATCACCATAATCTTCAGGTACAGTATTATATGAATCAAACAAATATGACATGTTTACGTATATGATGCAATATTATATGAATTACACAAACATACGACATATGAAAGCCTTACCGCACTTCCAGTTGGGCCTAACCTTGACTGATTACATGTACATGTACATACATGTGTTACTTCTTACCGCTGTTTTCCAAACCAGTCTGCTACTACTGCCACCAATGAAGGCCATCCAGTTGACTGAAAATATAAATTAATAATACACAGTGTTAATATACATGTCCCTATTGGATTGGCAGTTGTCCAACACTAGCTAGCTAGACTAAAAGTCAGTAAAATTGGCATGATGAGAAAATCATGATTTAGCCTGTGGATATAGCTTGGCTTAAACCGCCGTACTACTAACACACTGAATGCAATGGGACTAGCTATACACGTAGGTTCATGGCACCCCCATCCATGCCTGCTTAACGCAAGTACATTTATGTACCTACTCTATGTCAAGCGTATGTATGTAAACTTATTATAGGAGTTTTATTTAGGCCTAGGGCTAAGTGATTGCAATATACATAATGATCGATTGAGATACCTTTTAGCTTTCATGTATAAACTAACTGTCAACTACTTAGTATGTTGCATACATCCTTAAACCCCTATCCTACTCCCCCAATCATTCGTACACTCCCACGCCCAGTTAAATTTATACCTGGGATACATTACATGTTGCAACATGCAAGGAAAGCAGAAAACGCAGGTAGAAAAGGCTGCGGTAGAAGACAGAGGTAGACAGTCAGAAAACCCGGGACCAGGAACTAACCTAGCCCACAACTGCAAAAAGCTCAAATGATTGAGGGGAGATTTAAAAATTGGGTTCAGTACTACTCACATGACCTTCAATAATATACCAGTTGGCAGTCAATTACGGGCACTCAGTCAGAGCAAATAATGCACTCGCCTGCTCCTCTTATTGCCATCAACAATTTGCTTTTGCTTGGTATGTTGCTTAATACACACACACTCACACACAACTGTTCTGTACATGCATGCACATACCTGCATAATTCCTCCAAGTATCTGGAGCACTATGAAGTAAGCAAGATGATGGATATTGGCAAAGTAGGCCACTCCCAGCAGACCTGTGGCTATACCACTACCTGCAAATGGTGATGATAGTCAGATACGTACATAAAATTAATATCAAGACATTTACACACCAAAAGTCCTTGAGTATAATCTGTCCTTGGCACAGATACACTTAATCTTTGTGGCTTTGTGATTATAACGTACGTACATGTGAACAGCTACATATCTGCAGTCACACTGGTGGGCTTCTATTCCCATATGTAGACAATGCCATTCCGATTGTTTTGGTGATTTTTGTATGTCCATTCTGCTATTGCCCGCTGGTCAGGTACGCATGTGCTATATAGCACCAATGTGGCTCAATGAGGCTAAAACAACTCTCTGCAGTTCACACTGGTGCATGCTTCCATCACCATTTTTATTCTAAATTAAATCAATCCCCTAGTCCTAGTCAGATGAAGTTGCAGGGCCAAAGGTTAACCTTTGGTAATCACGATCGTTTAATAATTGGCTTGTATGGTGACAAGTAAGAGGCCCTCACCTAGCGAAACAAGAAGTTTCCTCTCTATAGCAGTATGGCTTGACTTGTGAATTAACTACATTTATTCTATACTCCACCTGTGCATAACATTAATGTTACATAGAGCTACCGTGCAATATTATCCCGTATTGCACGGGCAAATACGCATGTGCAGTTGAACCGTAAATTTGAATTTCGTAACTTGATTGGCTGAACAGTGGCCGCATTTTAGCCGATTTTCATGCTGTCATATCACGACAACCATTAGCGAGACACGAATGATTCTTCGTACAGTGCAAGTACTATCTGTGAAATAAAGGAATCCCACGCTAGAAGTCTATAGCGCTCTCCGTTCCAGAGATACACACCTCAGTAGCCTCGCCATTTTCAAGAACTTGCCGCGTGATCGAAAATTCCGCGAACTCCGCCCCATATCTTCCTCGTGGTTTGGCAGAATGACTTTATTTCCGAGTTAGTACTACAGTAACGCCTCCTGTAAAAACCACCCACGTTTCATTTTATACATTGTTTTCTGAATTATACATGCCATGTAGATCATTGTGAACTATCATCGCTGTTTGTAAAAGTAATAATATTATTGTGCAATGTTATGTGCATGTATTATCCAGCTATGGTCAATGTAGTACAGCTATATAGAATAAATCTCTTATTACACGCATTCCCATGCAATACGGCATATTGCACTCGCGCAGGGAGTATTTTTACTCGTCCTTCGGACTCGTGAAAATACATCCCTGCACTCGTGCAATATTCTCCCGTATTGCACGGTAATGCGTGTAATAAGATATAATACATGTATTCTTTCAAAGAGAAGGATAACAATATTAAGGCTATTTGTTTATCATCAGGATATATGTACGTAGGAGAAACTACACCTGTGTTAAGCACAAGCTGTGTAAGATTCTTTGTTGATTGTTCATGTCAAAAAAGTACCAACTTCATAGCATAGACCCACCTATTGCTATTATTGCCACCTCATTACTGTGATAAACTGAAGGGTTATACTCAGTTTTGTGCATGCACAGTAGTTAGAGCATGCCCAACTGTTCGTTTTAGTGGTTGTTTAGCGTCTCTAGCTAGTTGGAGTCAGAATTCGAAAGTGTGCTGTTCAGTCTTGTGGAAGCAGTTTTTTGACATCTTTCTTGAGTGAGGCAATGGGCTTTCAGGTGAGCTTCCTGGTTAATGGCAGGTGAGAGGGGACTAACAGGTCATGAGCCTCTGGGAGTCTTGGTGAATGCCTCTCTGGTTCTCTGTTGGCTCTTACAGGTTGATCTCGGTGTTTTTGGGATGCTTGGCAATGGCAGCTCTGTTTTTTTATGGCTGCTACAAATGATGGTAAGCGGCTCTGTAAGTTGTTGAGCAACAATGACATGGTGGGGGCCATGCAGGCAGTGAAGAAGCCAAGTGAGCTCCACGCCACAGCTGCAAGTTCAATGCCCACGCAAGTCATCATCTCAGTGACTTAAAACACTGCCTTTCTTGCCTTACACCACTGTTTCAGTAGGTTTCTGCTTTCTGAGCAGCCAGCTACTGCTCTTATCAGTTTAGTATGAGTTTGTTGTGATAATACATGAAGTATTTCAAGACCTTGGCCATTGTTTCAGTGCCTCATCGCCCCAGGAAATGGAAGAGGTGTGTAGATGATACTTTCTCCATCATGCTCAGAAGTGAAGTGGAGCCTTTCTTAGGACATTTGAATACCATAAGGCCAGTTAACATACTATATAATTCACCATGGAACAGGAGTCTAGAGGAGTTCTGCCTTTTTTGATGCATTGTTATGTTCAAAAAGATAGAGAACACGTGCTTTAGAATACTCTTGAAATCATAGAACACCCCATGCACAATAGCTACACAATTTAAGAGTTCTCTGTACTTGCTCTAGTTGTTGATTGCGAGATTCTTGTTGCTGTGTTAACTAGCTGGGGCTGCACTCAAAGTACGTACCACATAATTGGCAACGAGGATGGGGTCCCATGCTGAGCTGTGAGAGGCAGCAGACAGATGGAGGCAACATTCAAAGAGTTCAACAGCAGCAAAGAGAAATGGCCCCCAGTACATCGAATAGTTAGGCAGAGGCAAATGAGACTGCCAATGCAAATATGAAGGGAGCAGTCTTCCTATCAGCCGTGGGGGCAGCTACCTACGTATAAGCTTCTCCAGAAAGCTGGGCGAGAAGACATAAGATGAGCTGGTGTGGACTCTGACCTCTCACCATAATCCAACATCATCGGAAATCGTGGAACGCTCCAAGTTTCATTGCCATCCCGCATTGTTTGAGTGAGCAATGTCATCAAGCAAAAGATCAAAGAGGCCATCTGCATCAGATTATGCCCACTCATATGTAACATTAACACAAACATGGGCTTAGAAGTATCAGAGTGGTAGCTGGCTGCTCTGACCTTTGTATTGAATGCTCATTGCATGCCTGAGAAAGACCATGACATGGCTATCAAAACATACGCAAATGAAGTTGCTACATGTATTTATCACTATAGAGACAGGTTGACAATCAGTACTGCACCACCAAGTGTGTCTTGCAAATAAGATCGATAGTCTTAGACTGCTTTCAAATACCTTTTTGAGGAGTATGGCCAAGGTTGACCTTTATTCAATAAGGTCCCACGTGTCAAAGTAAATTGATTTACTGTGTGAGTATAAAGGTAGGCTTGCAATTAGTAGTTTACTATTATCTACGTACAAGAAGCCAATGAAGCAGCACTATTCTGTAGTCTAAGCCAGCTACTGACTCTTCCATACCTGACACCTGAAAGGTAAGTTGTTAATTAATATCAGCACAGAGTAGCTGCTTCACTATTGGTTGTCATACAGCACTGACAGTGTGGCATATGCGTACGTACATATACACCTGATACATTGTATGTATATGACTCATTCCCAGTCTTTCCTGCCACAGATTTTATCTCTCAGCCATTGAGAAACAAAGCTGGGGGAAGGAAGAACTGGGAACAAGGCTAACTGCCAAGTGAATGACTAGCCCCTACTGGTTAGTGATGTACAACAACCAATCTACATGTACATACCTACGTACCTATTAGTCCAAAACTGAGTAAATACCTGAGATTCACCCTGTCACCAATCCAGCCACTGTAAATACATGTACGTACAAGAGACAATACAATCACTTTTCAATCAAATGACACATTTTAAAATCCACATACATGTACTATATTCAGTTCTTATTGCTCTAGATTTTTGGGGGCTCGTCAAACTCTACAAAACTTAAGGTGCATGGTGCCCTGGTCATTAAAATACCACTAAAATTAAAACACGGCAGCATTGAATTTATAAAGATGACAGCTTTCGCTGTGCAGCAGTTGTTTTGAAAGGAAATTGATTGGCCAGCACCTCAAAGTCAGTTTTCACTATTTTGGCTATAGTTGTAAGTTACAGCTACCTTTATTCAATGGTACTAAAGTGACAGTATCGGGAATAGACTGTCTGGCTGCAAAGAAAACTCTGTACAGATGTTACCTGTTGCCAAGAGTCGATCTACATAATATTGGTGTGGTTTGTATGTATTGGCTAAAGTATGAACCTTTTCACTAGGTAAGGCACTATCTTAATTATGCGAAACTTTGTCAGTGGGGTGTAGCACTTTCGTATGGGCACATGTAAGAGAATGTATACTAGCCTGCACCATAAGCTTGGACATACATGAGGTTGGACCACATACATGTACATGCATGTACATGACTACGTAAGTATCGCAGTGAGTGTCCCTGCATATTCGTGCAGAGTCTCTTAATCTCTTGCAGTGTTGCAAGACATTATACTAAACCAAACTGAAGCTTATTTAATAAATGAAAGTACCGTATATTGTCTAAAATTCGGGAGGTTTTTATTAATATAATCATGAGCCTCGCCGATTAAATTAGAAGTATAAAAATCATAATCACTGCCAGAAGTCTGAGGTGCCAAATAATTGGAAGTGTCAGTCAAGCAACTTGAAAGCTAGCCATGCAAAGATGTCTTCCCTTGTCGTCAAGATAGTACTGTGAGGCTACCACGTTTATACGGTATAATGTAGGAGGCGTTCATTGCACTACATGAGAGCGGCTATGACAGTAACAGACATATGTGATGGCGGTCTATTGTGATGAAGCCTGCTTAATTCCGCTGCATTGACTATCGCCAAAATTAGAGATTATAAATTCCATTTTTGTGAATGGGTGCCGAAAAATTGGTGCCAAATTATTAGACATTTAATATACGGTAAAACACCATACAATTATATTTACCAGTATGTACATACCTGAAGTAGAGTGCAATTGCATATGCAAACAACCACGAGTAGTCCAGACTACCCAGCAGTGTTCTGGCATAGTCCCCTTCTGAGAGATTGAAGAAAATACATAAATATCACCCTCTTTGAGTGATGACTTTACCCCATATAAATAAATGTTTGGTATGAAAGAAGGGTCACAGAGGATCGAAACGTATACCATTGTGATCCTTGCATGTGTAAAAATTACAGATTTTCAACCTAGGGTTTCTATTGAGAGTTATGGCCAAAAACAAAACTATATATTTTTATAGTGGTGCGCTGTTTTCAAGTAGTAGCATTTAGTCAAAACATTGGCTAAGTTTCTTTTCAATTAAAGTTCAGAGAACCTTTTTGCATTGTGCAAGACCCAATTCAGAGAACCTTTTTGTGTTGTGCAAGAACCAATTAACTGAGAAGACCCCTAATGCTCATCATCAAATGCCACAGGAGGTCAGGGGTCGACCCGAGCTAGCTCCACACTCTAGTCCCTTCAGAGTTGCAATCCAGCAATCAGGAAGCTATAGTCCTCCATCATCGTTGAAATACTCTTTAGCAGAGGTCATCTAGGATGTAGAGGGCCTGCTTTAGCAACAGCTCCTTGGGTCTTCCGGCCTGGTCCACTATTGAAGTCTCCTTCAATCTGATGGGGTGATGTTTCTCCCATGCACGTTCTGTAACAGACATCCCAACAGGTGTTAGGATGGCTGTAAACTCATTTGGAGGCAGATATTGCCTTATTTTAGGCCACAAGGGGTGTCAGGTACAAAAGATACATTTTAAAAATCAGCAGACATACGTAGTGCTTTATACTCCCTTGCATGTAAGTGCTACACTTTCAAACTTCAGAGGGCCATAGCTCCAAGACGTGTGCGTGGGGGGGGCACCCCAACAAACTGGGAGCACTAGAATCAGTGTTTTTATCTTTCAGATCGCGCAAGTCCCAAGATTCTAGCATACTCCATTATGGAGTTACAGCTGTTGAAGCATACAACACTTCCATTTGCAACTTTATTGCTGACCCTGGCTCCTACTAGTGAAGACCTCAGGTCTCCAGACACTCCAAATGAATTGACAGCCTTCTGACTCTTCACAAACTGTGGCTGTATAGTGTCTGCAGTTTGGTGATAAGCTCTGCTTCAACACTTGATGACGAGATGTACTGCCATCGACTTGCGGGTGTGACCTATTGCCATATTAAATACATGTAGGTGGACATCACCAACAATGAAAAAGAGCTGAGAACAGAACCACTTTTGTGGAAGTCAGCTATACATATACTAAGATAGTGTGAAGTTCATCATTAATGCAGGAAAGTCGCTACCTCCTCCAAAACTAATTGCTTTACGTACCCCACTTCTGCACATGTGGTGCACAGGGTAATAAGGCCAGCATTTCTTCTTTGTATGTAGTGTATACCTGTGATGGCTATACCCCTGTGTCTGTAATCCCAGTGAGGGATCGGTGCTTGCATAACCCGTATGTATGTAATGGAGACCCTCTGTACTGATCACATACAACTGGTCTGCTGCCAACATAAAGATACACTCACCAAAAGGAGGCCAGCCTTGTGGTGATGAGTCGAGTGAGGAGTTTGAGTAATTACTTTCAGAGTCAGCACACTCAGGACACAGCGCCACCTATAGGCAAAATTCAGAATGACTAAAATTAGTATTAGCCTTCCTATGGATTGTTTTTGAAATATTTTTTCTCGGCCACACACATCACACTACTGCTTACCTTCACTATACTGAAAGGCTTCCTTGCAATGTAGTAGACAGTGTAGGTGAAGAACGTTAGAAAGTAGACCAAGACTTTATGGCTGCATGTGCATGAAAGTTAATGTAGACAATGCTACATGTAAGCAAAAGCTTCCTGTGCTAATTGAATAATAGTAGGTACTCAACAAAGAGTATACACGAGTGAGCTTTTGACACAGCTACATGATGTCACAAACATTCCAGTAATTGCAGCAGTCTCATTCCCAGTTACTTGGCACTTAAAACATTTCGTGCAGAGAGCCTGGATAAAACTTTATACTAGTAAATGTACATAAATGTACATGCATTCCCTAGCAATGGAGGTAGAAGCGGCGAGAATACCCAAAATATGGTTATAGTGAGCTTTACGAGTATCTTGCTCACGAGACCTACCCCGCACATGCAGACAAATGCACTGCCTGACACTTGGTTTTGTACTCACTGTAAATAGATTTAGCTAGAGGTCTTACTTTACTTTCATGTGTACTAAACTCAGTATGCTTATTCATTGAAGATAATTGTTGTTTTTTTCAATATGCTGTACTTGTTTGTGGATACAAAGTAAAAGTGTGAATAGATTTAGCTAGATGCCTTTTACTTTACTTTGATGTATACTAAAGTTCTATATTATATTTTAATATTCACTACACGTAAAAAGGGAACTGTACATGTTTATGGATAATATTACTTGAAAGTCAAAATTCATAGCTACATATAACCTAGTCTCGCGAGACTACATATAACCTTGTACCAACTTCTCTGGGACTAGCATGCATACAAGTTAGTGTTAGTGTAGGAGTCCCTAAATCACTAAAGGATCCTATATCACCCGGGCCCCCATAATATCTATTGTATAATATGATATATAATATAATATCTATGGATAATACTACCGATTTCGGGACCCCCGGTCCCCAGCGCTATGGGGGACCGGCCCCCCCCCCGCATTGGGCAGCGACTCCCCAGGCTCTCCCCTTAAAAAAAAATCGTTTTAAGGGAGGGCCTGGGGACGAGGCACACTTCCTGCCAGTCAGTTTGCAGAGGGCCATACCTCTTCCCCTGACAGCAAATGCACAGTCCAGTCTTCTCCAGAAACCGGATACCTATTGGGAGTTTTCGGCTGATGATTCTTCGCCCTGTCGCTGAAGGCGCCGTATCACCGCAATCCCTTACCTGTTCAGCCATCCTGGCAAGGTCGGCATGCAGCGACCCAGGATACTTAACTTACCGATAATTACTGTATAATGCTTATGTATGGGCCGTGAGACACGAGGGGCGGGGCTACGTCTGTCACTAGTCTGAGACTATATACGTCGATACCAGCAGACTGGCGTGGCCGGCTCCACCCACAATAAATAGTTTGCGTAATGACGTCACTAAGAATCTGCACGGCATGGCATTAACCGGACCGGACGTGAACGTTTAATATTGACAAAGCCTAAGCTGATCTTGAGTTGAAAGCTTGTTTCTCAAGTCATTGATATCGATCACATCATCTTCAGACCCTGGAATGATTGGGAACACTGATATTTTGTTGGTAGCAGCAGTACTCCTTTCCTGCTTTGGTATTCTTCCTGGGGTGAGTACATTTACTTCACTAATATGGTATACTGAGTTAACATATCATAAACTCTGGCGTGTGGGAAGGAGCATGAAGGGTGAGTCAGGACACTAGAGGATATGAATCTGCACGTGTTCTGCCGCCATCTTGGAAGTTAAATTGGGTGAATTATTCACAATCCGACCTGATCACCTCGTATGCCGTAGTCTCGTCCCCAGACCCTCCAAACACGCTCAGGGGGGAGGAGTAAAGAAAGGAGGGTCTGGGAAATAACTATAGGCAGAAGTGGATCCAATGCTGCCGTGAGTGTTGATGAGGGAAAATGTGCCCTGTCAAGTATGTGTGAAGTTGTGAATCTCATTACTTGGCTAGACCATCATGGCCGCTTGCTCTGAAGAAAGCGGTTGGTGCTGAGTAGCTGATAAAGGAAGAGAACCAAGCTATTAGGAGCTTTGGAACAATACTGCCGCTAGAGTATTTGACTGTCTGCGAGCGCACTCATGGCAGACCAGAGGAAGAAATTCACCACGAAGGGGATAGTGGCTGAGTTTGAATAGCTTTGTCTTGGAGGGTATATCGCAGCTCGTACAATTAAAAGCTGGTTATGAACCAAAGTCCTGGTGTATCTCTGCAGTGTAAATTGTTAAACAGTGAAGAGTACACAGCACTGACACCAGTGGCCTATCCAAGTAGATTTTTTCTCTTTCCCGTTATGGAGGTTGGATCAGGGCTACAAATTTTGCACACCATTGACAATGTCTAGCTAACGCCATGGCTAAGCTTAGTCTCGTGCCCAGATGTTCACGCTCCCCGGCAAAAGAATGTCTGGCGTCCTAAATCAAAATTTCTTGCCACAGACACCTTTCCACTTTGGAATTTCGAAAGGTTCAATCAGATGCTGCTTTCAGTCCTTCCATAAAGTTGCTATGTCGTTAGTTTGATGAATCTATTGGTCAATTCGATGAATAATACCGCGTATACAGTGACCAATCACATACAAGATTTACTTTCAGCAAATATGGAGTCTGTGACAAGAAATTTAGCTTAGAACACCAGCTGTTCTTTCACCGGGGAGGGACGTGAATGTCTGAGCCGTAAAATTGGCCTATGATGCAATTATTTGAAGCCCACTAAGAATCACGTAGTGTAATAATTGCTCCCTTTTTGCATTCTCCAGATCCACTTCTGCCTATAGTTATTTCCCAGACCCTCTCCGAGAGTGTAATCACATCCCTTACAACGGCACAACACTAAACTCAAAATTAAAGTTTCTCCACCTTACTGTATAGCCAGCACACTAACATAGAGTACAAGAAGAACTAAGCCTCCAACTGAGACTGTCACAACTGTTTCTTCCAGAGTATCTCGTGAGAAAAGTACGTCTACGGTATTTGTTTTTGGCATCAGCAATGTGGTAGGAGACAGATGGTCTTGATGTCTAGCTGTCATGGACTAGCTGATTAGCTCTGTTATAGCTCCTTGAGAGCTGACTGTCAATTTCAGTAGTCAATGTAGAAGAGCACAGTGACATCATGTACAATGCCTCTACATGTGCATCGCAGCAGTGAGGAAAGTGGGCTTTGCAGAGTATATGGTATTATTCCGGGAATCAATTTGTCAAAGATAGCAATTCCAATGCAGTCACAATGGTGCTATAAAGTATGTGGTTGTCAGAGCACTGGAGAGAGCTCCTTGAGTGACTGTACTGTGTAAACGTCTCCTTATGTGATAAACATGCTCCGTTGTTTCAATCGTAATAATAATGCGAGAATAATTGAAGCATAATAATTACCAGGAAAAGCCCTGCATAGAGGAATACAATGATAGGGATTTTCAAACCTCAAGTATTCCTACTACGTACCTTGCACATTTTGCCTTGCAGTTATTTACATTATCCTTTGAACTATGTATATCTGTCGCTGCTAATTAACACTCCAGAATAAGTTGTGAATGAATTAATTGTGTACTGTACATGTGTTAGCTATTGTCTGAGCCTATGACTGAGTATACATGAAAGTAGCTAAGTCCGTATAATTATATGGCTCACGTTGCAGTGTGCAACCACAACCAACCATACCTTTCTCCCCCCAAAAAACAACAAAGATTCACATTATAGGGATGGTTATTTATGCATAATTGCTGGGCAATTTATTACCGTAGACTTTGATGAAGGGCTTAACTATCATTTATTCTAACTAAGACAGAGCTGACTTACCTACTAATAGTTAGCCTAAAGGAATGTTTTTGCTGAAAGAATCAGCCCTACAATACTTTCATTGCTATAAACATTATGTAATCCAACTTCCGTCTACCATTCTGGAATTAGTTCTTCTTGCACTCTATGTTAGTGTGCTGGTAAGGCAGGGTAATTTAGATATTTTAGACGGTTAATTTAGTGTTGTATTATTGCAATGGGTGAGTGATTACACTCTCAAACCTTTCAGCATTGATACTGTACACTTTTATCTGCATGACATACTAAAGTTGCATTCAAATGATTTGTATATATATATGTCAGTTTTGAGCAATAAGTACACAATTTTATGGATTTTAATTCCTGTATCTTTTGACTTTTAGTTTCATGGTGCTTGTTACGTGTAGGAGCCGTCAGTAGTGTGATGTGTGCATCCTGTGGTGTTTTTTTGATAGTGCTTTTGTCTAATCATAAATTATAATTGTTGAGTTCATCATGTGTGTTGTGATGTGGTGCAATAATTTTGAATATGGCTGGTGTGGATAGGGATGATAATCTGTAAAGTATTGTGGTATCATTTTTGTAGCTGCCTTGTTTGATTGCAAGGAATGTCACCACCAGAAGCAATAAAATTTATGAAAGAACATATGTGGATGGAATCCCAAAAAAGCAACCAAACAAGGTACGTAGCTATGCTTTTTTTGGGATTCCATCCTTTCATTTTTTATGACTTTGTAGTTTGACTATAGAAGCAAACACTTTTCTATCAAGAAAGACATCTATCATTTACCTACCCATTATGGCTCTAGACTCTCTATACATTTGCAACTTTTACGAAGACTACTGTAATATCCTCAGTCTTTAGATACTCAGTATCATGACATTGTCATACGTATAGTTACTCCAATCCATGCCTCGCAGCCTTTCCAATTGGCCGGTTTGGGAAAGGGCCAATTAAAATGTT
Source organism: Phakellia ventilabrum (assembly GCA_963921505.1). Taxonomy (NCBI): domain Eukaryota; kingdom Metazoa; phylum Porifera; class Demospongiae; order Axinellida; family Axinellidae; genus Phakellia; species Phakellia ventilabrum. The sequence continues at coordinate 4,403,783 of OY997389.1, forward strand.
TCTCAGGCTATTATCTTTCCACACTTGCTTCAATTTTGTATATGGCTGCTGCCATTGTAGGTGGATGAAAGTCCAAGCATGCAATATTGGAAGAGTATGTAGCCCTAAATGGTTCATAAATGATCTTCAGCTACTATCCTCAGTGATTACAGTCTATACTTTCGTCACACCAATACTACATACGTATACTGAGCTATCGGACTACCTGGCTGTAATGTCTGAAGGACTTCTATTAGCCCGCTGCATGCTCAATTACTTCAGAAGTACATAATTTCCCACATGCACTATAGGTGACAATACAGAATGGAGTATGTACGCATGTAACACAATTTTATCTGAACATGCATGTAGTATTCATGCAGGTTGCAACTTTGAGAGATATGCATGTTTCATCCACAGGCACTAAAATATGAATGTGACAGCCATGTTATAATCAACATGCATGTTGCTTGTGTACCATTTCAAGTAGTGTTGGGGTGTTTGTAATAGTTATATCACAGGCACGAGGTTTGTATCAGATTTATTGCACTGGAGTCCAAGGGCCGTAGGCCTAGGGGCTTTGTGCAATATAACTGGCAGACCGAGTGGCCGTGATATGACTATTTTATATCCCGTGGACCTAGCAATGATGCTATCTAATGCCCTTGAGCAAGATACCGGTCACAGTTTAGCGCCTCGCTATGGTGCTAGGACGAACGCGTTTCTAGATCCATGCACAGCAAATGGTGAAGTATTAATAGTCACATCTACAAACCATCAATTCGAAGAAGGTCATTGTGAGTTAGAGCCAAGCATATGTACTACATCTCAGCCCCACCCCACAATTGCAAGCAATCAAGCCACACCCACAAGCTCGAGCTGGTAAGCTCTTTCCTAAAGTGCTATGATAGGGAAGAGAAAACTCACCTTCGCTTTCCTGGCATTTGCTGTATTATTTACTGAAGTCGAAAGTAGTGTAGTAGCTACTCCTTCCCACAAAAAGGCAGTCATTGACAACCGTAATATCGCCAAGCTTGGCAGCTGTGCACATCATTATACTCGCTATTCTTCCATGGAAAGTGTCATTCACGACACCATAATATTGTAGTAGTCTTCAACACAATCTGGCAATGCTGTAGCCTCGTTCCCAGGCTCTAGTGGACTCCACCCACGCAAGAGCCTGGGAATGGGGCTAGCAATCCTGTAGCAACATCTTCACTACATTTTTCGAGGCACGAAGTGTTGTAAAACGTCATAGGTGGAAACCAAATTTTTATCCGTTACTATGTGGTTACTAGCTGCAATAAATGTGATATTGTGCTGTAGACAGTGCAGTGTTTTTTGTTGAATGCTACAGTGTGTACACCATTGAATGAGTCTGTGTATTTGGTCCTATAAACACTTGAAGGAAGACATACATAGCTGCTATCTTGTGGAACTGTAGAGAGTATTGCCACAGCAGATAATGAATATACTACTTATGTACATACCATAGTGACATTCCACAATCTTGTATAGTAAGAATTACCCCTGAACACTGAGTTATCTGCATATTGTTACATGTACATATAGTATGTTCTTGAAATTGTGTTAAATTTAATACCATCTTACCAATGCAGCAAGACCTGATATCTTCACAAACACCTTTACTGCTACTGTCTACACTAGATGGAGCACTGGTAGGAGTGAACAAGAACACTGGGGAAATTTTATGGACTTTGCAGGAAGGTACAGCAGTTAGCTATACACTAACTTCCATATATACTAGAGTCAGAGGTGTTCCAAGAGCACATAACCCCCGCTCCTGCCAGTATACCAGCAATGGCAGAACTGAATGTTGATATACACCGAGTACTGCCTATACAATTGAGCACATATTGAGCCAGTGGTGGCGCGTCTTCCCATTGGGTTTTAAAGCAGAGATTGTCAGTAAGGAAGTGGCTGCAACACACATATTTACAATCAGCAGGCGTAGCACTTTCGTCTGACATAACATGCTATTCCTTACATGTAAGTGCTATGCTTTGTTAAACTGAGGCTACTTCAGTAATATATTCAAATAATGCCAAACTTCAGAGGCCCAAGGGTATCACCCTCACAAATAGGCATTGCTAGAATTGGTGACTTTGGTCTTTTAGATGGTGCCGTTGGCTCTTTGCTGTGGACATGACCCATTGCCGTATTAAAATGGTGGACGACATCGGCAATGAGAAAGAACAGGAAATGTGGAGAATATAACCGCTTTTGTGCTTATCAAGTACAAACACATCGTTATTATTGCACATGGAAGTTGCTAAATCCTTAAACCGCCTGTTAACATGTTGGAAAGGTACGTGTTTCAAAATTTCTTGCTGACAGACAGGAATTTTTTCTGACAGACAGGCCAACTGATTACATACCCCTGCCTCCACATACGCGGCGCTGGGTAATAATTCTAGTAGCTACGTATGTGCTTGTCACAGTCATTTTGAGGTTGTTGAGTCTTAGCACGAATAGATATAGCTTAGAGGAGACTACACACAATGGCAAGTTAGTACAGGCAAGGAGTGTAGCATGTGAAACGGGCATTGGTGCCATTTAATGCACATTAGAAGGCCTGAGGTCTAGCAATTGTGCCTCTTTATGTAGTTACACTCATATGACTATAAAGTACACAAGTAACAAAAAAACATTTAAAAAAATGAAAGAACATATAGGGATGGAATCCCCAAAAAGCAACCAAACAAGGTAGGAATGATACCACAATACCCTTACAGATTGTCATCCCTATATCTTTTGCCATTTTTGCAACTAGGTCTCATTATACGTAAGTGCTATTTGCATGGGACGACAGGATGTTAGATTGTGGTGTAGATGATTAGGTTTTTTAAAAACGTAATTTGGTATGTTGTTGCAGGTGGAAGAGTGTAAGTGTCATTGTAGGTGTGGATTGTGGTGTAGAATGTGGGGTAAGTGGTACATGTATAGTCTAGTCTAAGAGCGTGCATTGCTGCATGTGGAGGATAAGTTGTAGTTTGAGGGGGTGATGTGTGTTGCATTGTGAAGTGCTGCAATTGCCACATTGTATTGGCTGTGGCTATGGCTGGTGTGGCATGCCAGTGTGTATGTGTGTGTGTGTGTGTGTGAGTACATCACAGAGGTACATCTGCTAGATCTCGATGATGTAATGATGTGCATTAAATGGAGTCAGTACCCCTTAATTAGCTCTCACTGCTATGCGCTCCTACCACGTACAATCACTGCCCACATTGCCATGCAGTTGTTTATAGTGCCTATAACTTGAGTAGCTATGCATGAAAGCAGGAGCACATGAGCCACTGAAGGCGCTAAACATAGATTGTGCTGCTCTGGAACGTTCTGTGACGTTACGCTATGTATAGCATGCACCTTGACACGTCATTTCACTGTGTAAGCAACTACAAACATTACAAACTAGTAACGAAGGACTGCTAGTAGTTACGATAGCTACCTGTCTAGCCTGAACCTAGCACCATTTTGGCACAAAATGGTAAGCTGCTGACAGCGTGTACCACTTATGGAGACACATACAAATGCATCAAAATTAGCCACATACAAACAGCAATATCTTACCAAGTTACCATGCTACCTACAGTGATTTTCTACCATTTTGCAAACCAGAAAACACCATAACTCCTGCCTAGGTTCAAATCGCCAGCATACTGGAAGTCCATACGTGCCCATACATACACGTTTACTTGCAACATACAACAGCGAGTTTTACGGAAGTATTCAATTTCCGTATGAACCAATTTTCTGTACTCGACTCTTATGTTCCGCATATCTCAGGAACTGTTTCAGCAATTTGCATAAAACTCGAAATACAGAATAACCATTAATAAATCTCGCAAACGGCGCAAATCCGAAGGCAGTAGCATGTTCCTATGCAAACTTCTTAGACTTCCTATCCCATCCGGGTTCTTGCAGACCTGCTGAGTGATGCCATATTTCCTGTAACCATCTTGGAGCTGGATTGGCAAGGTATTTTCTAGCAGAGTATGACACAATGATTGCATGCAGTGCAAAAAAAATGTGTCCTTAGATGCTGGGGTGAGAAATATAGTCATACGTGTGAGCAGTAATAACACAATTTCATGATTAATACAAAACCCAACAGCATAAAATTTGCACATAGTATTTTAGGGTATAGTGCATGATCATGTTGCCGAAAATTACACCCTGCCATTTACAGTTGCTGAATGAACATTTTACAAATATTTTTTCTAGTACAATGCTGATATAGCATCCTGATATGGCATCATCCAACAAGTATCACAAAGGTCCCTGCAGCCCTTGTGTTCTGTGTAGTGCAAAAGCCATCAAGTACACACACTCTGAGAAAATGATAGAGGCAGAAATGGCATTAATACACAAATTCCAAAAGAGGGATATTTCTCAGGCATGTATCTGTTTACCTTGTGCTAAACAAGTAAAACGGAATATAAGTATCCCAATTTCCACCCACGATGGCTCCCCAAAGAACCAAAACTTGAGAAATGATGCAGCATAGAGAAATGCAGTAAGACAGTGTACAGAAACAATAACCTTGCCAACACAGAAGATATCCACAAAGTGCTTCAGGAACGGGTAGTGGCATTCAGCTTTGAACAATCTTGATCATCCATTGGACACTGCAAGGAGCAGTACCTTCTGTTGTACTTGAGATTACACCAGTTCTCTCCCAGTAAGTCGTGTAATGAAAGCCCAAGAAAGGTGAGCATTTCAATCAACATTACCCATCACCAAATGAGACTACCTATCTGCTTGACATGCTACAAGTACTTTAACAGTATTGTAAAGCAGATTACAGGAGAACTAGGTAGAAGGTACCACCCATGTAAGCATCCTCATTGCCCGAATTGATAAAAGAATAGAGGACGTAAGCAAGGTTCAAGTTACATTGAATGATAATCTTGAGCTGATGATGTGCACAACTGCAAAGAGGCTTGCTGAGGTAATGAAGTCCGATGGGGCAATTCTATTATCTGTTTTGTACAGGAAGTTCTATGACAAAGTACGCAACAAGGCTTCACTACTTCCCCACCTTAGTTCAACTCCTGACCAATGGCTCCTTTCTAGGCTGAATTCTCTGTTTGGAGACAGTCTACAGGTCCACTGCAAGCAGGACCGATATGGGTCTGTGTTATTTCACAAGGATTGTGATCTTGTTAAAGCTCTTTCAACAGCTTTAGGAAAATGCCAGACCCTACAGAAGCAGCTGAAAGAGCAACGGGTTGAGACAATTTCTAAAGCTACTGAACGCCAACTAAGTATGCAAGAACAGGTAGACAATGTAGCTCACCATTTGAATGGTAAAATTCATCAGCAAGCTAGCCACTTAGTAGCTACTTATCAGAATAATCCAAAACAGTATACACTGCTCAACTTGGAAACTCCAGTGTCTTGTTGCGATCCAGTACTCCTTGATTTCATTAGGCAGCTCACTCAGACAGTTTGTGAAAGTTGACGGAAGTTGTTTTGTGATGAGAATGAAAAGGTTACTACAAAAACGATTCTGCAGGTATACATTTTGTGTGTTATGCTGTTCTGCACAAACAGTACATGCAGTATACACCTTGCATGTTGTGCTCACTGAGGCTATTCTCTGTCATGGAGGCTCCACTACCATTATCTGGCACTGTATCTCAAGAAGAGATATTAAGAGGCAATGGGACACAAAAGAGACAATTCTCATTACCTGTAGCATCCCCAATGCCAGTGGAGAAGCATAAGCACCGACGTCGCACCCTAACAGAGCAACCATCACCTCATACCCACATGACTCAGCCTCGTCTGCAAGATAGTCCTATATTTCTTACAGACGAATATCAAGCCCAGTGTTTGCCTCAGATGACAATCCACCACTACAGATTGCATGCTGTTGAATACTTGAACTCTTAACAGAGTTTACTTCCATTTCTGGAGATTTTGACATACTTGCAACAACCTATTCACTGGAGAGCTAAGCAGCTCCTATGTTGATTTTCTTTCCTGCATGGAAGCTCTAGCTAGCTAGCTAGCTCTCACAGCAGCAGGATACAATCAATTTCTAGTTTCAGTTTGTGTTTTATGACTGTTTTGCCTACCTAGGCCTTTACACTGCTTTGCGGTATCGCAATTAGGATATTCGAAATGGCAGCATTAAGTTAATGGTAGCAGTGTTTACAGCTCTTGATCGCCCTTTATATCAAAGGCTCCACTAATGAATTCACAGTGCATGCTGACTGTCCTAAGAAGCCATGCTATGTACATTGTATGTGTTGATTATAATTACGAAGCCGTCTCAAGTGCTGACTCAACATGCTTTTTGTGATACGCAATTCATATGCCACACGAGCAAGAGCGCATAGAAAATGTCTTCGCGGGGAACATTTTGTTATGCGCTCTTAGCGAGGTACGCCTAACAACGAGGTGCACTTAATTACGAATATGAAATTGGAGTGTGCTTTATTTGAAGTATGTGCGGTCCTTGTCAGAGATCAGCTGGAACAGGAGTTTTCTTTTCGATGCGAGAGTATCGTTCGAGGGCACTATGTCTATAAAGGTGCGCTGAATAAAAAATATTTTGATAACAGAATCAAACCAGCGCCTAACAGCGAATATGCGCTTATAAGCGAAGTGCGCTTAACAACGCGTGAGTATGGTAGCGACCTTCTGCTGGAGACATTGTTTCAGTGCTCAATCTATGGTACAAATGGACTCCAAAGAATACTAGAGATCCGCTGCCTTCTTTCATTACCTGAGAACTGCAACTGTGCTCACCCCACTCAAACGAATCTTGAATGTTACATGCATGTTTCAGCATACTACAGGCACAGTATTTATGCATATTTCATGTATCACACCTGAAACATGCAAGATGCTTTTCATCTACCATCTATGAGATATGCATGTTTCAGGCATGGAACATAGATGTTTCATACGTAGATAGTGATTCATGCGTGGTGTACACATACTTCATGCATGAAACATGCGTAGACTTAATGTATTATAGTTGCCATGCATGTCTTATAGTCCATGCATGATCTGTGTAAATGCCATGCATGTATGTATGCCAGGCAGATTACAGTCTTTATAGTATAGTCACATAGGCCTATTTAGAAGGCACTTCTCCTTTTCGTATAACTAGTGCTGTAACTTATCACATATAACTTATTGCATATCCATCTTTACAGATCCTATTTTGGACGTTCCTGTGCATTCTGCATATGAGTAAGTGTATGTTTGGGTTCTCTGTATGCAGCATGGGTAGGTTCTGAGTGTATGACTTCAGGATCCCACTGAAGATCACTTGACATAGTGTATAATGTGCATCCCTGAATGAATGTAGTTGTACATATCAGGATATTCAATTATTTGGTAGGGTACTTGCATGTGGGTATAATATACGTATGTGTATGTACTGTATCCAGTAGGCAAACTGTGCATTTATTTTTTAGTATTGTATACCCATCAAACTATAGCTACTTATATGGTTTGTACCATAAATATCAAGGCTTGTATCTCCTAGGCCTGTCTAGTGGCTGGAGCTACCTTGACTATAGTGGCAGAGGTTCCAATGTGTTTGCGGAAGAAATTTTGTGTTTTGAGTGGTTGACAATTCACTTCCTTTCCTAAATGGTATAGAGGTCATGTCTGGCTAATGTACAGTAACTATTGAACATGCATGCAGCCTCAAACTCAAAGTAGATAACTGCTGTTGTTATGCAGAGTTGTTGGACATGCTCAGTTCATACCACTTTGTAAATTCTCAGTGTAATAATCTTTTTGAAGAACTGTGCTAGCCCTCCATGGCGTCACTGACAGGTGATTTGCATATACACATACATGTACATGTATATGTGTGGCCGAAATAATCCCAAAGCTAGATCTTGGACTACACAGCAAATCTCTCAGAATGTTCTAGAATAATGAGGCAATGAATAGGAAATGATTGCATAACCAAAACATGACAGGTAGGAAATGAACACAATTAACACTGAAATTGTTCAGAGTCACAATACCCGCTCCTGACACTCACATGTCCTTGGGTGATGGGCGGTTTTGTAGGTTATATTGTAGTTCAATTGGGGGAGACTTTGTCTTGGCTTCTTGCATTACAGTCTGTGCATCTGATCGTCACTGGGGACGTCTCTCTCTTGTTGCCTAGCCACGATACATCTGGCAGTTCTGGATGACAGATGGTCACTCGATCTATGTTAACTAAGATCAGCTGTTCCTAGGGGCGCCATACTGACAAAACGTTGGGGAGGACATCCAAGATTCAGTATGACCCGTGATAGGGAAGTGTCTTCTTGCCACTGTATTCATGAGGTATATAGACCATGGCACGATCTCCAGGGTGGTAAGCCGGTGACTTGCCTTGCTTGTCATTATTGGGCTAATGCTTGTGTTGGGCCACACCCATATTCTTCTTGGCCAGTCTCCAAGCTTCTATCAATCTGTGAGTCAATTCAATTTGGCAATCCAAGTAGGGTGTTTGTGGCTTGGTAAGGGCAGTCTCAGCCTTTGTGACCCATACAATAAGTAAAAGGGTGACTCACCGGTTTGCTTCTATCAGCGAAGAGCAGGTGCTGTTAAGTAGATATAGGTCCCATTCTGGTCCAAAGGTCTTTGCAATCATTCCTTGTAGAGTTCTGCTGAAATTTTCTAATAAGCCGTCCATCACCTTCTCCAAGACGAGGTCCACTTGCATCAGTATGCAGCGTGAATCGATGATTAAGATCAGGGTAAGCCAGTACAGGTGAGGTCATCAGGGACGCACCACCTTGAGTCTGTCAGTGGAGGCTTGACAACTAGGGGTCCACTGAAAGGGGGCATCTTGTCTAGTCAATATGTGCAATGGTCCAGCAAGTTTGGGTGTAGGAATGAATTGGCGGTAATAGCCGGCCAAACCTAGGAATTGTCTTAGCCTCTTGACACTTATGAGAGGCTGGTCAAACTCTTTCACAGCCCTCACCTTGTCAGGATTAGGGGAGATTCCTCTGGCAGACACCACGTGTCCCAGTTAGAGAACCTCAATCTGACACTTTTTCGGGTGCAGCTTTAGACTGACCTTTTGGAGACGATCGAACACCTGTTTCAGATGATGGACATGTTCTTCCCCAGTGCAGGAGAAGACTATAATGTCATCAATGTAAACACTCCTCTCCTCCAAGCCCTCTGAGGGTGCGCTGCATGAGCCTCTGTAACGTGACTGGAGAGATAGTAAGACCAAAGAGCATTACTCAAATTCATGAAGCCCATCAACAGTCACAAAGGCTGTCTTATCCTGTGAGCTATCCCCATGAGAATTTGCCAGTATCTTGTACGGGCGTCAAGGGTACTAAACACCCTCTTTCCACCCAGCTGATCTCAGCAGATCATCTATTCTTGGTATCGGGAAAACGTCCTTTCGAGTCAGAGCATTCAGTCATCGGTAGTCTATGCAGAATCACATAGACCTGTCCTTCTTTTTGACACGTATAACTGCACATGGCCCGAGGACTGTCTGATTCTTGTACCACTCCATTATATCCTGCACCAATCAGCTAGGTTATAGTTGGCCGCAATGCATAGGGCACTCTTCGGGATGCTTGCTTCACTGAAGGACTCTGTTTTGTGTCGATGTGGTGCTCCACAATGCTTGCTTCTCCTCTTTCTGAATCAGAGAGTGCAAATACGTCATTGGCATCCGTCACACACTGGGAAACCAACTGCTGCTCACTCTGTCAAACCTTCGGGGTTCACTGTAACTATGCATGGTGGCTAATTTGGTTCTTCTTGGCTGAATCCCCCTATTTGCACTTTATTATCTCTTCTTCCAGTGGACTCCGGTGATGGCTTATGTCGAGGGCACTCCCGAACTTTATGTCGAGTACTCCCACAGTGGTAGTAGCTAGGCAATAGATGATGGTCCAGCTTTTGAGGTACATACATGTAGTGTCATCAGGTCGCTTTGATTACAAGCGTACTGAGGAAGTGGACTTGTGCATCTCTGAAAACTGCTTCTGTTGTTCTTCGGCCCCTCTTGCCTGATGAGGGTATCGGTGAAACTCTGCAGAAGGTGGGACCTCCTCTTGCTATTTTAGGCACAGGCCTTACACAAAGAGGTCTTGTTGAGGATTTTTTTGAAAATTGTGATCTATGCCTAGGTGGCTGCCATAGCTACGCTCAAACGGAGTTTCCAAATTCTGTGCATAACTGTCAACTGATTTTTGAGCTTGCTGCTTCCGCTTAATTAGCTGGGCAGATAAGTCTCTCCTTACTGATGTGAGGTGCTTCTTTAGGCCCTCAACTGCTGCTTCATACGAGTGCCTACACTTATTGGGCAAGAGCTCAAACAGCCGCTCTGATTTGCCCATCTAATGTAGTGACTCCTTTGCCTCTCACTAGATGTTTGTGCTAGCTGTCACTCATGTTTGCGAGTCTGGACTCTGAGTTGCTCTCTGACTTTGTGGAGCCTCGCCGTTAGCTCTTTTACTTGCTGTCTGAGTTCAGCCTTGGTTAGTGGCATCGCTGTCACTGATTTGCCATCTGTGTCTCAGCAGGGACCTCCAATTGTGACGTTGCAGAGGGCTAGCACAGTTCTTCAAAAAGATTACTAGGCTGAGAATTTCCAACGGCATTATGAACTGAACATGTGGCTCAGTATGTTCTAGAATAATGATGTAATGAATAGGAAATGGTTACCAAAACGTGACAGGTAGGAAATGAATACATTTAACACTGAAATTATTCCGAGTCACACATCAGATTCAAAATGGAAGAGAAAACATTGAGAGTGTAAAGAAACTCCGAAAAAATCAGGGCCCAGGACGTTCTGATTATACTATAGTTAGATACGCTTACCCGCTGGAGCTCCTGAGCAGAGGAGTAGCCAGTAAACTTTAATACGTAGCTACTAAACCCACTAATAGCACTTGTCAGTAGGATCCAGTAATTATTAGTGCATGTATGTGAATCAAAACAGTGTACAAGTAGCTGTGAGTGCCATTATTTTTAGTGAATTTCTTGAATATGTCCACAAATACATCTTTGGTATGAATAAGCATGCACTTATCAAGAAATCTGATTGCCTCTACGATGACCAGATCTGTAGACAGTCAGTAGGTAGTGGAAGGTCTCTGAAAGGTGTACAGCACTGTAGAAAAAGGGCAAATGCTGACAACTTTCAAGTTCCAGAATTGAAAGATTAAAATACGTAAACCCGCTAGTAGCATTTGCCAGTAAGACCCAGTCAATTCCAGCTTTTATATTCTCTCTGGAGATGTTAATCATCACCGGCCCCTTAAACAATGCTACACCCAAACTCTAGTATTTATTATATACTGCTGGGATAATTAAACCACCAAAGCGCATATGAGTTACAGCTCTGCTGTCTTGTCTTCCTTCAGTGGTACAAATGTGGCAGTATTGTAGGTATAGACTGTCTAACACAGTACCAGCTAGATATTGTTAAGATTATTCCAGCATCTTTTGTCCCATCTCTCTGCGTGGCCAGCACAGATAAACTTAAGGTGGCGCCCTAGTTAGTAAAAGGAAAATACTTTTGCTGTATATGTAATTCAGCTTATAATACATGTACTTAAGGTGCTATGTGTACCTACACAGCCCCATAGGCTCCACTCACCAGCTTTTGTAATTTACGCTGTGCAATAAAGTTTGGGAGTACAGCCTTGGGAATGAGGCTATACTGTATGTATATATTCTAGGCAATATACTGTTAACAGTGATCACTAACGATCACTACAATAAATGATGTAGCATTGTGAGGGCCAACCTTTGTGAGGATTGTCAGTGGGCAGCAGGCGAAGTCATTATAATGTATTTTGTTTGGGTATTAGTGCATACCTCTATGTGTTTTAGCCATGCACAGGCAAGGAGAGTGACCCAGTCTGCATGGTGTCTCCAGTCTGGAGTCTCAGCATGTTGTCTTTTGCTCTCCTTGGTGCAACTTGCATGGTTTGCAGGTCTCCTTTTTTTGTAGTAGCCTGGCCTCTCTTGAAGTTCATACTGTGTCAATCAGAACCATTTATCTTTCACTTTCTCATGATACGTGTTGAGAGTGTTGACCTTATCTATGTGGGCCGACCAAGCCCACATAGAAATGTACTGTATCTAGACTATATGTTAATTGAACAGTCTTTATAATGTGTGTAAAAAGACATAACAGATTTGATGACATGGATGTTAGTTACTATAAGCACCAGTAAATGAATACTCCAATTGACATGAACAGTTTTGATGCTGCTGTATTATAGGGATAACTATAACTCCCTTCCCTTTGTTTCTCACTGCATATATAGCCTAAGATTTTTGCCTAACCCAAAGGATGGCAGCCTGTATGCATTTAGCAATGGAGACCAGTTGGAGGTGAGAATCTTACGTTTTGTTTTTATATATACATAGTATTTATAGTTTCGTGCCCAGACCCTCCCCCATAAAAAGTAGAAGAACATAAAGATTGAGTGTCTGGTAAATAACCTAAGGTGAAAGTGTCATGGAGGTTGTAACGTTTCCTTGTGTGTTGATTGGGGAGTAAGTATATTGTTAGAGTGGTTGTCAGAACCAGTGGATGAGTACTTGGGTGCAGAGAATTGACTCTGCTTTGGCTTGGAAGCCTCATGCATATGCATGCAGGTAGTGATGTGTTTATCGCACTTCTAATCACCTCCACTTGCCAGACTATCCTCTCACTTCCTTCTTCCCTTTATTTGTGTGGGAGGGTCTGGGCACCAGTGTAATAGATACGTATGTACAGTATAAACAGCCTTCATGCCATTCAGCTGCACAGAGTCTGATGGTCTTGCTTTGCTGTGAACAGATTTTTAGTCATGAATAAAGAATGCCTACTCTAACCACATACCAATGGCATACATGTAGCCCGATTTTGTAATTTTGGTTGTAATCTTGAATTAATTACAGCTACCTTTAGTCACTGGCGTAAATGCAAGTGTTGCAACTAGCCAGTTGTGATATTATTGTTCTTTCAATTTCCTTAATATTTTGTCGTGTAGTTCTCGGTTGTATCAGGCCAGAAATGTCTGCAAGATATTAATTTCACAAACATACGTACTGAGACTAAATTTTACTCCCCCATAGCCTCAGATTATAACACAGTTTCTTTTTACTAAGTAAGTTAAGGCAACACCTTAACAGTTATAAGGGATTGAATTCTTGATACTTTTATCCACATGTAGCGTCTCCCTCTCACTATACCTGAGCTAGTCCATGTGTCTCCAACAATGAGCAGTGATGGGCTGCTCTATACTGGTGAGACTATCAATGTACATGTACACGATTGTGCTATTGGCAACATATTTGTTGTATCCATGCATATGTACCTATGCCTGATAATAAACTTTGCACAGGAATGGCCTCTGGGACATGGTACTAATTACTGAATAATTACTATTCACATAATTATGAAATACTATATTTTAGTAGACATACATAAGACAGACCAGATGAGGGGGTGGAGGTTCAGAGCTAAGACTGCATGGAGATCTCGCAGCAATGGTGGATGGCAAGTACTCCTAGCTCACACCCTTGATATCCACATTGTAACGGTTTACCATCTACATGTATGTACTAACCGTTTAACACTCACACTTCCTTCCTTCAGTATTTATTTATGCGAAATAAAAGGGTAATATCCAGCTGTTTCCTGCCTCCAAGCTTTTATACACAGGAAGAATATGCATAAGTATGCTTTTCCAGCAAGGGACATATACCTGCTAACACATCACCACTTGGAGTATGTATTGCATGCAGGGAACATATTACGTTTGTATCTTACGTGGATATGCAATAAACTAAGACATTCTGTTATTTTTCTACACTGGCCAGCTCGCAAGTCAGACTTGTGGTTGGCAGTGGATCCGTGGACAGGGACCAAGCTGCACACGTTCAGCAGTGATGGCATTACCTCAGCCACTTGCCCTGTGGGTGACTCTGAAGAGAGAGCTGTCATGATTGCTCGTACTGGTAAGTGGAGGTGTGATTGATTGTAGCTCTACAATACATGCATGACACTAGTAGCTGTTATGCAAGTATACATAAAGAGGCATGTTACAGAGTCATTGTACAGAATAGACTCTTCAGCAAAGGATGCATGATGAACTGAATCAGTTACTATATGTTCAGGCGTGGCATGGACATTATATAATAGACAACAGCAGGATCCTACTCACTTGCATGTGACATCATGACCGTATAACTATCGTTATCTTCTATTTACTCCTTACTTCCATGTGGCAAAGAGTGGTAGGTTCTATAGTGCTCTCAGAAATAAGGGCACCTTGGAATTTACACTTTTAGTATATCAACTGTCACTGTGGCACAGTTCTCACGCAGGATAAATGAGCAAATCTGCCAGCTACAGTTTGAGTATCGCAACAACTTTCGTACAGCTGCCTTCAACATAATGTTCTTTTTACCACACTGAAGTGCTTAATCACGTGTTTTCGTGACGTCAGTGCAAGTACTCTAATATAATAGGGTCAGCCTGAGCGAGCCCCACACTGGAAAATTTGGTGTGACAATTTTATCTGTACATATGCACATACCGCATATGCGACATATCCAACAATTGCCCACACGTTATGCTCACGTGCGCATTCAAGGTCAGCAAAGCAGTGCAACATGCAGCATGAGTGGGGAACCAAGTACTCCAGGAGGAGACGCTACTATCACAGCTAGGGTACTTTCAATTGTTGGATATAAACCAGGGGGTAGCACTTAGTCTGTCACCTATTCTATTTTACACTTTTATTACTCAGTTACTAGATGAGGTTGCGAAAGCTGGGATTAGCATAAGCATTAGGAATGATATTAAGGTTGGGAGAATATGTTTGTGGATGGCTTTGCAGGTTTAACTATACTAATGCAGAGGACTTGCAAAAGTTTATTAATGTTACAGTAGTACAAGGGTTTTGTATCAAATGGAGGTTGAAATCTAACATTAAAAAGAGTGCCATTGACATGTACATGTATATGAAAGTGAGAAGATAAAGGGATTCCAAGGCGTGAAACAATCACTTGGTAATAAGAAGGTTAGAATCAGAAAGGGCTCTTCATGAGGGTCAGGCAGGATTTATAGTGAAAAGGAGTTGTACTGATAATGTCTATACTTTAAACGAGATCATGTGTACAAAGTAGAATAAGGGAAAGAGTTTGGCATTACGGTTTATGGTTTAAAATTAGGTTGAAACTGGGTCATGTGTAGAAGGTAATTAATAATGGAAGCAAAACTTAATGGTTTGCACCTGTTTGTAGTAATGGAAACACCAGTACAGGTGGAGTCCTTGAAAGGGAGGAGGGATTGGTTTAAATTCAGGTCAGGTACTAACAGTCTGAATGAAGAGTTAGGAAGACATAGGGATAAAAACAATGATTGGCATGTAGTGTGAATTATGTGGGGATGAATGTGGGAGTGTGGTGCATGTACTCTGGAGTGTCCTGTATATGACAGCATTAGAAATACTTTCAAGACTTAGAAAAGCTGTTGGAGTTTTGAGAGATTTAGTACACTCAATAATTTTAATAAGGCAGACTTTATTTTATGATGTGAGAATTGGGACAGGTATAATTTTAAAGCTGTATTAAAACTGCTTAAGAGCTTTGTATTGTTAATCTGGGATTTTAGGAAAAAGAAATTGTAAGGTAATCAGGATGGTGTGGCCTCTAGTTAGTTGCTTTTGCTTTGTCCTCTGACTGGGGATCTTACAAGCTCCATCCGTGTCTGTAGTGTGTGTGGTCAATGGCAGCAGCATGAGCATATTATCAGTGAGCCTTCCTTGATAAAAGTGTATGGTAGACTTGTCCAGATCTCTGTCTCTTCTTGCACCACAAGTTTGAAGAAGGCATCCATGTAGTTTTGTTTTGGCCATAACTCCTCACAGAAACTGAAGGTAGATAGATTGAATTTCTTAGTTTTCACCCAAAGTATAAGTATTGATCTTCTGTGACCCCTCCTTCATACCAACATTATATTTTTTACGTATATCACACTAAGTAGTGTATATTATATTTTACCCCCTTCTTATCTTTACACTTTATAATTTTGCAAGCAGATCATTGGATGTTCTTCATGGTTCGTGTATACCCTGGGCAGCTGTGTAGTGTATGTGACTTAATGTTACACTTATTCTGTTTTTTAGCCTATACAGTAACTGTGTTTGATGGTCATTCAAAGGAGAAAAGGTTTGTTTTTGTGTTGGGTTTTTTTGGCATTGTTTTGCTATATATGTATATTATGTACATTACTACAACCACTCCTACTATCCCTTACTATACAATAAACCTCAAACACCTTAGTTACTGCCGGATGCCTGATCAGGAATGGTGGGTTAAAAAGCTTTTTGATATGTGCGTGATCCAGTGATTCATGAGGGTGCAGACATCAGTACAGTTTAATCCTGTGTTACAGTAACTCTTTCTGCAACTGTTCCCTCAGTTCCTCAGCTGTATGGCTTGGCTACATCTATATACTGAAATAGTATGATGTCCAGCAAAACATGTCTATATCATCCATCCAGCAGTAATAAGAACGCATTGTTATTTTACTGACACTACAGGTGGAATGCTACCTATGTAGAGTATACGTCACACTCCTTTGCTGACCACAGTCCTAATGGTAAACAAGTGCACATTTACTCAATTGTTAAATTTTTTCGGAAATTTCTGTATGTATAACAAGTACTCTGCTGTATCCCTTAACTGAGAAATTCCTCTACAGTTTATGTACCTGCTTTTCCTCTACCTTTGTGCCATGTAACGTGTGGCTCAGATGTACATTTCTAATATTATGCAGTGTAGGTAACTTGTGTATGGATGATCGAAGTGTTGGGATGTGGTTTAGGGTGTGTGAGTTGGGATGTGGTTTAGGGTGTGTGTGTGTGGAGCATACTAACGGGCAGTAAGTGATAGCCTAACTGAGAATGAATTCTGCCTTTGCTAGCAATAGCCTAGCTAAGAATGATGTCTGCCTGCAAGTGATAGCCTTGCTGAGAATGAAGTCTGCCTTTGCTAGCGATAGCCTAGCTGAAAATGAAGTCTGCCTTTGTAGCGATAGCCTAACTGAGAATGAAATCTGCCTGCTAGCGATAGCCTAGCTGAGAATGAAGTCTGCCTTTGCTAGCGGTAGCCTAGCTGCCTAACTGAGAATGAAGTCTGCCTTTGCTAGCGATAGCCTAACTGAGAATGAAATTCTGCCTGCAAGCGATAGCCTAACTGAGAATGAAGTCTGCCTTTGCTAGCGATAGCCTAGCTGAGAATGAAGTCTGCCTTTGCTAGCGATAGCCTAACTGAGAATGAAGTCTGCCTGCAAGCGATAGCCTAACTGAGAATGAAGTCTGCCTTTGCTAGCGATAGCCTAGCTAAGAATGATGTCTGCCTACAAGCGATAGCCTAGCTGAGAATGAAGTCTGCCTTTGCTAGCGATAGCCTAGCTGAGAATGAAGTCTGCCTTTGCTAGCGGTAGCCTAGCTGAAAATGAAGTCTGCCTTTGCTAGCGATACTAGCGATAGCCTAACTGAGAATGAAGTCTGCCTGCAAGCGATAGCCTAACTGAGAATGAAGTCTGCCTTTGCTAGCGATGAGAATGAATTCTGCCTTTGCTAGCAATAGCCTAGCTAAGAATGATGTCTGCCTTTGCAAGTGATAGCCTAACTGAGAATGAATTCTGCCTTTGCTAGCAATAGCCTAGCTAAGAATGATGTCTGCCTGCAAGTGATAGCCTTGCTGAGAATGAAGTCTGCCTTTGCTAGCGATAGCCTAGCTAAGAATGATGTCTGCCTACAAGCGATAGCCTAGCTGAGAATGAAGTCTGCCTTTGCTAGCGATAGCCTAGCTGAGAATGAAGTCTGCCTTTGCTAGCGATAGCCTAGCTGAGAATGAAGATCTGCCTAGCCTAGCTGAGAATGAAGTCTGCCTTAGCGATAGCCTAGCTAAGAATGATGTCTGCCTGCAAGTGATAGCTAAGAATGATGTCTGCCTTTGCAAGTGATAGCCTTGCTGAGAATGAAGTCTGCCTTTGCTAGCGATAGCCTAGCTAAGAATGATGTCTGCCTTTACAAGCGATAGCCTAGCTGAGAATGAAGTCTGCCTTTGCTAGCGATAGCCTAGCTGAGAATGAAGTCTGCCTTTGCTAGCGGTAGCCTAGCTGAAAATGAAGTCTGCCTTTGTAGCGATAGCCTAACTGAGAATGAAATCTGCCTGCAAGCGATAGCCTAACTGAGAATGAAGTCTGCCTTTGCTAGCGATAGCCTAGCTGAGAATGAAGTCTGCCTTTGCAAGCGATAGCCTAACTGAGAATGAAGTCTGCCTTTGCTAGCGATAGCCTAGCTGAGAATGAAGTCTGCCTTTGCTAGCGATAGCCTAACTGAGAATGAAGTCTGCCTGCAAGCGATAGCCTAACTGAGAATGAAGTCTGCCTTTGCTAGCGATAGCCTAGCTGAGAATGAAGTCTGCCTTTGCTAGCGATAGCCTAACTGAGAATGAAGTCTGCCTGCAAGCGATAGCCTAACTGAGAATGAAGTCTGCCTGCAAGCGATAGCCTAACTGAGAATGAAGTCTGCCTTTGCTAGCGATAGCCTAGCTGAGAATGAAGTCTGCCTTTGCTATGTAGTAATTGAGGGCTAACGACACGAGGAGTGCTCTGTGGTGTTCTCCAGAAACAAGAACTTGAGTTAAAGGGGTGTGGTTTTAATGGGTGCAGCAAGTCACTGGAGTGCTTATGTAATAGCTTGCAGGTGTGATGCACGGTACTCTAGGGTGGGGACTTCTATGGGATTTTCTGACCGAAGTTCATGTTTTGCGTGGGTTTTCACTTAAGGTAGTAACTTTAGCAATTATCGTCCGAGTGACTTCAGCAAACGTTTGGACATCAAGCTTGTGCTAATTAGCTATGTGTGACTTAAATTTGAAATCGTACCTCCTTACCGATCCTGAGATATTACCACTTCTGTTCATTCTTTTGGAAAATCTGCATGGTATTTATAGGGCCTCTGTATTGGCTAATCAGGGTAGAAATTTTTTTGCAAACCTGTGAAAACCAATTCTCTGATGTTTTTGTACTTATTTAGGCATGGTAGAGTGGTTGTGGCTATACATGCAAGTGTTTGTAACCTCCAAATTCAAAACTTTTACTCTTTAACCTTGGAGCACACATGGCTTCACCATACATATCAGACAGAGGGCAGAACTTTACTCTCTAGTATGGGGCTTGCTTATAGCAACTAAATCACATACATCTATGATTCCATTCCCTATGCCTAGGGTACTTATGAATGTCTGCCAAGGAATGGCTGCAGAAAGGCTACCACCCCTGTACCTCACATACATTTACTTGTTTAGCATATACATGTACGTACATGTAGCATCTTTTATGATACATTTTTCTCTATGTTCAGACCTCCTTCACTTCTGCTCAAGCTCTGATGGAGCTGTCTTGTCCGTCGATGCTTTAACTGGTGAGATAGTGTCTAACAACAAAATGAATACTGCATTTGAAATTATTACTACAATCACTCCTACTATCCCTTACTATACAATAAACCTCAAACACCTTAGTTAATGCTGGATGCCTGACCTTGTGTATTTACTCTCCTAAGTTCATGTTCTGTAGTCATAATTAAATCACAGAAACTAGAATTTAGACTTTGACAGTTGTTTGTTAAATTATTGTTATGCACTTACCTTATTTCTTGTTTATGTTTTATTATAGTGATGTAATTTGGTATGATGTAACGTTGTTAGCTTAAATTTCCATTTCCGTTGTATATTTTAGTAAGTACCATTGCGTGTTTCTGCGGTCTTTATCTTATGAAGGTTACCACAGATGCACTGTGACATTGACAAACAACTTTGTGAATGTCTGAGTGATGAAATGGATACTTTGCCATGGGCTGAAAGTGCATATATGTACTTAAACATGTGCCTGTAATATAAACCTAATGATCAAGGCATTTTACCAAAGAATGGCCTGGCAACAATAGCGAACAGCCCTTATCCTATGGTTGTTTTTTGGCAGATGGCCAGAAAGGCTGGGGCAATAATTACCAAGTACCTGTATTTTGTGATGTCAATTGAGGAATTGTTTATGCAGTAGATATATTGTTTGCTTGTACTGACCGAACTTGTGAAATACCATGAGGATGGAGTGATTGTAGAAGTAGTGTAGAAATTTCACTACAGCAGAGTGACAGAGGACGAAATGAAATTGATACACATGATACATAGGCTATTTCTCAAATAGAGGTCTGGGACCAGTCTTTGGATGCTGTGGGGGGTTCTTTTACATAGATTGTGGTCACTTTCAAGACTTATTAACCCTCTGAGCGCGGTGAGCGTATATATACGCTCTACGTTAGTCAATCGTCAATGCGGCGAGCGTATATATACGCTCATACTGGTATTCATAGCTTACCGGATGCTGACACGGCGAACAAGCTTTCGAGGAAGCCCCTACTAATCCCTACTGACGTTGGCAACGTCAGTAATCAATCTGAAGCTCCACCTACCGATCGAGAGAATCTAAGCGCTTACTTTTTGTGGTACTGTTTTTACACTGGCAGCTTAGGCAAGCTTTCTAGCACCAGGAACGCAGTTAGTAGCGTTCCTGCGGTACTAATATGCTGAATGCCGTTGTTGAACTGTTTACAGACTCTAAGGTCAATATGTGAACATTTGTTTTGTGTGCACAATGATGTATCATTGTGCTTGCGTAGTCTGCTACATACGTAGCTATAGGAGTTGCTGCGGACAAAGATATTTCATGCCAGAAAAATTAGTGTCTGTGTTGACTAGCTGGTAGCCTCATTCCCAGACCCCCGCTTTATTCGGTTGCAGGAAGGTAAAGCGGAGTTTTCCTTCGGCAGAACAGCGGGTAGTCACAGATAATGCTGTTGCTAATTTTGGCTGCAACCCGGATCAAGGCTTACAAAGTTGCTCGACACTCACTGTAAAGTAAGCTTTCCTACGAATGCATGAATCAGTGGTTGCCACTCCTGTTTATGCCTACTTGCCATTGCAACGAGTACACTCGAATCCACCGTGCTGATTATAGTTGACGAAATACACATTATTGAGGGAAGTTTATATAATCAAAATTTGTGTGAGACATGCGGTGTGTTCACACACCTGACAGTATGACAGTATCACAGCATTTGACCACTTTCAGAAGGTACCTATGTGTAAGTGACCACGGAGAGGTTCCACTGCAGTGTACCCATGTGGTACTGTGAAGTATTCCCTTTGAACAGGCAGCAGCATTATGAATATAATTATCCGCCAAAAATTGGAGGTGATGCCTTAACAGTTTGCAGAAGAGATAAAAGAAAGCTAATTAGATAAATTGGCCACAACTATCTGGTGGCTGCTGAAAAGGGAACTAGTAATGCAGAATGCATGAAGCCATGCAGTTATATATTATTGTATGATTTCCATTCGTGCAGGGCAGCAAGTGTGGCGGCACTCTTTTGGGTCTCCTGTGATTGCAATCTACTCTTTGGACACTGGAAGTCTGAGGAAAGTACCCATAACCACCGTAGCTTCCAACACCATGGATTACCTAACTGGGTCTTCTGTGCTTGCCCTTCGTGCCGACACACTAAGCATCAAGGCCACTGATACTATACTGCAGTAAGTTTCAATTCTAGTAGGTATCTATTATGGAGGAGTATTTTATTGAAGTGACTTCGATGTACTATACAGCAAACAATTAAGTATACATGTTGCGTATATTATGTCGTTAATATTGGTTGTATGGAGTAGGTATGTACGTATGAAACCTTAATTCTTGTACTCTTAGATCGTCTCTCTTTGTTGGAAGCCATCACAAGCAGGTATATGCTTTGGATTCTCTTGCAAATGAGGAGGAAGTGAAAATGGAGGTAGGTAGACATTTGAGAGTGTGTAGACATATAAGTCTACATGTACATCATAGATACCTGAGTGCAGTGATTAGCAGTCCATTCTACAGGAAATGATTAATTAACTCTTACTGATTCTTTCGTTTTAACGTCATTTACCATGGCTTGCTCATGCAAATCATAACAAAATGAATATAATGTCTGCTAAACTAACGCATTAAGTATTGATCAACATTTTGGGCTTCAGAGTGGCATTGGCAGCCCTTCAAACAGCCAGATCTGTTCTAAACTGTTGCTGGAGATCTGAAAACATCCTTTTAAGACCGAAGTTTTTACCAGTGAAGCGCGTGCCTGGCTGGTACTAAGATTGCTTTACGTTTTCGCGTTTATCTGTGTATGTGTGTGTTCATTCGCAATTATCACTTGCGCTAAGTTACGTCATTCCATCACTATGCCACTATAGCCACGAGTGCAGTGGAAGCTACTGGAAGTTTACAGGCTCAATAGGCCAAGGTACGTCAGGCTAGATTAGTTTTGTGTTGCCTAGACGGCGAAAAAGTGGTAGGTATAACCACAATAATTCCGTTTTGGCAAGTTCTGATCGCTAACTGGAACAAAATTGCTGTGTCAGTACTTTCACTGGAAGCTGTACGTGATGAGACTGGCTAGCCAAGCTGATCCATTCTATAGCTGCATTTATCTTAGACTGCATGACCTGTTGCTGAGCACAACCTTCAGTTGGATAATTTACCCAGCTGGTTTTTAGATGTGAAATATCGACCTTGTTACAACAAAATTAATGTAAATGTTCTGAGAACCCCTACCGCTCATGCTGATTTCGAAGGATAGTCTGGAGTTCGATGATCTCGTATTTGATGACAAAGTGAGATGGTTGGGTTCAGTATTTTCCTGTGGTTACGTTGCTGGTGGTTAGTACTTCTCCTTTTTGCTGGAGGTTGCAGGACTCTTCTGTACAGCTCCAACATCTTGGAGAAGTTGCATTTAGTTTGGCCAGACCTATTGCTGAGAATAATATTAGATTTGAGGCCCTTGCAAAATCCCCTGGCTGGTTTGTAGATATGAAATGTGATATCAACCTTGTTGAAGTTGATATATATTTTTGATACTCAGTACATAATTTTCAGGGGCCCCAGAAACCACCAGAACCAACCTCAGAGGATTTAATTTCCTAGGGGAGATATCCCATCCCCCCCCCCCCCAGGGGTGTGTCGCTCCATGCACATCATTATTGCCACCCCCATTGAAAAACCCTGTATGAAACCCTGAAGGCCTTCAGAGTTGGCAGCAAATGATACAGCCTACAACTCCACAGTCCACATAAGGTAGTAGAAGTACACTAGCAACACAAAAGCACATGCTTATATAAACATGGATGCCATGCACCATCAATGTACGTGGATGTATAGGCAAGGATGATAGACTATGTATGAAACATGCAAACTCATAGCTACTGTTCATTATAATCATGGAGTACGGTAGTACTCCATATATAGGGATGGCTCCCAAAAAAAATGGTTGCCCCATTGCATGTGTACAAAGTGATGTGTTCAAAACTCTGCGCTAGATTTAGTCATAAGCTTTTGTGGACCATACCTGTCATTCTCGAGTGTTTTCATCAGTACCAAGACTCTTAGCGTTGCTGGAGAGCACCGCTGAAGCTCCACGTCGGCAAGTTGCTAAACGGGAAAGTCGTCCATTTCTCTTTGTTCTTCTTTCACTGAGCTAGCGCAATATTGACTGGAGCAATTACAATGATTCAAACGCGAAGAAACAGCACTTCTTCTGGGGTATTGCACCCACACCATAGCGTTCTCAAACAAATCAAACTGTTCGGCAGTGATTCTCAAGCGCTCGAGGCAAGTACTTGCCGCTGCACGCCGTTCTGTTCCGTTCTGTTCTGCGTAATGATGGTCACGCCTACACCGGAAGCGCAGCCTTGAGCGCAAGCTGTTTTGCTTTGAGGATTATAATACTTGAAGTGCGCTTTATGACGGACCCAACGTGAGTTGCTGTAGCTATTATAATAGTAAGAACACTGATACAACTGCTAGACCACTGTAGACCATACTAACCTCCATGGTGTGCGTTAAATGGAGTCGGTACCGCCACTGCTGTGCACTCTTGCGACCATCCTCGCCCACATTACCTTGCAGTTGTTTGTGGTGGACCATGAACCATAGCTGTCCCTACTAACACTAGAATTATTATATATTGTGTACTGTTTAGCTATCATCTAAGCCTATCACCGGAGTTGCTCATACATGCGTATCGGGTGTCAATAGCTCCGTATCCCTGCCCACCCCCCCAAAAAATAACAACGGAAACAAGTCACAAAAAACATTGAAGAGACGTATAGGGATGGAATCCCCAAAAAGTAACCAAACAAGGTAGGAACGAACGACACCACAGTACCTTTATGGACTCCCATCCCGATATCTTTCCAACAACACGCACACCACAATCCCCTACATGACACACCAACCATATCCGCAGCCAATAAATGATTGCAGTACTTTACATGTACAACACACATGACCTCACACTATAACTTATCATACACAGGTAGACTCAATATAATCTGCCCAATCCACATCCTTCCACACACACCAACCCCACTTGTACAATGACATCTCGCCTATAACAGCACACTACTATCTTCGACCAACAGCATAATGTAATCCATTTGCAGTTAAGATTATAATCATACAAGTGTATTTTCAAAAAACTGCTATAGGATGTACACATTACGATCTAACATTCTGTCATTCCATGTAACAGGCATAAGATGTGGTTGGAAAAATGCAAGAGATATAGGGATGGGAGTCCGTAAAGGTACTGTGGTGTCGTTCGTTCCTACCTTGTTTGGTTACTTTTGGGGGATTCCATCCCTATATGTCTCTTCATTTTTTATTTTTGTGACTTATTGTATTTGAATACACCGAAACTACAGCTGTGTGTATTACAATATTACCACAACTATCCCTTACTGTACAATAAACGTATAATAGTTACTCTTTTTCAAGTAGAGTGTTGCTATTTGCTTGACATTGCAGAGAATTGATTGTGAGTAGAAGTGAGATTAATACAACTGTCATATCAGCTTATAGCCGACCTCCTGCATGCATGTTTAAGGTATACTACATGTATTTCAAATAGGGTATTGCTGTGTGCTTGACATTGCAGAGAATTGACTGTGAGTAGAAGTGATGTTAATACAACTCGTCATATATCTGTTACAGTAGTGACATTCATGTACAAATTTTGCTTTATCTCTTCTAGTTCAATCCAATTCAATCGTCTGTGCCTCTGCTAGAAGGGCCAGAAGAAGGACCAAGAGAAGAGACAGTGACCAGTGGTGGTACAGGGATAAGAGTTTCTGAACTTGGATACTTCTGTACACCTTCACAATCTCATGCACAATTTACACCGCTGTCACGGCAAATTCAGCAAGAGTTTATGTCACTGCTACAGTATGGGTCTTCAAAACCTTCTACTGCTAGCCATGTTGTAGTTGAAACTCCATCAGTTGGAATAATTGGGTATGAGGACCAATCTGTGAGTAATAGCCCTCATGTATATGTGACATCACCGGCAGATTCAACATCTGATAGCTCTTCCGCAGAATATACTCTTGGAGGAATTGTGCTGCCAATTATTACTATTGCAGTGTCCTCGACAATGGCTGCTATGATTGCACTGCTAGTCTCCAGACTTAGTGGGCACAAACAGCAGGTTGGCATTGTATTGCATGTAGTGCATGAAAACGTTTGGTGACAGCTACATGTACATAGAAATAAGTAGTCTATAGTTTTGTGAATGATACCATACATTTCATGTTTATTGTGTAAAGCAGACAAAGGTGGTGACCTAGAAAACATGCGTTCTTGGTTACTAATATTATAATATTATGTGCCCTCTTGCTGTAGCTTAAAATAACAGCATAACCTTGCCCCTGAGCTCACCTCCCGTAAGGAATATTTGGGGACAGGGATGTAAGGATATACACAATCACCTCCTTCCTTCAGGCTAATTTCCAGTTGATAATGAATGAGCCTTCTTCAACTTCCTCTCCTTCTGCATCACTTGGGAGGGCATCTGCTAGTGACTCTGTGTCCCACTCATCTCACAGCAGCGTGCACAGCAGTGAGACAAAGGGAATTGTGAACGCATCCAATAATAATCAAAATGGTAATTACGGTTGCAATATATTTGTATTAATACTTTGTTCAGGCTGACGGCCTAGATGGAAGCCTGTTCATAAACAATGGGGCCAAAACCTGTGCTGTTGTCAATGATTAGATGGTGAAACTTCCCTGATGACCAGCAACAATTTGCTTTTTAGGCATGGCTGTATATTTAGATCATATCCAACACATGATTTTACGCAATCAAGGGTGTAGCAACACTGCTAAGTGTACCCTAATCACTGCGATTGGGCATTCTGTTAATAAAGCTTTGCCGGCAGCAACTCAGATTGTTGCAATATGTGAATTTGGGATATGCATGGCCTTAGTAATGCATTGGCTTAGTAGAAAACAGTGTAGTCTGTGTGCAAACTGACTTGTACACGCACAAGATTATGTGGTGTAGTTGAGTGGTTTCAAACAGTTCATCTTGTCACTGGAGGTACTGTTCATTTTCAGGTACACAGAAAATATTCCTACCTTAAACATATTAGCACTATGGTTCTGTATATTGCAGTATGTAATTTAATTTGAGCCATGCCCACATACAAAACCATAAATAAACTATACAACATACCAGACTCAAATCGAGCTGAGGCGGGCTAATAGTGTGTGGGCACTGTGCATGCAGTTTTAGAGTATTTAGGGTATGTGGCCAGCGTACCCAAGGAAAAAAACGCCTACACACCATAGAGAGCTTATTTTCCATATAATTCGCTGCACTCAACCGATAGAAAATATAACTAGTCATTGGCCCTGTAGTACTCCGAAATATTTGTAGTAGGTTTGTCGAATTCAGCTGGGCGGGATGAATATTTATCACAATTACTGGACCAGGCAAAGCCCATCTATTCATCACCTTGGTGCAGCTGATGCTAACAATGGTGAGCATACAAAGAGTCACTGTCCTCAGAACCAAGATTGCTGTGCATGGATATTAAGCTTTTAGTTCAAGCCTATGCTTACAGAATTACTCCTGCCCTGCTGCTGCCTAGGGAGATACCATATAACATAAGTGACGCCAATGTGGTGAATTATGTGAGCATGGTTTTTGAAAGTGCACCAAAAATACATGACTGTATAGTGATACAGAAAAGGGAAAGAACACCATCCATACTGAGCAAAAACAGCCTAGGTACATGTAAATGAAAAAGTGTCTCTATAGCAGCTTTAAAACAGCTTGGGCTTGATAACAGTATGTATATACATTATCTCTCACAGAAACTAAAAGTGGAGAAGCCTTACATATAATATTTTGATTCAAGGATCACAATGGTCTGTTTTGCTACTCTGTGACCTCTCTTTCATTGTGTCATGACCTTGACTTTGAGACCCCCTTCACTCATTGTTCAACTACATGTAAATGTTGACTAAACTTTCCAACTAGACTTATGTCTCATATTATGCCTTATACCTGTGTCCTTCATGCAGGGTATATAAAGTACTCATACTGCTTGTGCATTAATTGGCTCTGTCTATTCTTGCTGCTTTGATAGTCACAATACCAAACATTATATTACCCATAAATCTTTACACTTGGCAGTGCGTGTGTACAAATGAGCAATACTTATTTTCATATAGTCTCTCAATTACTATCCTCACACTGCTAATAAGCACATACAATGTACATGTTAACTAATACTATATGTATCCTTCTGTAATTTGTAGGTATTGTTCAAATAGGAAAGATTGCCTATGCATCACAGGATATCCTTGGTCATGGCAGTGAAGGAACAATGGTCTTCAAGTGAGTGCTAAATTATGTGTACCGTAACTATTCAGTAAAGGTGGGATGTGACAGCAATACACTTAAATGAACTGCAGTAGACATCAACAAAATGTTCCGTCATAGTACGATCAATCATAGCATACAACAGTTAGTTGCTATCTAGGAAGTGAACAGGATGGGACCGAGGCTCAGTGGGGAGCTATTTTTGCGACCCTGGCCAGTCATGAGAACAACACCTAAACCAATGCTGCTGGAGAAGTTGCGAAAAGCGACTGGTCTGAAGGAGATTAGCATAAGTCATGTTCACTCCACTCAATCATACCCTCTATATGTATACAAGGGCTATACAAACTCTACTAACCTGGGAGCTGTAATAAAATTATGTGATTTTCTGACTCTCCATGCACCATAAATTCGTATCCAAAGAGATGCCATTTTGAGCACATGCTTTGGGAAGTGTGACTAACAAATCTACCTAGAAATGTATAACGCTAGCTGTGATTCTGAGCCCATACATCATTGGCCTCGTTGTGCTAAGCAATTATGAATAGTTAATACTACTTATTAATTTTGAAGAGCTGGCTAGTCACAGTTGCTATTACCTTGTTTTTGTTTTCTTCTATGTCCCTTTTTCTACTTTTGTGGTTGCTGTTTCGTCTGCTTTGGTTGTGGACAGATATTTTTTTACCAGCCTTCCTTTCCTCTGTCAGTGGTGGTTAATAATATTGTACAGGTGGTTGCACAGTCTGCAGTGGCTGCATAGTCACCTCTTTTTCATACTGCAAGTGATGAAAAGCTATGTATGAGGGAAATTGGTAACAGGTCTGCTATACCACCTAAGCACTCAACAGCAAGTATACGCTTGCTTCTTTATGCGGGTTCAAAAGAAGAGATGGAGAATGGAGGCACTTGATAAGCAGTTCCTTACGGGAAAACACAGTAATCCCTTGAGTGATGAATAGCAGAGAGGGAGAGGCTGGGAATGAAGCTAGTTGTACAGTACACGTGAATCACGTGCAACTTACCCGCTGTATGCTGTGACACTGCTGGTTCCAGCTGAATAGCACCTTTGCTTCACAGCACTGTCTTCATTTGGCCAGTACAAGGCAAAGTACTGTAAATGCAAAGAAACTGTGTGGTCATGCAGTTTACCAAATATCGCACTACTCTCAGAACAGCCTAATCGTGCTGCAAAGACCTCCTGCAACCAATAGCCTCAGTACATGTACATTTACATATTAGCTAGCTAGCCAAAATATCATGCCTGTCCTTGTATGTCTCTACCCTGAGGCTTCTAAGATGATAGATAGTTAGTGTCCATAAGCGAATTAAGGCCTCAAGTATACTGATCTCGTTCTTAATCTAAAGTACATGTATATTCCCATTTACTAGTGAATACTTTATAGACAGCTACTACTGCTGTATACTCCTATACTAAAAGCATCTTAATCGTTATATCAACTACAATCGTCAAGCTCTAGGCCTAAACAAATCCCTCCTATCCTAATTATTTAGTACATCTGTACATGCCACTGCAGCTATGGATGGCTGTGCGGAGTATCGTGATGTTGTTTCAATCTCTCTGTCTGTTGTCCTTCTCATTACCTGTCCTCATTCTCTTCATCTTCTTTGCTCTTTGTCTGTCACTGATCTGCCTTCTCACAAAATTTACGTGTGAAAAGTACAAGAATATTTTGTATTACATAGTGTAATTTTAGTTACTACAAATATGTACATATACGTACATCCAGTTACCAAAAAATGTACATCCACCACAGCAACACACATTGTATATGCTGTGTCTGCAGGTAGCTGAAACATACCTTCATTTACAGTAATGTATTATAGTAGCCTCGTTCACAGGCTCCCCTGCTATTTGTACTGCAAGCGGCAAAAGCTGGGGTGAAAGCCTGGGAATGAGACTAATATAATAGTGCTTCTGTAATGCAGCTCTACCTAGTATGTATGTGTACGTTATACATGTATAAGCAGTTCCTGCATATTTGCAGAGGGACATTTGATAAAAGACAAGTTGCTGTGAAGAGAATATTACCAGAGTGCTTTGATCTTGCAGATAGAGAGGTAAGGGGAATAGTAATAGTGAAATTCATATAGTGTCACCATCATTTTATGTAGCTCTGAGTACAAGAATTAAGTAGTTCAAACACAGTATAGTGTATACTAGCTAATGGTGAGGTGCAAAGTACACGTATCCCTTTTACCACTACAGTACCGTCTTCATTCCTTTACACTTTGCTGACTGTGTGCAATATTAGTTGAATGCAAGCTAGTGTATGTACTTGTAGTACATACTAGTAAGTACATCTACATTGTATGTACTTTGTACTTCTTGTCTATATCTTTCTTTTGTAGGTGGAGCTTCTGCGGCAGTCGGACCAACACCCCAATGTTGTTCGTTACTTTTGCATGGTATGTATAATCATCTAATAGAATGGACAATTATATTACTTCTAATGAAGTGTTGTTTATTCCACTATTTGACCAGTACCTACGTATTCATCAGCATTTTGTACATTAATAATCAGTGTAACCTCTATAATAATTATATCGTGTGGTATCTTTATGGTTAAAGTGTCAAGTCCAAAATAATTATTGTGTATGTACGTAGGCCACTCAGTGATTGCAAGCTTTAGAGTCAATCTCAAATAGTTTGTGTTACCTCATCAATGTTGAATCAAAGAAGTGTTACTGTTTTGTATGACATTGTATGTATGTAATGGAGACCCTTTGCACTGATCACAGGTTGTAAAGTAATGTATTACTTAGTCCCTGGGTATTACTAACATGGACACTTGGATTACATACATGTACATCTACCTCACAGTACTTAGGCTCAGTAATTTTTCATGAAGCGATGCTGTATTTTAAGCCTATATTGTACTCTCTTTATAGGAACAGGATTCCTTATTTCGCTACATTGCACTGGAGCTGTGTCAGGCTACGCTACGCGAGGTTTGAGTGTTAATGATTAGTACTCTACTATGTGTATAAAAATAGTTTTGCAGTAAACCTAAAGACATACGAAACTACGCATGTACCAATAACTGTTTACAAATTGGTTGCATTTATTATTGATAGATTTTTGCTATAGCTATAGTATAGTCTGTATACTAATCCCAGTGCAGGTTGTGATTCACATCTGCATCTCTACTTACCCGCCATACTTTACACTTATCAGTGCAATTACCCACATTATGTAGTTACTAATACAACTGTATAGCAGATCAGGAGCCCATGGGCATGGGCTGTGCCCATGGGCTCCTGAGCAGATCTATATCCAAGTTTTGCCCAAGCACTGTAGATCTACATGTGTATAAAAACTTTTCCCAGGCCCTGTAGATGTACATATATCAGATTCTGGCCTGTCTGAAGACTCGCTGGGACACACACACAAAAGAAATTCAATTAGACATTGTGAATTCGATTTCAAACAGAATGCTATGAAGTGACTTAATAAACTTATGCGGTAGAGTGGGTGGAACCAACACATACGTTGGTCCAATCATAGTGTGGTGACAGCTCCAAGAAGATGACTGCTCAACCTAGCCATTCTATTATCTTGTTCTATGAGGCTCTAGTGGATTGATGGCTCTTCTGTTGACTCTGAGCCAACACTAGTTGATTGTTTGAGTATGCAACCACTGGCCATTCTGGTAGTTTGTTATATTGCTGTTTCTGGGTGTTTTAAAACCCATTCACTGTGTTTTCAACAGCTCATCTCGCTATATTTCCCAAAGAACTAGAGAAACGGTGCCCCATCACTGTTGTCTGAGAGGCAGCAGAGTCATCGTCACATGGTTTAAACATTCACTATGCTTTACAAATGGTGAAACTGTAGTCGAGAAAAGTCACTCCTTTTTATCCTTAGCATTAATTATGCAATTTATAAGTGATGTACGTGTCTCACTTTGGCCTAGTTAAACCCCGCCCACTCTTACAGGATAGAAAACAGCTGTTAACCATGTCTGTGGCTACAACTAGAATCAATTTATAAACATACATGCCTTGTGTGCTTTGCGCAATGGCCCTGTGTTTATTTATAAACATGATACAAACCTTAAGACTATCATGGCGGATCATGATGGATGACTGGTGGGGCGGGGCTGACTGAGGGCATTTGGTGCACTTCAGAGTCCATCCAGTCATCCCTTCCATTTGAAAATGGGTCTCCATTTTGCCAACTTTCAGCTATACTGAACTACTTTCAGCCATTTTGACTGCTATAGTGTGTATCTAAGTACATAGTTGCTAACCTGTGCTTGACCATGTTTATACCATACAAGGGAGGAGTGTATCTATCTGGTTTGTAGGGCTTCGGTCCTTG
Organism: Phakellia ventilabrum; assembly: GCA_963921505.1. NCBI lineage: Eukaryota > Metazoa > Porifera > Demospongiae > Axinellida > Axinellidae > Phakellia > Phakellia ventilabrum. Next base: position 4,435,913 of record OY997389.1, read on the forward strand.
GGGCTGTGCCCCTCGGGTCTCAGCCCTACAAACCAGATACACCCTCCCTTGTACTGTATGCTATAGTTATACCATGCATTGTAATATCTTCCTTCCACTAACTAAGGTGATGCTTTCCCCTTATAGTATGTGGAAGATTGGCGGTTTGATAGATCAATTGCAGATCCAGTCACCATACTCCACCAATCGATGAAGGGCCTTGCGTATTTGCATTCTATTGGTATTGGTAAGTCTATATGCAGTGTTTGTAGTGTACAGTATCTACGTATGCTGGTTTGATGTTCTATTGGACATTCAATAATCCCTTTCGTCTTGTACTCAAAATTGAACTGGTTTTAATCTTGTACATACATTATTAACGTTAATATCCGCTACGTGCATAATAGTTCAAGGTTCAATCAATCCATTGACAGACTGGCAGAGGCAGGGTGACTAAAACATTTAGCTATGGAGGTGGATTTCTTACATCCTCATATCTGAATATATAGTGACCCGTATTGTGCAGAACTGGTGCTGGACCATTCTTTCTTTTGCTCTGGACTGAATAATACATGTTTCATTGTTACTGTTGAAAGTTTTGGTGCTGTACCATTTTGTATGAGAGCTGAATAGGTCTCAGAATTAATTGGGAAGTAAGAATTAGTTAAGTCTGTGGACTAGATGTATAATTCATAAATGTACACGTGTATATCATCGGCATAATCTTCCATTCTTTATGTAGTTCATCGTGATATCAAGCCACAGAATGTCTTGCTGTCACAATCCAGCTCTAATAGACCTGTGCGAGCCCTAATATCAGACTTCGGACTGTGTCGTAAACTCCCGTATGGTAAAGGATCATTCACTGCTAAGTCAGGTATAATGGGAACAGAAGGATGGATTGCTCCAGAAGTACTTCAAGGCACTGCAAGAGTGGTATGTAAGCTTCTAGCAACATTTTATTTAATCTTCTGATTAAATTTAGTTAATTTAAAGTGACATTGCAGTTACTAGTCATTGGAAGTAGTGTTATATTATGACCATTGCGGCTAGTCATGCTACGTAGATAATCAGGCTCTTCAGTCACCTTCTGCTGCAGCTGTACTTCTGGAGAGTCAGCGATTCAGTAGGACCATTTTTCTTTAATGCCAGCTAGAGTACGAAAACTGCGCTTACAGCAGTGCTGTATCAAACTTACCGTATATCGATTGATTGATCCTGAAGCACCTGCATCGTTCAAAACCGCCGTCCTTTTTGCCTTGAATGGCTGTAGCAGATAGTCTTATAACAAATGCAGCAAAGATTCCGTTGCTTTCTGGCCTTGGTTAGTAAAAAATCTGCCAACTGATACTTTTAGTACGCCGTTTTTTATGCGTGGTAGCAGCACGTGCATGATGTAATCATGGTGTGGACTACTTCATGTTAGGCGCACATTCACTGTTAAGCACATATTATACTCTGCCAAGTATAAAGATTAAAGGGGGGTGTAATGTAAAGATATGAGCTTTATTAATGAATGGCACAATCGAGTGATGTGCATGTAGGTTTCGAGCAGTCTTTCCACTCTCCCGTAATAGCCATGGCTGATTCTTGAAAATATGTTGCAGATAGAGACCTAAAGACCCTGAGTCACTTTTAAAATCCTCGGTTCTGAGTGTGTGTACCTTGCTTTTAACACAGAATTGGCACACTTTGGCGGTCCTGCCACGTGCCTATGCAAAATTACATCCACAATTTCGCATCCTTTGCACGATTGAATGCTCACCCCACCCAGATCATGATTCTTTACATTCGCATCTCTGCTCAACCGCCACACCTTGCACTTGGCAGAGTGATATTATATTATATTATTATTGCCCAGTGAATATTGAAATACACCAGTTTCAAAGTCATAAAAGATGACAGCTGTAGTGGTGTAGAGTTTGGACATGCAAATATGCCCCCAGCAGTCAGAATGTATTAATTGCATGTACAAAAAGTAAGGAAGCATACCCTACCAAAAAGCGTGTAGAATACTTCGTAGTTTGACACTTTGATCAAAAGGCTTATTAATATATTTGTTTCAAGCGTGTAAAACGAAATAATTTGGATGTAGGTCCTTTTATTGTTTTCAGCTGGAATACTAGAATAGTGTGTAGCTGCTTACGTAGTCACTGTCTTTTGCATTTTGTATACTTGTCTAGTGATGCATATAATCTGGTAAGAGTGTGGAAAGGGCTACTTTTCTGGTTACAACTCAGGCTAGGTCAGTTGCACCAAAATGTTTGAATGGGAAATATATATTAATAGCAACGAGAAATGTTTGAAAAATGCAATTAATAATAGTTACTTAACTACATCAGTATCACTCAATACTCAAAAGCAGTGATGTTCAAGGCCTAAGCCAACAAGAACGATGCCTAAGCTAGCCACAGTATATATAGTTGCACTGATAATCATTATTTAACCAGCTAGGTGCGAGGTCAGTATGTATTTATTAGTAGTTGCTAATGTAGTCATGTAAGGATCATGTTTATGTCCAAGCCTCTCGGCACACTTAGGAACATTAAAATGAAACTGAGGTGCAGTTGTCTGGAAAAAGTGCATGTTTAAGCAATTGCAGCTATGTTGTATATGGCAATTTGTGATTCGGTAGTATAGTAGATTACCAACCGGGCAGGTGTACCAGATGCACATTATAATGGCAATGAAATTGTGCTGTTCAGTGTATGAAATACTTGAAGGTAACTGCATAAACATGCCTATTATCGCCAACATTTGCACTGTGCCAATTATTGCCATCTCATTATTGTGCTAAACGTAAGGGTTATACTCCATCTTAAGCGCAGTAGCTGGAGCATTCACAAGCATTCTATTTGGTGGTTGTTTGGCTAAATTGGAGTCAGAAGTTAAGCTGTTCTGTCTTGTGGATGCGGTTTTCAACATCACTCTTGGTTAAGCGATGCATCATAGGGCACACTACAACTTATTGAGGTGAGCTTTCTGTAGGTGGAGGGGACTAGCAGGGAGTACATACGTTTGGGAGTTAGCTTGACTTTTTTGATCTTCTGGGAGTCTTAGTGAATGCCTCTCCGGTGGTCTGTTGGCTCTTACAGGTTGATCTTAGTGTTTCTGGGGGACTTGGCAATAACCGTTTAGAGTTGCATACAGAGTGCCCCTCCCCCCCAGAATTTTTAATATGTATATTTTTGATACTCAGTGGTTTACTACGGATACGCAAGTGCAGTATGCCTTGTGTGGCTACTCAGAGACATGCATGAACAGGTAGTTGCTATGCACTAAGGCTACACTAGCTACCTAAGGGCTACAATAGAAGTATAACTGGCTTCAGAATTACGTCTTATTATCGGGGAGCATGCATGCAGACCTCTTGCTGACATCACATGACCAATGTACACGCTGGGTGTGGACTGGAGCTGGGAGAGCACCCCGGATGCACAAGGGGGCAATTATTTTCATGGTTCTGACAGTCGCAAGAATAATAGCTGAGCCAGCAGTAATGCTGGAGCAGCTACGAAAAAATGATTGGCATTGAGATGAATGATGTCTCTATACTACAACCCTCGGTCTGTTGATCGTTCTGTCCATTTTTAGCATTCATAACTCTACTTATGCAGAGGCTATATAACTCTACTAACGTTAAATCTGTAGTAAATTTCTTGTAGTAAAGCTCAGTGATAGACTTATCCAGATCTCTAACTCTTACTGCACTACGAGTTTGAACGCTGCATCCACAAACTGTTACAGATGCCTTTTTGAACATGTGCCTTGCTCCCGGGGCCCCCTGGGGTAGCATGACCTACAGATATATATAAATGCTAGCTAAGATTCTGAACCCTATGGTCGCGATTATAAGCCTCACTGTGCTCGGCAATTAGTAGCTGATTTTCAGCCTTTTTGGGACCCCAGAAGCCATCTCAGAACATAACAGATTACAAATATTTCATTGAAGAGCATACCTCCACTCCCTCCTAGGGGATGTGGCTCCACATGCATCATTTCTCCCACCTCAAACGAAAAATCCTATATGAAACCTTGCTACTAATGAGCAGTTCTGCAAATTGTGGAGCAAACATACGTAACATGGAACCATGCAGGGAGTAAAAAGAGAAGCTGAGTCAGTACCAGGCCACAGTTGCAAGTCCAATACCCATGTAAATACAGCATCTCAGTGACTTAAAACACTTTCTTTGTTATTTTACACAATTGGTTCAGTACGTTTGTGCTTTCTGAGTAGCTATAGCGACTGCTGCGACCATTTTTGTATGGGTTTGTTGTTATTATGACCTGTTTTTGGTGAATGGTGATAATTAATTGGCTGATGTCAATGCTTATTGCCATGCATAACGGAGTCCCCTATCAGGTTCAGCCACTTCCTGCTGGGAGGAATTAGGCCTATGAGAAAACTCAGGTTTGTTTGTAGGGGAGTTCTCCAGGTGCAGCAGTAGTTCACGTGGACCAGGATGTGGCAATAATAGGCATGTTTACACTAGGCAGATGGCTTACTAAGGGATGTGTATTTAAAATACTTGCCACACTATTTACATATCTCTTTCAGACATGTGCTGTTGATGTTTTCTCTATGGGGTGTGTAATCTACTATGTCTTGACAGGAGGACATCACCCATTTGGACCTTCTCTAAGAAGACAGGCTAATATAGAAACTGGTGACGCTGTCCTTACTGCACTTAGTGGCAATGGTTAGCAATATTGTATACATTCTATCAAGAGTGGATAATACATCGAGAGATGAGTGACCCACTACCTACTCTTTATTATATTAAAAATATATTATAGTGCTGTGTTAACACTGTTTGCAAAGTAATGGTTCAAGAGTTACACTTATTATATGGCTCATGTGTGGAGACTTCAAGGAGCCTGTTAAACCATGCAAGTGCTACAAGGAGGCCTATAGATCTAGCACTTGCAGTCGATTTTAGTTGCGTTTAAACAGCTGTCGATTTTTACTCGCAGCAGAGTGGCCTTTGGCCACTCCATGAAACATAGAGTAATATATTGGTTTTGACTGTGTGAGTGGTAGATAATACTGTTAATGACGCAAACATATAAATAATATGTTTTTTCTCTTCTGTTCTTGCACTGGGAGAGTTCAACTTGGTGTTGTGGTGTATTCCCAGTGTACAGAGCAGATTGTGGGAGTTCGATTCCTGTTGTGAGTTTTTTGTCAACATTTTTTTTGTTGATTGGTATACGTTTCTTTATAGCAGCGAAGACAGACTACCAGAGAGACTTACAAGCTAAAAAATGATGAATAATACATTGCTAAGTATAAAGATAAGAAGGGGTTGTAAATGGATGGGCTTGTGCAGTGGTATGACGTACATTAGCACAAAATCACACCCACTAGAACGTTTGGGAGCCGCATCGCCCATGCAATTGCTGGAGAAGCGAGGACTGCACGAATCGGCCTTCTGGAGACGGATGTCTCTGTATACAACACAGTTACAAGGACCAGTTATGGCTGCTACAGAAGAGCAGAGTTGCTTGAAACTCACATTCGTATGGCTCGCGATTGATCCTTGTATGGGCCGTCTCCAGTGGTCAAATCTCTGCTGAAACAGAGGCTACACAAACTCTAATCGCATTGGAGCTGTGGTAAGCCTATACCTGGGTAAAAAGAAGTAATCGATTTGTCCTGATCTCTAATCCTTCATGCGCCAGAAGTACAAAGGCAGCATCCATGAAACTGGTAGGACGCCATCTTGAACATGTGCTTGCTCCCTGGGTGGCCCCCGGGGCCGAAAGCGTTACAGACATAGATATATATATATATACACTAGCTCAGATTTGATCCCCACACTGCAAGATTACTTGCCTCGCACTAAGGCGCTCGGCAATAATATGTTTTGCTTAAAGGAGGGGTCAGAGAGCTAGTGTGAAATTTATGCCATTCCGATCCTTGAGTGAAAATTAAGAAAACATGTGAAGCTCCGCTACTTTCAGTTACTGTATGCCATGGATATCATTAGAATATATGTAGGGGGCCTTTCGTCATGGCTCTGCAGACACCCCGCCAACTTTGTATTTCCCTCTCACGGAAACGGAACGGAATCGATGACTGTTCAAACGTGACTGAAATGAAATGTAGGCCTTGAAGTCTTTGTACATGAGCCATACAAGTGTAAGCCTTGAACCATTACTTTGCAAACTGTGTACTTACAGCACTATACGTAGCTATAGTGTGACACTCTCCTCTTTTATGTATTGTCTATTCTATGAAGTACACATTACTGTATGCAAACTGGCACCTAAGTTAGAGGGAATTACTAAAATGACCAATTATAGTGAAACAAGAAGTTGAATTGATATGGTAAACTTTCGGTTTAGCGACAAGAAATGGTATGTCTGTTACAGCCCAATTTCTCAACCTAGACTGGTTTGTAAACTGTACAACCAAATTATAACCTGGTCAGCCCAGAACTAAGGTCAGGCATCCATCAGCAACTAAGGTGTTTGAGGTTTATTGTATAGTAAGGGATAGTAGGAGTGGTTGTAGTCAAATGGTCAGAAAGTGGGCCATGCGTACTGCAGTTAGAAAGCCTATTATGCATGCACTGGATGGCTAGCTTCTTTCAGAGGTAGAAGTCAGTGGTCATTTTGATCAGTACTATGTCGTCTTCGAAGACAAAGAGTATGAAAATGAAGGTACAGCCAATGTTATGGAGAATTTCATACACTATGTTTTCTGCAATTAAGTGAAGTGTAAGCTCATCAATCAGGTGCGAATCAGAATGTCCATCTTGTGTTCATGAACTTAATTTTGCATGTGCTGCAAGTAAGATTGCTTTTTGGTGTGAGGCTACCATACATGATTGGAACTTGTTGGTAAAGTACAAGCATGCTAGACTTCGCCTCAATTGTAAGCCAGCCTCGCTCCCACTCCACAAAAGATTGTTCAAAAGATTGGCCTGGTGCACATTGTTTGCACATATGCAAGAATTTATGGACAACGGCTAGTAAACGTATTGGTAAACGAGTTCAGTCACATTGCAATGAGTAGAATATAGGAACTAGGTTCTGATTTCTACAACTGAAATGGCTTTATAATCAGTCAGGAATAGTAAATGGACCTGTCCACTGAGATAGCTCGTTCTCAGTCCTTCCCACCCCAGTTTTTATCTCGCAGCCTTGGAAAAAAGCGAGAGGAAAGGCATGATGCCAGTTATCACGTGCCGTGACATATGTACACGTAGGTGGACTTATATGCCCACGTACCAATTAAAATGTAGCAGTATAAAACTTGCAGAGAGACTGAAAACGGCACAACCGAGGATTGTTAACTGTTCTTCGGGTAGCGATAACCCTGGACAGAGAGTGCTTATGGCAGGAAAGATGATGAAAGTACGAGATAGGAGTGCCTCACGCTGTCACCTGCCAGAAGGTGTTCTTGAACAGTCCTATCAGCCGCAGATACTCCTGTGATAGAGCGAATTTGCATCCTACCTTGATACAAGACCGAAACTGTCGTTTGTAACTCTAAGTAGTTGCTACATCGATACTGGTACGGGCAAAGCAATTTAGTGCATGGGTGTACAAGTACCGTATAAGTCCACCCTACTCATACACACGTCACGGCACATGACAATTGGTACCGGGCCTTTCCCCTCACTTTTTCTCCACAGCTGTGAGATAAAAGCTGGAGTGGGAAGGACTGGAACGAGGCTGCCGCTAAGTCTGGTAGCTGTCTTACCATCAAAATTCGGAAGCGCCTCCTGGCAGTGGCTATGAGCTGCTGATTAAATCATGTACGCAAATAGATAGTTTAGATATCAGCTACTTTGGTCCCTTTCTTATATGCGTATGTAGCTTTAACCTTATATAAACTACGTCTCTCAGCTGTTTAGAACAATCACACTTTACAGATTATGATTTGCATTACATATGGATTTAACCTGATGTAAATCAATGGCCCGAGAACCAGACTAGTAATAATTATTACTTCTGACCACAACTATTACTTCTTTTTCTTTGCAGACAAATATGTCGCTTTGGAGCTCATTAAGGACATGATCAGTACTAACTACCTCTTCAGGTGACAATACTTCAGATATCCTATCAATGCTAAAATAACTTCTTTCTGTGATGCTAATAGTATCGTATGGCTGGAAAATTTGGCGGGAATTAAATTTGACGGATTGGTCGTAAATTCAAGTTGGCGGATTTTAATTTGGCGGTTTGTTTTTTGCGAGCAAGGACGTCATGCAGCACGTAACCCGAACGCCCCAGCCAGTTTAGTTACTGTCGATATAGCGCTACAATGGAGGCTGAACTGTCTGTAGAAAGCTGTGGTCGAGGACATCATGTCTACAAATGTACATGGACACCGAGTACTGGGGAAGAATTCTTATGTAAGCGCGAAAGTGGTAATTCAACAACAAGAACCCATATGCAGTAGCAGTAATGCAAAGTGATATTGTTGTCGGAAATGTCCCTAGCAAGATTTCAACTGCCTGCTCACTGTTTCTGCATAGAAACAGCACAATCCGCTGCAGAACAAGGCGTTTTGCGAGTCCATTTTCAGCGGCGTACTTTCCAATCTGTGGTATTTCTTCTGGCATGTATTTGTTGCACTTGCCACAGCCAGAGTTAGCACACGCCTCTCGACTGCATTTGTTTTTTTCGACTTTTTTCTCTGAGAGAGAGGTCAGGCACTCTCTATTGAAGTACTTGTACGCCATTGTTCTGCTCTCACTCGAACCATCTATGCTCGAACTCGTAAAACCCACCCACTGAACATTACAACAACATCATGCAAAAACATTGGCGGAATTTAATTTGGCGGATTGCTCACGAATCTGCCAAATTTCTAGCCATACGGTATGTTCCTAATTGGCAAGCAGAAAGCTAGTAAGTATCACATCCTTTATGGCTTGTCAGTTGTCAGCCATTAACAGCATTGGGCATCTCAATATCCTGTTATTACTCTGTTGGGTGTACAGTGCTAAGTATAGCTGTCCTTGCCCCAACGTTTATCTTGCAGCTATGGAGAAAAGTGATGAGGAAAGCATGGTACAAACTACAGTGTTCAGAGAACACGCACCCCATGCTGCGGTACATTGTAATGTCGAGACACCTAGCTAGCTATATTCAATATCCGAGCTTCCTTACATTTCGTAGTGTATGTTATTTCCCTGTGTAATACATGCATACAACTGCATATTCTGCCAAGGCACTCACACAGGATTATTCCCACAACGATTATTCCACTGTAGCCTGCAGATGTGTTGATGACATAATATTTATAAATAGCCCCTAGCACTGTACATGTACGTGTAAGGTTTGAAGTTTCTTCTAAACCGTATAGCTGAGTTACAGCAAAAAAGTATTTTTCCCCTTTAACTAACTACGGTGTCACCTTAATGATACAAGACTGAAATGATATCATGGAAATTAGTCTTAGCTGAAGTTCTGAATATAATAATCAACAGAACACATCTTCCTATCGTAAATATAAACCATTACCTAATCACTACATCTCAAAGTGTAATTGCCAAAGCCATTTTGTGTTTTGTTCACTCAGCTGCTGTTTTAACTAATGTGTTCTACTGCAGACCCAAGTCAGTTGAAGTACTGAGTCACTGTTTGTTTTGGTCAAAAGAGAAGATTCTGGCATTCTTTCAAGATGTCAGTGACCGTGTAGAGAAGGAGCTCCCAACATCTCCAATTTCACAAGCCCTGGAGCAAGGAGCACTCCATGTTGTCAAGGGTGACTGGAAGAGAAATATATCAGACGAACTTAGAGAAGGTATGTAAGTAGTCAGTAGTAATTAAGTTTAACACCAGAGATATGACACTCAATAAATGCTTATGGAAAAAAATTGAGGTAGATAATCAAGTATGCAACTTGGGCATGCAGTAGTGCTAGAATCCTAGTCCAGTGCCACTTTATAGCACTAAGTAACAAAAAAAAAACATTTAAAAAAATGAAAGAGCATATAGGGATGGAATCCCCAAAAAGCAACCGAACAAGGTAGGAATGATACCACAATACCCTTACGGATTGTCATCCCTATATCTTTTGCCATTTTTACAACTAGTGTACATGAGAGTGTAGATGAGCGGTATTAGCTGTACCCACATATGCTCCCATTCATGATAACTAACAGCACCTATAATGTAACAAACACAGAATGCACTTTGCACTGCAACAGCACAGTAGCAAAATACAGCTAATGTGAATTGTAGCTAAGCGCCTATCCACTTGAGAATGCCACTGTACACCCACTCATTCTTGTATGCAACATTGTAATGGCAGACTGTCAGACAGCTGTCTACAGCAGTTTTCCGACTCCATTTAATGCACATCATGGAGGTTGGTATGGTCTGTAATGGTCTAGCAGCTGTATCAGTGTTCTTACTATTATAACGTAACTACAGCAACTCACTTTGGGTCCATCATAACGCGTACTCCAAGAATTATAAACGTCTAAGCAGAACAGCTCGTGCTCGAGGCTGCGTTTCCAGTGTAGGCGTAACCACCGTTTAATGCGCAGAACGGAACGGAACAGAACAGCGTATAGCGGCGAGTACTTGCCTCGAGCGCTTGAGAATCTTTGCTGAACGGTTTGATTTGTTTGAGAACGCTATTGTGTGCGTGCAATAGCCCGGATCCAGTAGCGCTTCTTTGCGTTTGAATCATTGTAATCGCTTGAGTCATTGTTGTGCTATCGCCGTTGAAGAAACCAGAAAGAAGAATTGTGACAATTTTACAGTTTCGCGACTTGCCGATTTGGCACTTCAGTGATGCTCTCTGTCAGCGTTAACAGTCTTGTTACTGTTGACAGAGTTTTGAACATAACACTTTGTACACATACAGTGGGGCAGCCATTTTTTTTGGAGCCATCCCTACATATGGAGTACTACCGTACACCATAATATATATGTAACAACAGCTTAATAATTTGTGGAATGCAAATTAAAGACCCAGCCTTTGTAGCTTACCTGGATCCAGATAGCAAGAACTTTTGATTTTTTTTACCCAAGTTGTAGCAAAGGTTCAGAGAGCCACGGAATTTCTCATGCAGCTGTAGATCCCTCTGGATTCCTCCCAATTCGGATGTTTTATAGTCTCATGCATTGGAGAGCTACTGAGAGGGGAAATTCCAGCTTTTTACACCTGAGCCGTGTCAGGTGAAGCTTTCCTGCAGCTTGTTGTCACTTTAGCTGTTCACCTGCTTTGCCGGGAGGACTCACTATGACAGTAGTTTGTAAGTCCTGTTACTGCATATAAGTGACTGAATCTGAGAAGAGGGACCAAAACTCACATTTTGAATGTGTAGACTTCACAGATGTATATCTTCACAATGCTATAATATGCAATCTAAATGAAACATGGCTGGTTTTTGCATTGGGCGTTGCTGTCATTTTATTGCATACATATATACAAGTATACAGCCGAGCGCAATTAGAGAATGAGAGCTCAAAATTGATTAGGTGCTCGCTCTTGTCTCGCTAGCTGGAACCCTCTCGTCCTGGCCCTGGTCGTCCACAAGAATGTCCACGTCAGTCCACATTTCTTGGGAAAGTGGCAGTCTCAGGATAGCGAATCATGCTGAAGAGAGCACCGAGCATTGTATGATTGTAAGACTAGTACCAGCCACGCTACACTGCATCCTGACATGTTTTGAAGTGTACCACACAGAAGAGCTCTACAGGTGCTAGCACCCTAGCACCCCCCACAACTTGGCAGTAAGTAGGTCTTATCCCATATATGCAAGATGAAGGTACTGTAGGCTTCATAGCTTACAAAAGAATACTCTACCCACCCAGCTAGAACTACTACTTCCTATTTCTGTTTTTTTCGAAACTGACAAATTGTGATCTTCAGTGAATCCGGAAAAACTCGACATCTATGGCTAAACCTCACGTTTATGTACTTTGTATGGTAAGTTCCACTCTTTCATAGTAGTAGTCAGTAAGTGGTGTCTTTTCTAAATTAAAGGCGTTACACACGTTCTTGAACGCACCATTTTGTTGCCATGTGATTCAATTAATAATGCATCACACGCATAGCTGCTTACGTCATTAGTGTGTGCGAAGTCTAATTCAGGCTCCTATGAAGAACAGAAAGTGCTGCAGACGTCTTCATGGGTTGGTATTAGTTGAAGCTTAGTATTTGTACTATATGAACTATATGAAAAATCATTTTATTCACTCTGGTGGTTGAGATGACTGCTTGAAAATTTAACCTTCAACTAGGGGAATGCTACGCTACAAGTCTGCAACTGTTTCTGTGATACATACCTTAGTAGCACACCACCAAGATTGCCATGCAACCGAAAGTTCTTGTAGTAATTAATGAGATGCTGATTTCGTTCAAGAGTATGTCATCTGCAGCCGTGCATCATGTGTACAGGAATGTCTGGATTTGCTGAGGTGCTTGAGGGATTTGACAACCAATATAGTCACTCATGCATCACGTGTACAGGAATGTCTGGATTTGCTGAGGTTCTTGAGGGATTTGACAACCAATATAGTCACTCATGCATCACGTGTACAGGAATGTCTGGATTTGCTGAGGTTCTTGAGGGATTTGACAACCAATATAGTCACTCATGCATCATGTGTACTGGATTTGCTGAGGTTCTTGAGGGATTTGACAACCAATATAGTCACTCATGGATCACGTGTACAGGAATGTCTGAATTTACTGAGGTTCTTGAGGGATTTGACAACCATTATAGTCACTACGCCAGCCATGCATCGAGGTTTGGGACTTCCAGCCAAGTATTCTTATGTGAGGTGTTCCTACTCAATTTCTGAGAGTTTAACTGCTGAATGTGCAAGAGATGCCTGAAGACCTGGAATGAAACTAAACTGGATGCATGTGCTTGGGAAGCCATGCAATGTACAGTTATCATATGATTATATGCCTAATAAATAGTAGTTAATCCTTAGGGAACTAACTGGCCAGTTTAAATAAAGTTTGTGCAGTTGTATGTCACACACAATGTGACAATGGTCCTTCAAGTATTAGTATTTAGAACTGCCCAGGGTTTATTTAAACTGATCACTTTTAATAAGAATGCATGACAATGTCATGTGTACAAAGGTGCGCTTAATTAGAAGAGGCATTGCTAACCCGAATCTACAGTGTGTATAGCCACTGGATACTGACAATTTCCTTTAGGGTATAGCCTCTTTAATTTTTCATAACCACCTTGGACCTTGTAGCCCATCCCATGCACATTTGTAAATTAGGACTACACAAGCATAGTATGCCTCATGTGGCTATACAGAGGCATGCATGAACACAAGTGCTAGGCTACACTCCCTAAGGGCTACAATAGAATAAAATTGGCCTAGGTTTTATTCTTAGGGGTATGCATGCAGACTTATCACACCCCTGGTATATATGGGGTGTGGTTACAACTATCGACAAGTTGCTACCAATCTTAGCGTTGACACATCAACCGTTTGGAGAATTGTGAAGCTGTTTAACAACACAGGTTCAGTTGATACTAAGAAGTATCCTCGGGGAAAGAACATATCGAAAACTAACCCGTCCAATTGAGCTAATCGTGCTTCATACAGTGCTGAAAACCCCAGGTATCTACCTGAAGGAAATTCAAGTGGAGCTGTATCAATCAACTGGTGCTGAAGTTAGTCTTTCCTGTATTTGTCGATTCCTCCATCAAGTTGGTTTTACTAGACAAAGTAAATACTTCTTAGTATCAACTGAACCTGTGTTGTTAAACAGCTTCACAATTCTCCAAACGGTTGATGTGTCAACGCTAAGATTGGTAGCAACTTGTCGATAGTTGTCCTGGCAGCCATACAGAGATGAAGTACTGAGAGCTGAATTTACAGCTGATGTCTCGCTATATGAGCCTGAAATGATTATCTTTTTGGATGAAACTGGTTCCGATAGAAGAGATACGCTAAGAAAGTATGGATACAGTTTAAGGGGTAGGCCAATCACATCGCACAAGATAATATCTAGAGGCAAACGTGTTTCTACAATCGCTATCCTATCTATGGAGGGGATTCTTGATTGCATGACAACCACAGGCAGTGTAGATGCTGATGCTTTTTCTGACTTTGTGGAGAAGTTCCTATTACCACACCTGATGCCATTTGATGGCAGGAATCCTCACAGTGTTGTCATTCTTGACATTGCCATAAATATGATCCAACAAGTTGGTGCTTTAGTACATTTCCTCCCCCCATATTCCACAGACCTTAACCCTATAGAGGAAGCGTTCTCAAAGGTAAAACTGACAAAGAAAGAAATTGAACAGGAAGCTCAAGTGACAGATCATGAGATGATTGTTTTATCAGCATTCACAGCTATAACAACAGCAGACTGTCAGCAATGGATCAAGGGCAGTGGAATTTACTATTAGCTTAGACATGATATGCATACACAATATTGTTTACTTGTATCAGTTTCTGTGACTCTTACATAATCAAGTAATCTTCCTCAGTGTGTCCAAAACAATCTTTTGCTGCTCCAAGAATTCTTCAGTAGTGATGATGCTGTCTTCCTGTAAACTTTGCATGTAACGGAGTTGCTCTAGGTGCTTCATTCTTAAATCAGCAGTTTTACTTGGTGACATACCAATGGGAACATTCCCAGAACTACATGTAGCACGCTTGGAACCTTAGGTGTTGCAGACGAGCCGCTTAATACCTTGACTACTGCTGTTGCTGCACCTGCCAAAGCCTCAGCCAGGGACTCTTGTTTGGGGTATTTTGGAGTAGTGCCCATAATCATAGGGACATGAGGAGGGCTGTCCCAATCATCATATGTACCACTTACCAACATCCTGGCCCATAGACGAAATTGTGGGCCAGTGAGCAGCTCACCATGGCGTTCCTTCAATATCAGAAACGCGTCTTCAAACTGTTCTTCCTTCTGTTGTCGTTTTGTCAATCTTTCATCACTCTGTGTTTTCTTCTTCTTGGTACATGTAGCTGACTCATTCTCTTGATCATCCTCTTTACACAGTCTACGCTAAGCCATCGATAATTAAGTGAACACTTCCGGTTATGCCCTACGTATAGTAATGTATGGAGGCTGGGATTGCCTAAACGGCAGCTTCTTTGCCCAGCTGTATCTCAAAAACTATTGGGTGTCTGGTGATGAATGTTGTGTATATTGTAACATGTTCCTTAAAGTCTACAAATAGAGTATAGTCAGTCTGGACCGCGCTCCTGAAATGCTGCCAGGACCGCCACCGTACTACCCTCCGCTAGCGGGTCTGCCAACTTTGAATTTTGGGACAACATGGAGCAAAGCACGGAACTGGAGCCATTCTTGCTCTACAGCTACATAACCTTCCTGTCTACTAAATATATAAGTATCATTACCTGTGTACAAGTATTGTTGTGAATATGGACCAGTGGATTTCGGGAAAAACACAATAATTAGCACGCTCATAACTCGGCCTACGTACGGCTAGTAGACAAGCAACAAACGGCAGAGCTTTCTTCTACCTTAGCTCCATATACCATGAAGAGTTCTTAAATCTTCCACTCACTGTTTCTGAGATATGCCCTCATCCACCTCCGGGGTTATAAGCAAATCGCTCTCTGGGCTAACTTTGATTTTTGGGACAACATGGAGCAAAGTCCGTCATCCCCACGAAACTTGCACCACACGCACGTGAGATTGCATTAAGTAACTCTGTGTAATGCCTACCGGATATCTGCCTTTGCTGCAGAAATACGGTGCAACAAAAAAGGAATTTCAGCTCTTTCATACGCTTCAGCAGGGTGAGTTATGTAACGTCACGCAATCACGCTTTTGTAGAAGGCGTTGTGTAAACTGCTAATTAATTTACCCATGTACTTGTACATGGCTTCCTGCACTCAGGTGACACACCTCTTTTACCGATGGCTTAGTGTAGACTGTACACCAAAGTGGTATCTCTGCACTACGTGAAACTTTTCGTACATCACTTCTAGGTCTTGATCTGTGACGAGCCACCGCTTGCTATGACTTCTGCCTTCAAAATAACCAATGTTTAAGAATTAACAAAGGTCCAACTCAGATGAAATAGTCGCTTTCAACTGCTCAACTGATGTGAATTTTTCAGTGATGTTATGAAGTTCACGCACATAATACTTCCTTTTAGACGAAGCATCATAAACCTTTACACTTACTCAGTGAGATGAAAATGATTACATGGTGAGGTGTGCATTATATAGAAAACCCCACTAGTGTATTCTCACAAAGGAGTGGCCTGAAGTACTGAACCACTCTAACATGAAACATTATGGGGATAGAAATGTAGAGCCCGGCCTCAACCCCTTTCATGCAAGACTTCCATATAAACAGTATGCTAAGAACTATGCTGCAACTATCAACAGATTGCAGACTGCAAAAGTCTAGAAGTTGAATAATTAGCTGTAGCAGTAGTCTCGGGTACCCAGACCCGTCGAAAAATTGTAGAGGGTCTGGGGCAGAAGTGTACCGTGCGCCTGGAATGCAGGCGCACTTCCAATTGGCTTAGTAATTACATTCTAACGTGTGTTAATTGGAAAAGTCGCGTTTGAATCACGTTTTAAAAGCTGCTTAGAGCGCTATTGTGCTTCAGAGTGTCAGCCTTTCCTCTGACATCAAGGTGCAGCCTGGTAAGTGATAGAGAAATCTACTAAGCTAGCATTAGTAGGGAGGCAATTATGAGTTAACATTCCGGGGTGTACATTTCCACCAAAGGCTATCGCCCAGACCCTCTTACAATTTTTCAATGGGTCTGGGTACCCGAGACTACTATAGCAGTACCGTGTGATTATAATATTCATACAGGAAGTACTCAGTTGTGATTTTGTGACTTTTGCAATCTGCTGTAAATACACTGTAGCTATACATCACTAAATCATCCACAACTCACTTTCTTCCCAGCAGTAAGACATGGTTCTTGTAATGAGGGCTTGGGTATCAGGCGTGCGTTGACACCGATGGAATTGGTGCCAAGTGCCGGTCAAAGTGGTCGAATTAGCACACCTCCATGTGAACCAAACAGTGAGCTGTGAGAGGAAATACTAGATTTACAGGCACCAGAAGATTGCATAAGGTTTATTCCTACGCTTGTGCCAGCCAGGTCTTCCACCATCATGACAAGGTAGCCTCGTTGTCGTCGACAAGTTGCTCGAGCATGAAGCAAGGTCAAAGTTCATGATTAAGCGCAGTCGGGCTGCAATATTATGAATGCGCATGCGTGGTTTTGAAATTTCACTTGTTTTTGTTGCAATGCTCGTGCAAACCGCAGTAGTAGAAGGGCTGGAAGCGTACTACGAAATTGCTGTGTCAGCACTTTTGCTGTAAGCTGTGCATGATGAGACCGTCTAGCCAAGCTGATCCATTCTACAGCTGCATTTAGCTTAGATTGACCTGTTGCTGAGCACAACCTTCAGTTGAATGATTTATGTAAAAAACACCCGGCTGGTTTCAGACATGAAATGTCAGTCTTGTTCATGGTATACCACAGCTGCCACGGGAGAGCAGAGGGAGGGGTTGTAGTGCTTGAAATGCACGTTCGCATTGCTCGATCATGCTGTCCTCCATCACTTATATCTTTAAATTATACAGTGTGTACATAAACTCTATTAACCTAGGAGCTGTAGAAAGCCTTCCATTAAAACTGTGTTGTAGACTCGTCTAAATCTGAATCAGGCTTCCGTCAGGGATGCCACTTTGAGCTTTGGGAAGTGTGATGGACAAATCTACCACGGAAGTATAGAAATACGTTAGCACTAGCTAAGATTCTGATCATCGCGATTATTGGCCTCGCCGTGCTCAGCAACACTATAAGCTTGACTAGCTATATTCTTTTACACATATGGAAGTAGAATGATTGAAATAAGCCAGATCTATGTAGTATGTCCCGCACACATTTGTAATAGCTTGTTTGCATTGTGCCATAATGATCATCATGGAGTACGATAGTATTCCATGTACAGGGATAGTGTGGGAAAAATGACCACCGCATTGAATGTGTACAAAATGACATGCTCATTTTCGTTAAATATTTGGAGAGTACACCAATGTAATGGAGGTTACACCTATACCAGAAACGCAACCTTGAGTATCGAACGAGATCCAGTAGCTGTTGAATTCAGCTGTTGTCTCTTTGAATTGCAAGCAACTTAACTGTGAGGTATTTGTTAATTGCTGTTCTTGTACTGATACCTTCCTTCTGCTACATCATAAAAGGGAGTTGCTGTAAGTCATATGAGGCCATACTAACCTGCATTAAATGCTGTGCACTCCTACAATGTATAATCCTTGCCCACAGTGCCTTGCAGTTGTTTGTCCTTTGAACTGTAACTGTCCCTGCTAATACTCCACAAATTAAGTTGTGACTGAATTTGTGTACTGTGTAGCTATCATCTGAGATTATGATTATGAAAGTAGCTAACTCTACGCTTAGTTATAGCAGCGTGACAAAGGTAGTATTGTGATGTCCTGCAATCATTTATTGCCTGTGGGTATGGTTGGTGTGGCAAGTAGGGAAATTGTTGTGTGTATGTGGTTAGAAATATGTCAGGGTCGACAATCTATAAAAGTATTGTGGTATTCTCCTTTTTTGGTTTCTTTTTTAGGATTCCATCCCTATGTGTTCCTTTTTTTTTGTTCTTTGTGACATATTATTTACACCCCAGAACTATAGTGATTAAACTAAGATGACATGTGTATCTATTGCTATTTTAGCCTATACTCTATAATGC
This sequence comes from Phakellia ventilabrum, assembly GCA_963921505.1. Taxonomy (NCBI): domain Eukaryota; kingdom Metazoa; phylum Porifera; class Demospongiae; order Axinellida; family Axinellidae; genus Phakellia; species Phakellia ventilabrum. The sequence continues at coordinate 4,454,588 of OY997389.1, forward strand.
TCTGTGCATGTTTTTTTTTTGCTATTTAGACTTGAGAAAGTTTCGATCGTACCAAGGAACATCAGTGAAGGACTTACTTAGAGCATTAAGGAACAAGGTGAGTACAGCTGTATATGGGAGCAAGACCTGATTAAGGTTGTAGTATAATACTAGGTGTACATTTGAAACGCAAGGAGCCTCGCGGTAGCGAGAATGTCAGGGCGGATTCTGGGCAGGGCGAAAATAATGTCACGAAATTGCGCTATACGCATACGTCATTGCGAGCGCTAGCCAGCCGGCCTATAACCGAGGATCGATCAGTCATAGCTACTACCGGAGAGCGGAGAAACGACCTGTGACCAAGTAGCTAGTAGTACGGGAGAGTGGACACGTTAGTAGCTATTGCTCGGCTCGTGCCGCCCGACTCCAGCACTCATATCTCTACTTGTACATAGGCTACACAAACTGTACTAACCTGGGAGCTGCAGTAAGCCTCTCTTCGAGAAATGATGTGGTAGACTTGTCCATATCGATGACTCTTCGCGCACTGCAGCTTCGAAAACGGCGTCCACAAAACAGTAAGAGACGCCATTTTGAATCCCGGGGGGCCCCCAGGGGCCCAAAGCGTGACGGACATATATATATATATATATATACATACAAACGTGGGCTGACTATGCATCACGATTAGTTGCCTCGCTACCGCTCGGCAATTATGGAGTACGGTAGTACTCCATATATAGGGATGGCTCCAAAAAAAATGGCTGCCCCCATTGTATGTGTACAAAGTGATATGTTCAAAACTCTGCCCTAGAAGTAGTCATAAGCTTTTGTGGACCATACCTGTCATTCTGGAGTGTTTTCAACAGTAACAAGACTGTTAACGCTGACAGAGAGCATCGCTGAAGTGCCAAATCGGCAAGTCACGAAACTGTAAAATTGTCACAATTCTTCTTTCTGGTTTCTTCAACGGCGATAGCACAACAATGACTCAAGCGATTACAATGATTCAAACGCAAAGAAGCGCTACTGGATCCGGGCTATTGCACGCACACAATAGCGTTCTCAAACAAATCAAACCGTTCAGCAAAGATTCTCAAGCGCTCGAGGCAAGTACTCGCCGCTATACGCCGTTCTGTTCCGTTCCGATCTGCGCATTAAACGGTGGTTACGCGTACACTGGAAACGCAGCCTCGAGCACGAGCTGTTCTGCTTAGACGTTTATAATTCTTGGAGTACGCGTTATGATGGACCCAAAGTGAGTTGCTGTAGTTACGTTATAATAGTAAGAACACTGATACAGCTGCTAGACCATTACAGACCATACCAACCTCCATGATGTGCATTAAATGGAGTCGGAAAACTGCTGTAGACAGCTGTCTGACAGTCTGCCATTACAATGTTGCATACAAGAATGAGTGGGTGTACAGTGGCATTCTCAAGTGGATAGGCGCTTAGCTACAATTCACATTAGCTGTATTTTGCTACTGTGCTGTTGCAGTGCAAAGTGCATTCTGTGTTTGTTACATTATAGGTGCTGTTAGTTATCATGAATGGGAGCATATGTGGGTACAGCTAATACCGCTCATCTACCCCACACAACCACACCATCTAAACATCATTCATACCTTTCTCCTCCCCCCAAAAAACAACAGAAACAAGTAACAAAAAAACATTTAAAAAAATGAAAGAACATATAGGGATGGAATCCCCTAAAAGCAACCATGCAAACAAGGTAGGAATGATACCACAATACCCTTACGGATTGTCATCCCTATATCTTTTGCCATTTTTCCAACCTTACACACACACACACACACACACACACGCATGCACACACACAGCAATCCCTGACATGCCACACCAGCCATATCCACAGCCAATAGAATGTGGCAATTGCAGCACTTCACAATGCAACACACATCACCCCCTCAAACTACAACTTATCCTCCACATGCAGCAATACACACTCTTAGACTAGACTACATACATGTACCACTTATCCCACATTGTACACGACAATCCACACCTACACTCTTCCACCTACAACAACATCCTTTTTACTTCACCAACAGTTAGTACGGAACAAATTTCCAAAAACATTACTCTATTATACCAAAGTACATTAAAAAAACTAATCATCTACACCACAATCTAACATCCTGTCGTCCCATGTAACTAGTACTTATGTACATGTACACTAGTTGTAAAAATGGCTAAAGATATAGGGATGACAATCCGTAAGGGTATTGTGGTATCATTCCTACCTTGTTTGGTTGCTTTTTGGGGATTCCATCCCTATATGTTCTTTCATTTGTTAAAATGTTTTTTTGTTACTTGTAGCAAGGGTAAACCCAGTGCCAAGTGAGAGGAAAGTGGTCGATATTAAAAGTGGTCACATTTGAGAGCACGCAATAAGTGACTGGATTTGATTCACGAGTGAACAGTAGCTACATAGCCAGAGCTATAGTGCATAATATGTATCATATAGACGCCTTGTAGGAAGTAAGTGAAATACACAAGACCAGAAATAGTGCACACGGTACTAATGCATCATGAAGTGGGCCAGTGCATATGACTACTGAGGTCTGAGGAGAGAAAGGGGCTAATGAGATGTACATATAATATATTCATACTAACTTGATTACTTATACCTTTATAGCTACTGTATCAGTATGTTTTCAAGAAATAATCTGCTAATTGTTGGTTACACCACTGCTACTATAGTGCATGTGTGTATCACAGAGATGGTTACAACGTAGCTACTATAGTTATTATATTGACCGCTTTGAGTGCCATAACGTTTTTGCAGAATGAAGTGAGATGCATATGGTGTGAGAGTGGGAGGAACTGCTGTGGAGAAAAACGAGAGGGACAGTCTGCAAATGACTACTTATTAATTATTTCATACTATCTCAAATCACAGTACTGTAGCAAAACACTTCTGCATGTAGAGGTGGTTAGTCTACTGCGCAAGGCATAGTAAATGTAAGTGTTGTCATTGTAAGCAAAGAAATCCAGTCTTGTGTATCACATTCAATTAGACTTGAAATGTGCCCACCAAGGGTGGAGATATATCGCGATATTCTTTACAAACTCACCGAGGAAACAGTCCACACTGTCCTCAGCTACTAAGCTTGTCCTTGTTTGTACGGACACACAAAGCTGAAAGAAAGCCAACCCAAACCAGCATGAAGCTCTGAGCTCACTGTCATCACTGAATTTTCAATATATGAAATAGCACAAGAGTACTGTCCTTACTCCCACTCATCATTGACAAGTTCACAGGTCAGGCTACAATCGCAAAGGTATGCCATGAAGAGCCCTGTAGGCCTTAATTCGCTGTGACATAGCTGCATGTGCTACTTCATAGAGTAGTCACAGAATACATCGCACTCCACTCACAGCCTGAGTCGCTCTATAGAAATGATAGCTACACTCACGCACTAACCTACTGTTTTGGTAGTCGGCACTGACTCCGGCCAAATCACCGCGCGAAGGCACTCTTCAAAACTAGCGCCCTTTCTGAAACACAACCGTCAGTCACTTACTTCTGCAGCGGGTTCATTACCCCAGCCAAATCACCGCGAAAGCACTCGTGAAACGCAACGTCAGTCCTACGGTTTAATATCTATGGTCAGTCAATTACTCTTACAGCGGGCGGAAACCACAACAGAATAATTGTTACAAATAGCAATACTGTATAACATCCGGCTGTGAATCTCGTCCACTTGGGCACGCGGTAAAAATGGCAATTTTGCGATCGAACAGAAGGAGAGGTGCCCCCAGTTCAGCCAAAGAAAGCAGCCAGATGAAAAAGTGGCTCATTTAAAGTTCCAGAATATTGATTATCTTCCTTTAGGCACCGTTTATTAGACCTGAGAAGGTATGAGAAAGCCTGGACATTAAAAGTTTTTTTCCTTCTCACTTGGCACTGTAATAATGTATGTGGATGCATGGCTCAACTAATACTTGCAGTACCAATTACAGTAGTGGACATCCTAATTGAGTATTGATAGAAATGCATTATGGAGATTTTATATCGCCAATAGCCAAATTATGGTACTGTAGTAAACTGCTATGACGGAACATTTTATTTTCATTTCAGAAACACCACTATAGGGAACTTCCAGAACCTGTGAAGCAATCTTTTGGGAATATTCCTGATGGATTTGTGGACTATTTTACCACCAGATTTCCCCTATTACTTATTCATATATACAAACGGATGGAATGTTGCAAACATGAGAAAATCTTTGTCACTTATTATACTTGTGAACACTAACAGCTGTACTAAAGCAAATTTTCTTGTGTATGTATAATTCTGCTAACTTCATCACATATTTTCTTTAGCACTTTTCACATCATAATTTCTCACTTTTGAGTACTGCTAATATAAATCACATCTGTTCAGATTATCCACTGGCCAAAGTGACATTATGGTGAAATACTGCAAGAGGTCGCCATGTATTTTGCCAGCTAGCAAAGTCAGTCAGCAATCTCTTAATAACTAGACAAATGTTCAAATTTTTAAGTAGGTTTGCCAGCACATTTTGCGGAATAGATGGATTGTGATTAATTGAATCTCCAAAAACTCTTTGTCTAGAATAATGCAATCTGGTACTCATACTCTGTAAACTAGAGATACGCATACGCAGTGTAAGCCTCGTGCATGTGCATTCAGTAGGTGTGGTTTGGTATGCACGTGTTAAGATTGAGAAAGGTGAGAAGTTAATATTTGCAAGTCTGAGAAAAGTGAGAAACGATTGAAAACGGCTAAGTGTGAACGTGAATTTGACGAGTTCAAAGACCTGAGCAAGGTGTCACATTCTTCCCCAAAGGCCAAAATAGAATGTGACACCTTGCTCAGGTCTTTGAACTCGTCAAATTCACGTTCACACTTAGCCGTTTTCAATCGTTTCTCACTTTTCTCAGACTTGCAAATATTAACTTCTCACCTTTCTGTGGTAACTTCTGTGTCGCCGATGAAGTTAGTAAGTGGACTTTTAGATGGACAGATAGATAGAAATTTAAGTTTTTGACAGGAATGTCCCTTTAGCCAGGGAGTCATGTAGAATGCACAATTTTATGAGAGTCTAGCACTGGCCTATAGCTAGTAAGTGTACGCACCTCTGGTCTTGTGATTCTGCTGTCTTTGGTCTTTTAGCTTCTGTTTTGTCGCCTCTCTTTGCTTTCTCTTCCGTAGTGTAGCAAGATGCTTTAAAGTGCAGGGTCGGAGCTACTGTTCAGACTGGTCCAGCTGTGGCCTGAACACTTTTTGGCCTGCAATAGTCTTATAATTAGTAGGCAAGGTCCCATTTAAGTGCACGAAAATTCTGATACTGCTTCGCTTCTCTAGCCAAGAGCAGGTTATGAAAAGTAGAGTGCTGCTAAAATATACGAAAGTAACAAAAAAAACATTTTAAACAAGACTGATATTTCATATCTAAAAACCAGCCGGGTGTTTTTTTTACACAAATCATTCAATTGAAGGTTGTGTTCAGCAACAGATTAGTCTTAGCTTAATACAGCTGTAGAATGGATCAGACAATCTCATCACGTAGCGCTGCCAGCAAAAGTACCGACACAGCAATTTCGTAGTGCGCTTCCAGTTAGCAATCAGAACTTGCCAAGACAGAACTATCATCGTTATTTACCACTCTTTCGCCGTCTAGGCAACACAAAACTAACCTAGCTTGACGTACCTTGGCCTATTGAGCCTGCAAACTTTCAGTAGCCTCCACTGCGCTCGTGGCTATAGTGCCATAGTAACGGAATGACGTAACTTAGCGAACGTGATATTTGTGAACAAACACACACACATATATAGATACTTAGAATACAGCCACACAAAATACTGCAGTTCCATTGGTCAGAGTGTGCATAATAAATCCCTTATACATCTGCTAATCTAAGCATGGAATATAAGTGCTAGAAGGGTGGATAATAAGTGCTAGAGGAACTATATCTGTGTACTCTAAGTGCCAGGGGGCATGGTTTATATTGCTGCAGCTTCAGGCAACATGGTAACCATTGCAGTATTCTAAATAACCTAGACGACGAGTGTGCGGGATCTATGGGATTTAGAAGCCCTCGGGGCCCTTAGTAGCGTCCTCGCTTCGCTCAGACGCTACAGCCTCAGGCCCCTCGTGGCTTCTAAATCCCATAGATCCCTTGCACTCGCCGTCTAACTATTATATATATCCCACCTAGTTAGTATACTTTTTCCATGCAACAAATGGGGTTTAACTGTGATATTTTCCCTCCCTCAGGGCTATATACAAGGAAAATTATGGTCCTCTTTCAGGCAGTTAGAGAGAGTATAATACAGCCTTTGTATGATACATACATGCAAATAATTGCCGAGCGCAGCGAAGCAGAGCGAGGCCAATAATCGCGTTCAATGGGCTCCAAATCTCAGCTAGCGTTTATATATATATATATATATGTAGATGTCTGTCACGTTTTTGGCCCCAGAGGGCCCCCCGGGAATCAAGATGGCGTCCGTGCAGATATATACATGTGTGCCGTCTTCAAACTCTTGGCACACGAAGAGTCAGAGATCTACACAAGTCGATTACATAGTTTTATTAAGGAAGGCTTACTGCAGCTCCCAGGTTAGTAGAGTTTGTGTAGCCGCTCTGTAAGCAGAGACATGAGGGCTGGTGACCGACGGCACTAATCCAACGTAGTTTCAAGTGGCATAGCCACTCTCTCAGCTATCCCGTGGCAGCCGTGGTTGAGTCTTTGAAATGTGTTGCAGACAGAGACGTCAGTCTCCACAAGGCCAGTCGTTTAGTCATAGTTTATCCTAGCCTCGTCCCCAGGCCACACCCCCTGAAAAATAGTGGCCCGGTATCCACTGTTCGCGCATGCGCGAACAAATTGCTAAATGTACGGAAAAAGGTCAGTAAAAGTATCCGTAAACGATATTAGTCACATGGCGAGGAGTAGTACGGAAGCAGTATACGTATATAGTAAGCGGAGAATTAGAAATCAACCTTGATGCTGACTTTCTGCAACTAAAATAGCTCTCTAACCAGTCTAGAATGGTAACAGAACCTGTAATTTTCTATCCGCTACGATTATGGTAGCTATCTTACCACAGAAAGTCGGAAGCGCCTCTCCTGGCAGTGACTGTGAGCTGCTCAATATTCGATCTCGGATGCGGCCTTCTAGGCATTTCAGCGGCAAACGGGATCGAAGAATCGAACTACCGATCACTTTCTAAGCAGCTACCTTACGAAAAACCATCGCGGCAAGCTTGAAAGCCTCCTGCCTACACTTACAACTTCGTGACACGGAAACATTTGCGGATTCGTAAGCGAACGTGACGTAACCGTACGCGGACACGATACGGCAATATCCTAAATTCTCAGAATTCTGAGAAATTAAGCGCATGCGCAAACAGTGGATACCAGGCCACTCTTTCGGGGGTGTGGCCTGGGTACGAGGCTAAGTTTATCCATCATCATGGTTCCTCGGTTCAGCTGTTTATTCACGCGACTAGCTGGCTCGCGAAAATATCCCCCGTGTGCAGGTGTCGCGAGCTCCATCTCCACATTCCAGCCCCGTTCGCAACCCGCGGGACCATGTCCACGCGCCCCGTTTGCAACCCCGCGACCTTGTCATCGCGTCAGCAGGCACCGATGCCCCCAAACCCCCCCCTCCAGACACGTCAGTGAAGATCAAATGATATATTGTGAGCAATGATTATGCATGAGTAAATGAGCTACAGACTAGACAAGTCAGTAAGGATCAGATAAAGATTATACATTACGAACAGTGATCAAAAGTCTCCATGATAAAGTAATATTCTGCTGAGTAAATGAAGCAGTCAGTAACAAAGCAAGTCAGTGAGGATCAGATTGTGATCATGAACAGAGATTATAAGGTGTAAAAAGTTGCCCATAAGCACCGCGAGGCATCTGCGCTTGCGTAACCCTAGTATGTTTGCTGACTACATATCGACTAGATTAAAGAGCAAAGCATCCAGATGAGCGTGAAGGGTGGGGCTCGGTTCGCGTTGCGCTGGCATTTGATGGGAGGAGCTGTAGCTCACGTTTGGGGTGTGGTTCTAACAGAACAAGTCGGCAGGATTGTTAGGCAGTTAGATATCCATCAAGTTTCCCTGTCTTCTGCAACAAAGTATGGACAGGTCTGAAGGTCCAGAAGAACATACAGTCAATGCAGTGTCTGCATTTACAAAAATTGCAGTATGTAACAGTGTTTATAAAGTCAGTGTGGTAATGCTATGTACTGAAAGGGAATGAACTACCCGGTATGGTAGCAGTATACAACTTAGCTTTTACTTACTTACCTTTATCCAACTTTGGACCCTTTAAACTTTCCAGCTAATCGTCTCTTAATGCTAACTTCCATTGTGCACATGTACATAGGCTAGGTAGTATACATGGTGCACTGACTAGTCACTGACAAACCTCACCTTTCCACTACCCAGAATGGTCTCTCAGACTCTCACGGCACCAGAGCATAGTGGCACTGAATGCTCTGATACGACAAAAATCTAGTTGCTCTCTTGTTATCCATAATTTCACCACGTGGTAACAGGAGTTTTGTGGGTTTTCTGCAATTTTACAATATTTTGGCCTGCACACCAGCGCGTGTATCTTGGGCACTACATCCTTTATTCTGTAGTCCTATTCCAGTGCTTTAGATTGGTACCAGTTTCATCCTGCTCAGGGAAGCAAATAAAATTGTCCTTAGACCTTGTCATGAATAATATCCTTTGAAGTATGCCTGCCTAATGAGGTATCTAAATCTGATAGATACAATGTACCTGCTGGCAGGTATCTAAACGCCAGTTTAGATACCTCATCTTTTATTCATGACATTAGTGGCTGCCTATCACAACTGAAGCGCTCAGCATGGGGCAGGTTGCTGCTTCCTTCAAAGGGTTAGCAGCGGTCACTTATAGAGGCGCTGTTATCATAACACTAGGTCTAAATCCGTTAGACACCTCTGTGTCTGAGATACCGAGCGAAACCAGGTATCTATTTTCCTGAGATACCTCCACCTCGGTGACTAACCTATATTAAGAAAAACTGCACCCCTGTTCCGTGAGGCATGATAGAACCATCCAAGAGGCTGCAACTTTATTTGTGGGATAAAACCACTGGCAAATTAGGCACTTACAACTGCTCTCTTCTATGGGGTGCCAAATGGGACAAAATGCCATTTGTCAGAGCACTTCACATTTGTAACCTCCTATATAGATATAGGACGTTCTACTTAGATATAGAACAGTCTATATGTATATAGGACCTCCTATTTAGATATAGGACCTCCTATTTATATATAGGTCCTATATCTAAATAGGAGGTGCTATATCTAAATAGGAGGTCCTTTATACATATAGACTGTTCTATATCTAAGTAGAACGTGCTATATCTATATAGGAGGTTACAATTGTGAAGTGCTCTGACAAAATGCCATTTGTCAGAGCACTTCACAATTATATATAGGACCTCCTATATATTATATAGGACCTCCTATTTAGATATAGGACCTCCTATTGGTAACGTGGTAACAGTGGCAACCGTGGTAATTGGTAACGTGGTAACAGTGGTAACCATGGTAATTGGTAACGTGGTAACAGTGGTAACCATGGTAATTGGTAACGGTGGTAACGGTGGTAACCGTGGTAATTGGTAACCGTGGTAATTGGTAACGGTGGTACCAGTGGTAACTGGTAACGGTGGTAACAGTGGTAACTGGTAACGGTAGTAACAGTGGTAACCGTGGTAATTGGTAACGGTGGTAACAGTGGTAACCGTGGTAATTGGTAACGTGGTAACAATGGTAACCGTGGTACTTGGTAACGTGGTAACAGTGGTAACCGTGGTACTTGGTAACGTGGTAACTGTGGTAACCGTGGTAATTGGTAACGGTGGTAACAGTGGTAACCGTGGTAATTGGTAACAGTGGTAACTGTGGTAACGGTGGTAACAGTGGTAACCGTGGTAATTGGTAACGTGGTAACAGTGGTAATTGGTAACGGTGGTAACTGGTAACCGTGGTAATTGCTAACGGTGGTAACGGTGGTAACCATGGTAATTGGTAATTGTGGTAATAAATAGGATGTCCTATATAATATATAGGAGGTCCTATATATAAATAGGAGGTCCTTTATCTAAATAGGAGGTGCTATATCTAAATAGGAGGTCCTAATATACATATAGACTGTTCTATATCTAAGTAGAACGTCCTATATCTATATAGGAGGTTACAATTGTGAAGTGCTCTGACGAATGGCATTTTGTCCCATTTGGCACCCCATACTCTTCTTGATTGTAGAGTTTGCAAATTAACCAGAAGCCATGGTGCTGCTAATTGCTGAGCGCAGCGAAGCAGAGCGAGGCCAATAATCACGGCTCCAAATCTCAGCTAGCGTCACGTTTTAGGCCCCAGAGGGCCCCCCGGGAATCAAGATGGCGTCCGTGCAGATACATGTGTGCCGTCTTCAAACGCTTGGCACACGAAGAGTCAGTAGATCTACACAAGTCGATTACATAGTTTTATTAAGGAAGACTTACTGCAGCTCCCAGGTTAGTAGAGTTTGTAAGCAGAGACATGAGGGCTGGTGACCGACGGCACTAATCCAACGTAGTTTCAAGTGGCATCGCCACTCTCTCAGCTATCCCGTGGCAGCCATGGTTGAGCCTTTGAAATGTGTTGCAGACAGAGACGTCAGTCTCCACAAGGCCAGTCGTTTAGTCGTAGTTTATCCATCATCATGGTTCCTTGGTTCAGCTGTTTACTCACGCGACTAGCTGGCTCGCGAAAATATCCCCCGTGTGCAGGTGTCGCGAGCTCCATCTCCACATTCCAGCCCCGTTTGTAAAACCCACGGGACAATCAGGCAGTGACCCACTAGCTCAGGCATTCAGACAACTGCTACTTAGACTCAGGGATGGCAATGTCAGTCGTAATGATTGGCAGATGTTGCTCCATCGCAGTCCTCAACAATCCAACAGTGACACATTTAAAGATGCTGTCCGCTTGTATTAAAGATATTTAGTGATGTGACAATATGTCTGTCGTATTTTTTTAAGGTGTAAAAAGTTGCCCATAAGCACCGCGAGGCATCTGCGCTTGCGTAACCCTAGTTAAAATTTTGAAATTTACCATGTATGCATTGTGTCAGTAATTGTCCGTATACTGCCATTGGCGGAATGATTGTCCCTGAAGCCATCATATATAAGTGACCACATTAAAAAGTCTATGTAGCCCTCTCTCATAGTGAAACACAGTTACTAATATGTACATGTACGTATATCAGTGCAATAGGTGTGTGGCTGTTAAATTTAACGCCAATTCTCATTAGCTTAGGTAACCATCATTTGCAAGAACTATATAGCAGTCTGAGTTTGTATCACACAGCTGCATTATGCATTATATGTAGGCGAAAGCATTACCGAGAAACTAAAGTACAGATAATATGGCCTTATCATTCAGGACTTTCTTGACGAACTGCAAAATGAAGATGACTGCGTAGCAGGTTTCACCATACACACTACTACCACAAGATATATTGTGTTATGCCAAGACACACATTGGTATCTTTTACCATACTTCATGAGGCTCCCACCCTTTCTTTCTACTTCTCAACCACAGTAATACATATGCCATGTAATGCACTTACCACAAGCGGTCACCATAGAGATGCAGCATCCTGAAACCCTTTCCTCTCATCCCATTGGCTATCATCTGATCGTATGATAACAAGGCCACACCCACACCGATGGCAGACCTAAAATAGAAGCAATACAAACATGTCAAGCGAATCACACTGATGACCAGCATAGAGCCAAGAGCCTAAGCTACTACAAACATGCATGGAATAGGGATACACCATGCAATGTATATACCCGCAGGGAAAGCCATGCAACAAAGATGCATGGATAGACTGTACATTTTAGCAAGTAAGTTCAATAGCTGGTATGTTTTAGCCAGCAAGTTAAGTAATTACCACGTAAAGGACTATCTGTGACATAGAAACTGTCAAGACTTTATTTAAACTGACCAGTTGGACTAACTGGCTCGTCCCCTAAGGGATAATCAGTAACACTTAAAGGACTATCTGTGACATAGAAACTGTCAAGACTTTATTTGAACTGACCAGTTGGACTAACTGGCCCGTCCCCAAATGGATAATCATTAAGACTGGTCAGTTTAAACAAAACGTTGCCAGTTCTGCTATGTTAGTAACACTTAAGGTAGCAAGGGAAGTTGAAGAAATCCCCGTAAAACGGCTCATGAATAATTAATGAGCAATCAGCAAGGTCACGTGAGCTACGTAAAGTTAATGAGATTCATTGAACTATTTACATTTTCCCATGGCGGCAACCGGAATCAACAGCGGGGGTGTGTCACTTTGATGTGGAAAGCGGCACTTTCAAGGGCAAATTCGGCACTTTGATGTGGCCGAGCGGTACTTTGATGTTCACTTTCAAACCTCTTTTTTTTTTTTTTCTTTTTTTTAGTAAGAAGCCGTTTAGGCCGTCTGTAGTGCTGAGTAGGCTGTTTGTGTGTAAAATCCAGCCTGAAGTCTGTGGTAGTGTTTGTGAGTGTAGCTGAAAGGCTGGCAGGCAGCTTGCCAGACAGATGGTCATCCAGTCTTCTCTAGTCAGTTGTCTTTAGAAAAGTGACCTTTCTATCTCGTAGACTCCGCCCATTTTCGCGTCTAGCTGCCGTTTGTGGGGCCCTGTCAAAAGCAGTGGTGAGTTGTAGCTAGGTTGTGTGCGTGTGTAGCGTAGCAAGGGAGGGGTTAGGGAAGAAAAGCATGCGTAGTTTTCTTGTGAGTAGGCTGACTGTCATAACCCTGGGGTCAATCTACTGTAGCAGGCGTGGATTGTCGCAATATTTGATTGGCAAGTCCGGATTGCGAAATTAGTGTAGTTGTGAATAGCAAGGCAGATTTAGCTGTAAAACCGGATCTGAAGTGTTTTTGTGAAAAAGCATGCGTAGGATTTTGGCCTGTCCTGTGTAGGTTGTGTGTAGGTAACGATGAGGGGGGGAACTGTACGGGGAGTGCAATTTTAGGGGGTAATTAGGTGCTTACCTATTGTCATGTGGGTGTAGGCTAGGATGTTGCCGACATAGCCATCAACTTGGTTCGGAGGTTCGGCTTCAACCCTACTTAACTTCCCTTTCTACCTTAAAGGACTATCTGTGACATAAAAACTGTCAAGACTTTATTTAAACTGACCAGTTGAACTAACTGGCCCGTCCCCTAAGGGATAAGCATTAAGACTGGTCAGCTTTAATAAAACTTTGCCAATTCTGCTATCTTAGTAACACTTAATTAATTAAAGGACTATCTGTGACGTAGAAACTGTCAAGACTTTATTTAAACTAACCAGTTGGACTAACAGGCCCGTCCCATAAGAGAGTAACAAAAAAACTTTAAAAAAAATGAAAGAACATATAGGGATGGAATCCCCAAAAAGCAACCAAACAAGGTAGGAATGGTACCACAAGACCCTTACGGATTGTCATCCCTATATCTTTTGCCATTTTTGCAACCGAAGCTATACTCCAGTTCGATTGACCTTTTTTCGTCGTAACCTGTTCCAGCCAGTTCTCCTGGTATGGCCTATCAAACATACAGCGAACACTTACCTTCGTTATCAACTGTGACTCCTAACGGGGAGACTTGGAAGCGATCACTATCACAGTAAGCTTGATTCGGCCTCTGGTCTTCTAAGCACATAATAGCAAGTAGCCATTTTGTTTTGTGGGTGTGTGTTTGATCTTTTTCATTTGTGGGTGGGTGCTATGGGCGTGCCACCTGCATGCCATGTGCCACACCCAGCAATTCTCGTGAAGTGAGGACATCCCTGCACATTGTGTATCACTAGTTTACATAAGTGCTAGTTACATGCTAACTGTTGGTGAGGTGAAAGGGTGTTGTTGCAGGTGGAAGAGTGTAGTTGTCATTGTAGGTGTGGATTGTGGTGTAGAATGTGGGGTAAGTGGTACATGTATGTAGTCTAGCCTACGAGTGTGTATTGCTGCATGTGGAGGATAAGTTGTAGTGTGAGGGGGTGATGTGTGTTGCATTGTGAAGTGCTGCAATTGCCATGCACATTCTATTGGCTGTGGATTGGTGTGGCATGGCAGGGATTGGTCTGTGTGCGTGTGTGTGTGTGTGTGTGTGTGTGTGTGTTGAGGTTGGAAAAATAGCTAAAGATATAGGGATGACAATCCGTAAGGGTATTGTGGTACCATTCCTACCTTGTTTGGTTGCTTTTTGGGGATTCCATCCCTATATGTTCTTTCATTTTTAAAAGTTACTTGTTTCTGTTGTTTTTTTGTGGGGAGGAGAAAGGTATGAATGGTGTTTAGATGGTGTGGTTGTGTGGGGTAGATGAGCGTTATTAGCTGTATCCACATATGCTCCCATTTATGATAAACTAACAGCACCTATAATGTAACAGACACAGAACGCACTTTGCACTGCAAAGCTTTCAGTGGGGCTTAAAGATACAGCAGAGTAGCAAAATACAGCTAATGTGAATTGTAGCTAAGCGTCTACCGACTTGAGAATGCCACTGTACACCTAGTCTGGCAAAGCCAGACCCCGAGCGCGAAGCGTGAGGGTCTGGTGACAAGCCTATACCAACTTTTGTTCTGCAGTTACGTAATACTATACGTAAGATTACATAACACTTAATGAATATTATTAAGTACAGCGAACACATCACGTCCCTTTACAAATGTCTCTACGACTTCAGCTGTTCAGGCTGGGTAGCCCAATCCCTTGCTGCACTTCTGGCTGCCTCTCGTTCTTAGCGGGTGACAAAGCTTACTTGCACTCAAAGCCCGAAGCCGTACCGTCTAGCGCGTTCACGTGGTATTGGTGCCGTTCTGCAATCTGATTGGACTGCAAAATTTCTGCAGCGAGTACAAATCGTAATATATATAGGCTTGTCGCCAGACCCTCGCGCTTCGCGCTACTACTGTACACCCACACATTCTTGTATGTAACATTGTAATGGCAGACGGCTGTCTACAGCAGTTTGCCGACTCCCTTTAAATGGTCTAGCAGTTGTATCAGTGTTCTTACTTTTCTAACGTAACTACAGCAACTCACTTTGGGTCCGTCATAAAGCGTACTCCAAGTATTATAAGCGTCTAAGCAGAACAGCTCGTCCATGCAGCATGTACATGTAGTCTGGCTTCGCGCTTCGGGTCTGGCTTCGCCAGACTATGCAGCATGCTCGAGGCTGCGTTACCATCGCTTAATGCGCAGAACGGAACGGAACAGAACGGCGTATAGCGGCAAGTACTCGCTTGAGAATCTGTGCTGAACAGTTTGAGTTGTTTGAGAACGCTATAGTGTGGGTGCACTAGCCCAAATCCAGTAGCGCTTCTTCGCGTTTAATTATTGTAATCGCTTGAGTCATTGTTGTGCTATGGCTGACAAAGAAAGAAGACGAAAGAAATTCTGAAAACGATTTGCCGATTTAGCGACTTGCCGATTTGGCACTTCAGCGATGCTCTCTGTCAGCGTTAACAGTCTGGTTACTGTTGAAAACACTCGAGAATGACAGCTATGGTCCATAAAAGCTTATGACTAAGTCTAGGGCAGAGTGTTGAACATATCACTTTGTACACATACAATGTGGCAGCCATTTTTTTTGGAGTACTACCGTACTCCATGATAATCATTAAAACTGGTCAGTGTAAATAAAACTTTGCCAGTTCTGCTATCTAGACTGGTCAGTTTAAATAAAACTTTGCCAGTTCTGCTATGTTAGTAACACTTAAAGGACCATCTGTGACATAGAAACTGTCAAGACTTTATTTAAACTGACCAGTTGGACTAACTGGACCGTCCCCTAAGGAATAATCAAGACTGATCAGTTTCTGTCAAGACTTTATTTAAACTGACCAGTTGGACTAACAGGCCCGTCCCATAAGAGATAATCATTAAGACTGGTCAATTTAAATAAAATTTACCAGTTCTGCTATCTAGACTGGTCAGTTTAAATAAAACTTTGCCAGTTCTGCTATGTTAGTAACACTTAAAGGACCATCTGTGACATAGTAACTGTCAAGAGTTTATTTAAACTGACCAGTTGGACTAACAGGCCCGTCCCATAAGAGATAATCATTAAGACTGGTCAGTTTAAATAAAACATTGCCAGTTTTGCTATGTTAGTAACACTTAAAGGACTATCTCTGTGACATAGTAACTGTCAAAACTTTATTTAAACTGACCAGTTGGACTAACTGGGCCGTCTCCTAAGGGATAATCTGAAGTGGAATCATGTGATCCACCGGAAGTGACCTCGAACTGCCACGTTTTGACCTCTAGAACTCAGAACTCTCTAGTCTGACTCTGCATGTGCCTGTTATTTGTTTTCTGCGTGATTTGCTATTGGAATTTGAGATACACTTACAATTGGTGACCCTGACGTGAGTGTTTTTCCCCCGCACGACCCTGACGTGAGTGTTTTTCCCCCGCACGAGTCATGACTGTCGAACCGGATGCAGGCAGAGTAGTAGCAGCAGTCAACCTCAAACTTCCTACCTTCTGGCCTTCCGACCCTCAAGTATGGTTTGCCCAGGTCGAAGCCCAGTTTACCACGAGAGGCATCACGGTACAGAAGACGAAATTCGACTGTATAGTCGCCTCCCTCTCACCAGAGTTCGCCACAGAGGTCCGCGACCTAATTTTGAAGCCGCCGACAGATAGCCCTTACGATACTATCAAGGAGCAGCTGATCAAGCAGACCGCCGCTTCAGAGCAACGGAGACTACAGCAGCTATTCAACGCAGAAGAACTGGGGGACCGCAAGCCATCCCAGCTGCTACGCCGAGTGCAGCAGTTGCTGGGGCAGGCGCCACGGATGGATCTTTCATCCGTGAACTTTTCCTCCAACGCCTGCCCGCCAATGTTCGCATGGTCCTTGCCTCTGCAGGAGACACAGTCAGCCTCGAAGAGCTCGCTCAACTCGCCGACAAGGTGGTCGAGGTTGCCGCACCGTCCATCTCAGCCGTGAGTGCACCCCAACTCACTGCGGAGGTGGCCCAGCTTCGTGCCGAAGTGACCCACCTCAGGGAGCTGGTTAAGTCCCTGTCGTCAAGAGGAAGATCCTTCCGGACTCGTTCTCCTAGCCCAGCCCAATCAGGTACTCCAACTAATGCCCCCCTCTGTTGGTACCACCTTCGATTCGGAGATGCTGCCCAAAAGTGCAGAGCACCTTGTTCAAAGTCGGGAAACGACCTGGCCAGTCGCTAGCGGCGACGGGTGCTACTGGCCTACAACCAAGTCGCCTATTTTATGTTACAGACCGCTCAACCGGCCTCCGTTTCCTTGTCGATACCGGTGCAGAAGTGAGTGTCGTACCTCCTTCACATGCCGAACGCAAACATCAACAAGATGGTCTCAGCCTGCAAGCAGTCAACAATACTACGATAGCGACTTACGGTAAACGCTCCCTCGCACTCGACCTCGGATTACGCCGAACATTTCGATGGGTATTCATTATTGCCGACGTCAAGAACCCTATCTTGGGTGCTGATTTCCTACGGAACTACAGTCTCCTTGTTGATGTGAGACACAACCGACTTTCAGATGCACTGACACAGTTGAAGGTCCAAGGCATTGTATCTCACGTGGCGTCGCCCAGCCCCATGTTCCTCCCTAGGGGACCCAAGACGAAATGGGAGGCTATTCTCTCCGAGTTCCCTGCGGTTACACAACCGTGCAACCGGGAACAACCTGTGAAGCATGAAGTTACACACCACATCAAGACTACAGGCCCTCCAGTGTGTGCACACACTCGACGACTGGCTCCAGAACGACTTAAGATTGCCCGCCAGGAGTTTGACCACATGATGCAGCTGGGCATCGTACGCCCTTCATCCAGTAACTGGTCTTCTCCGCTGCACATGGTCCCGAAGAAGACCCCGGGAGACTGGCGTCCTTGTGGCGACTACCGAGCACTGAACAATGTTACTGTCCCGGACCGCTACCCCATCCCACATATCCAGGATTTCACAGTTTCTTTATTTGGTGCTACCATCTTCTCCAAGATCGACCTGGTTCGAGCATATCACCAAATCCCTGTCGAACCTGCTGACATCCCAAAGACCGCCATCACCACTCCCTTTGGCTTGTTCGAGTTCTTGCGAATGCCATTCGGATTGCGGAATGCAGCGCAAACATTTCAGCGCTTTATTGACCAGGTTCTGCATGGCCTACACTTCTGCTATGCGTATATCGATGACCTACTCATCGCCAGTTCCAGCCCAGAAGAACACGAACACCACTTGCGATTGGTTCTCGAGCGCCTGGACGCCCACGGTGTTCTTATTAACCCAACCAAGTGCGTGTTTGGAGTGGATCAGCTGCAGTTCCTGGGACATCACGTGGACAGCCATGGCATCCACCCTCTCGAGGAGAAAGTGCAGGTCATTCGAGATTTCCCCCAACCCATTACCCAGCGTAAGCTCCGTTTTCTCCCGAATTGTGCTAATACTCTGCAGCCACTCAATGAGTTACTGGCAACCTCTAAGGACAGCACAAGGGACATACCTTGGAGCGACAAGGCCACTGCAGCTTTCACCACTATCAAGGAGACCCTTGCTAATGCTACTCTTCTGTCACACCCAAAACCAGACGCTCTGACAAGCATCATGGCAGATGCTTCAGATGTTGCCATTGGAGCTGTCCTCCAACAGCGCATTGGGAATGATTGGCGCCCAATCTCCTACTTCTCCAAGAAGCTCAAGCCAGCAGAAACACGGTACAGCACCTTTGATCGAGAGCTCCTTGCGGTGTACTTGTCAATCAAACATTTTCACCACTTTGTGGAAGGCCGCAAGTTCCATGTCCTCACAGATCACAAGCCCTTAACATATGCCCTCTCAGCCAATCCTGACCGACACACCCCAAGACAAGTTCGACATCTCGATTACATTTCCCAGTTCACCACTGACATCAGACATGTCAAAGGAACTGACAACTCTGTAGCAGATGCACTGTCGCGGATTGGAGCAAATGCACTGCATGATAACCGACCCCCAGTTGTAGATTTTGAGGAGATGGCAACAGCTCAACAGGAGGACCCGGAACTTCTCAAGCTACAGTCCTCAACATCCTCACTCACACTCAAAGCCATCCCACTACCGACGTCAGACACCACAATAGTGTGTGATACATCTACCGGTGTATCCCGACCCTTCGTCCCAGCCAGGTTCCGCCGCATAGTGTTTGAGTCACTCCACTCACTCTCACATCCTGGCATACGAGCAACGCAACGTCTGGTTACAGCTCGGTACGTCTGGCCTAGCATCAATGCGGATGTTAGGAAGTGGACACAGTCTTGTTTGCAGTGTCAACAATCCAAAGTTCAACGGCACACGGTTACTCCACTTTCTACCTTTGTGACTCCCGATATCCGATTCGACAAGATCCATCTGGATATTGTAGGGCCACTTCCGCCTTCAAATGGCTATACCTATCTACTTACATGCATTGACCGTTTTACACGTTGGCCTGAAGCTATTCCAATCACGAACATCACAGCAGAGACAGTTGCTCAAGCTTTTGTAAGCGGTTGGATCTCACGATTTGGTGTTCCGTCCACTGCCACAACTGATCGTGGACGTCAGTTTGAATCTGCACTCTGGAACAAGCTTATGCAACTCCTGGGATCTAAGCGTATCCGTACAACATCATATCATCCCATTGCTAATGGCCTTATTGAGCGGTTCCACCGCCAACTCAAAGCATCACTGAAGTCTCACCCTAATCCGACCCGCTGGACAGACTCCCTTCCCATGGTGCTACTTGGCATCCGCACAACTCTAAAGGATGACATTTATTGCAGTGCCGCAGAACTGGTGTATGGCACTACCTTGCGGTTGCCTGGTGAATTTTTTGAGCACACGAAGCATGATGAAACTGCCGACCCAGTAAGCTATGTTGCACGACTCAAGTCAGCTATGCAGCAGCTTCAAGCAGTACCAGTTCGTAAACAGCCTCATCGAAAGGTGCATATCAGTGATGATCTATCTACCTGTACACATGTCTTTGTCCGACACGATGCTGTCCGTAAGCCATTACAGCAACCATATGATGGCCCGTATAAGGTACTCAAGCGTGCAGATAAGCATTTTACTGTAGATATCAAAGGCCGACATGATGTAATCTCTCTTGACCGTCTCAAGCCTGCTCATTTGGAAGCACCACCGGAGACATCAATTGAACTCCCCTCTATCAAACCAGTGGCACCCACCGAACTACCCCCAGATACAAGTACAAGAGTCACCCGTTCAGGACGCCATGTCCACTGGCCTAAACGCCTCACTTGCTGAACATTCACTCGCTCACTGGAGGGGGAGTGATGTAGTGGAATCATGTGATCCACCGGAAGTGACCTCGAACTGCCACGTTTTGACCTCTAGAACTCAGAACTCTCTAGTCTGACTCTGCATGTGCCTGTTATTTGTTTTCTGTGTGATTTGCTATTGGAATTTGAGATACACTTACAAATCATTAAGACTGGTCAGTTTAAATAAAACTTTGCCAGTTCTACTATGTTAGAAGGACTATCTGCGACATAGAAACTGTCAAGTTGGACTATCTGGTGCGTCCCATAAGGGATAATCATTAAGACTGGTCAGTTTAACTAAAACATTGCCAGTTTTGCTATGTTAGTAACACTTAAAGGACTATCTGTGACATAGAAACTGTCAAGACTTTATTTAAACTGACCAGTTGGACTAACAGGCCCGTCTCATAAGAGATAATCATTAAGACTGGTCAGTTTAAATAAAACATTGCCAGTTTTGCTATGTTAGTAACACTTAAAGGACTATCTGTGACAGTAACTGTCAAGACTTTATTTGAACTGACCAGTTGGACTAACTGGGCCGTCCCCTAAGGGATAATTATTAAGACTGGTCAGTTTAAAGTAAACTTTGCCAGTTCTGCTATGTTAGTAACACTTAAAGGACACTCTGTGACATAGAAATTGTCAAGACTTTATTTAAACTGACCAGTTGGACTAACAGGCCCGTCCCCTAAGGGATAATCATTAAGACTCGTCAGTTTAAAAAAAACTTTGCCAGTTCTGCTATGTTAATAACACTTAAAGGACTATCTGTGACATAAAAACTGTCAAGACTTTATTTAAACTGACCAGTTGAACTAACTGGCCCATCCCCTAAGGGATAAGCATTAAGACTGGTCAGCTTTAATAAAATTTTGCCAATTCTGCTACCTTAGTAACACTTAAAGGACTATCTGTGACGTAGAAACTGTCAAGACTTTATTTAAACTGACCAGTTGGACTAACAGGCCGTCCCATAAGAGATAATCATTAAGACTGGTCAGTTTAAATTAAACTTTGCCAGTTCTGCTATCTAGACTGGTCAGTTTAAATAAAACTTTGCCAGTTCTGCTATGTTAGTAACACTTAAAGGACCATCTGTGACATAGAAACTGTCAAGACTTTATTTGAGCTTTAAAGGACTATCTGTGATCATAGAAATTGTCAAGACTTTATTTAAACTCACCAGTTGGACTAACAGGCCCGTCCCCCTAATGGATAATCATTAAGACTGGTCAGTTTAAATAAAACTTTGCCAGTTCTGCTATGTTAGAAGGACTATCTGTGACATAGAAACTGTCAAGTTGGACTATCTGGTGTGTCCCATAAGGGATAATCATTAAGACTGGTCAGTTTAACTAAAACATTGCCAGTTTTGCTATCTTAGTAACACTTAAAGGACTATCTGTGACATAGAAACTAGCAAGACTTTATTTAAACTGACCAGTTGGCCCGTCCCCTAAGGGAAGATCATTAAGACTGGTTAGTTTAAATAAACTTTGGCAGTTCTGCTATGTTTGTAACACGTAGACGACTATCTGTGACATAGTAACTGTCAAGACTTTATTTAAACTGACCAGTTGGACTAACTAGGCCGTCCCCTTAGGGATAATCATTAAGACTGGTCAGTTTAAATTAAACTTTGCCAGTTCTCCTATGTTAGTAACACTTAAAGGACTATCTGCGACATAGAAACTGTCAAGTTGGACTATCTGGTGCGTCCCATAAGGGATAATCATTAAGACTGGTCAGTTTAAATAAAACATTGCCAGTTTTGCTGTGTTAGTAACACTTAAAGGACTATCTGTGACATAGTAACTGTCAAGACTTTATTTAAACTGACCAGTTGGACTAACTGGGCCGTCCCCTTAGGGATAATCATTAAGACTGGTCAGTTTAAATTAAACTTTGCCAGTTCTGCTATGTTAGTAACACTTCAAGGACTATCTGCGACATAGAAACTGTCAAGTTGGACTATCTGGTGCGTCCCATAAGGGATAATCATTAAGACTGGTCAGTTTAAATAAAACATTGCCAGTTTTTCTATGTTAGTAACACTTAAAGGACTATCTGTGACATAGTAACTGTCAAGACTTTATTTAAACTGACCAGTTGGACTAACTGGGCCGTCCCCTTAGGGATAATCATTAAGACTGGTCAGTTTAAATTAAACTTTGCCAGTTCTGCTATGTTAGTACCACTTAAAGGACTATCTGTGACATAGAAACTATCAAGACTTTATTTAAACTGACCAGTTGGACTAACAGGCCGGTCCCATAAGAGATAATCATTAAGACTGGTCAGTTTAAATAAAATTTACCAGTTCTGCTATCTAGACTGGTCAGTTTAAATAAAACTTTGCCAGTTCTGCTATCTAGACTGGTCAGTTTAAATAAAACTTTGCCAGTTCTGCTATGTTAGTAACACTTAAAGGACCATCTGTGACATAGAAACTGTCAAGACTTTATTTAAACTGACCAGTTGAACTAACTGGACCGTCCCCTAAGGGATAATCACTTAAACTGATCAGTTTAACTAAAACATTGCCAGTTCTGCTATGTTAGTGACACTTAAAGGGATATCTGTGACATAGAAACTGTCAAGACTTTATTTAAACTGACCAGTTGGACTAATTGGCCCGTCCCCTAAGGGATAGTCACTAAGACCGGTGAGTTTAACTAAAACATTGCCAGTTCTGCTATGTTAGTAGCACTTAAAGGACATAGAAACTGTCAAGACTTTATTTAAACTTACCAGTTGGTCTAACTGGCCCGTCCCCTAAGTGATAATCATTAAGACTGGACTTTATTTAAACTGACTTGTGTCAGTTTAGCTAAAACATTGCCAGTTTTGCTATGTTAGTAACATTTAAAGAACTATCTGTGATATAGAAACTGTCAAGACTTTATTTAGTTGAACTAACTGGACCATCCCCTAAGGGATAATCATTAAGACTGAATAAAACTTTGCCACTTCTGCTATGTTAGTAACACTTAAAGGACTATCTGTGACTTAGAAACTGTCAAGACTTTATTTAAACTGACCAGTTGGACTAACTGGGCCGTCCCCTTAGGAATAATCATTAAGACTGGTCAGTTTAAATAAACCTTTGCCAGTTCTGCTATCGTAGTAAACCACTTAAAGGACTATCTGTTACATTGAAACTGTCAACACTTTATTTAAACTGACCAATTCAACTAACTGGACTGTCCCCTAAGGGATAATCATTAAGACTGGTCAGTTTGCTTTTCCACTTCTGCTATGTTAGTAACACTTAAAGGACTATCTGTGACTTAGAAACTGTCAAGACTTTATTTAAACTGACCAGTTGGACTAACTGGGCCGTCCCCTTAGGAATAATCATTAAGACTGGTCAGTTTAAATAAACCTTTGCCAGTTTTGCTATCTTAGAAACACTTAAAGGATTCTTTGAGACATAGAAACTGTCAAGACATTATTTAAACTGACCAGTAGGACTAATAGACCCGTCCCCTGAGGGTTAATCATTAAGACTGGTCAGTTTAAATAAAACTTTACCAGTTCTGCTATGTTAGTAACACTTAAAGGACTATTTGTGGCATAGAAACTGTGAAAAGTTTACTTAAACTCACCAGTTGGACTAAATGGCCCGTCCCCTAAGGGATAATCATTAAGACTGGTCAGTTTTAATAAACCTTTGCCAGTTCTGCTATCTTAGTAACACTTAAAGGACTATCTGTGACATAGAAACTGTCAAGACTATGGACTAACTGAACCGTCCCCTAAGGGATAATCATTAAGACTGGTCAGTTTAATAACTAAAACATTGCCAGTTCTGCTATGTTAGTAACACTTAAAGGACTATCTGTGACCTAGAAACTGTCAAGTCTTTTTTTAAACTCACCAGTTGAACTAACTGGACTGTCTCCTAAGGGATAATCATTAAGACTGGTCAAACATTACCAGTTCTGCTATGTTAGTAACACTTAAAGGACTATCTGTAACATAGAAACTGGCAAGTTGGACTATCTGGCGCGTCCCATAGGGGAAAATCATTAAGACAGTTTAGTTTAAATAAAACATTCCCAGTTTTGCTATGTTAGTTGCACTTAAAGGACCTAGAAACTGTCAACACTTTATTTAAACTGACCAGTTGGACTAATAGGCCCGTCCCCTAAGGAAGAATGGTCAGTTTAAATTAAACTTTGCCAGTTCTGCTTTGTTAGTAACACTTAATGGACTAACTGTGACATAGAAACTGTCAAGTAGGAATATCTGGCGCTTCCCATAAGGATAAATGATTGAGACTGGTCAGTTTAAATAAAACATTGCCAGTTTTGCTATGTTAGTAACACTTAAAGGACTATTTGTGGCATAAAAACTGTGAAAAGTTTACTTAAACTCACCAGTTGGACTAAATGGCCCGTCCCCTAAGACATAATCATTAAGAATGGACTGTTTAAATAAAATATTGCCTGTTCTGCTTTGTTCGTACCACTTAAAGGACTATCTGTGACATAGTAACTGTCAAGACTTTCTTAAAACTGACCAGTTGAACTAATTGGACTGTCTCCTAAGTGATAATCATTAAGACTGGTCGGCTTAACTAAAACATTACCAGTTCTGCTATGTTAGTAACACTTAAAGGACTATCTGTAACATAGAAACTGGCAAGTTGGACTATCTGGCGCGTCCCATAAGGGAAAATCATTAAGACAGTTTAGTTTAAATAAAACATTGCCAGTTTTGCTATGTTAGTGACACTTAAAGGACTATCTGTGACCTAGAAACTGTCAACACTTTATTTAAACCGACCAGTTGGACTAATAGGCCCGTTCCCTAAGGAATAATCATTAAGAATTGTCAGTTTTAATTAAACTTTGCCAGTTCTGCTATGTTAGTAACACTTAAAGGACTATCTGTAACGTAGAAACTGTCAATGCTTTGTTTAAACTGACCAGTTGGACTATCTGGCACTTCCTCCAGGGAGAATCATTAAGACTGGTCAGTTTTATATAAAAACATTGCCATTTCTGCTATGTTATTAACACTTAAAGGACTATCTGTGACATAGAAACTGTCAAGACTTTGTTTAAACTGACCAGTTGGACTAACTGGCCAGTATCCTAAGGAATAATCATTAAGACTGATCAGTTTAACTAAAACAGTGCCGGTTCTGCTATGTTAGTAACACTTAAAGGACTATCTGTGACCTAGAAACTGTCAAAATTCTATTTAAACTGACCAGTTGGACTAACTGGAACATCCTGTAGGGTAAAATCACTAAGACTGGTCAGTTTTGTATACATTTCTGCTATGTTAGTAACACTTAAAGGACTATCTGTAACGTAGAAACTGTCAATACTTTGTCTAAACTGACCAGGTGGACTAACTGGCACTTCCTCCAGGGAAAATCATTAAGAATGGTCATTTTTATATAAAACATTGCCATTTCTGCTATGTTAGTACCACTTAAAGGACTATCTGTAACGTAGAAACTGTCAATGCTTTGTTTAAACTGACCAGTTGGACTAACTGGCACTTCCTCCAGGGAAAAATCATTATGAATGGTAATTTTTATATAAAACATTGCCATTTCTGCTATGTTAGTAACACTTAAAGGACTATATGAAACATAGAAACTGTCAAGACTTTATTTAAAATGAACAGTTGTACTAACTGACACTTCCTCTAGGGAAACATCACTAAGACTGGTCGGTTTTAAATATAACATCAGCATTTCTGCTATGTTAGTAACACTTAAAGGACTATCTGTAACATAAAAACTGTCAACACTTTGTTTAAACTGACCAGTTGAACTAATTGGCCCTTCCTCTATGGGAGAATCACTAAGACTTGTCGATTTTATATAAACATTGCCATTTCTGCTATGTTAGTAACAATTAAAGGACTTTCTGTAACATAGAAACTGTCAAGACTTTGTTTAAACTGACCAGTTGGACTAACTGGCCTGTATCCTAAGGGAAAAATCATTAAGAATGGTCAGTTTTATATAAAACATTGCCATTTCTGCTATGTTAGTAACACTTAAAGGACTATATGAAACATAGAAACTGTCAAGACTTTGTTTAAACTGTACAGTTGTACTAACTGGCACTCCCTCTAGGGAAACATCACTAAGACTGGTCAGTTTTATATAAAACATTGCATTTCTTCTATGTTAGTAATTACCACTTAAAGGACTATTTGTAACATAGAAACTGTCAAGACTTTGTTTAAACTTACCAGTTGGGCTAATTGGCCCTTCCTCTAAGGGAAAATCACTAAGACTGGACAATTTTATATAAACATTGCCATTTCTGCTATGTTAGTAACACTTAAAGGACTATCTGTAACATAGAAACTGTCAAGACTTTGTTGAAACTGACCAGTTAGACTAACTGGCCATTATCCTAAGGAATAATCATTAAGATTGATCAGTTTAACTAAAACATTGCCAGTTCTTCTATGTTAGTAACACTTAAAGGACTATCTGTAACATAGAAACTGTCAAGACTTTGTTTGAACTGACCAGTTGGACTAATTGGCCCTTCCCTCGGGGAAAATCAGTAAGACTGGTCAGTTTTATATAAACATTGCCATGTCTGCTATGTTAGTAACACTTAAAGGACTATATGAAACATAGAAACTGTCAAGACTTTATTTAAAATGAACAGTTGTACTAACTGGCACTTCCTCTAGGGAAACATCACTAAGACTGGTCAGTTTTGTATAAAACATTGCATTTCTGCTATGTTAGTAACACTTAAAGGACTACCTGTAACATAGAAACTGTCAAGACTTTGTTTAAACTGACCAATTGGCCCTTCCTCTAGGGGAAAATCACTAAGACTGGTCAATTTTATATAAACATTGCTATGTTAGTAACAATTAAAGGACTTTAGAAACTGTCAAGACTTTGTTCAAACTGAGCAGTTGGACTAATTGGCCCATACTCTAGGGGAAAATCATTAAGACTGGTCGGTTTAAATAAAACATCGGCATTTGTGCTATGTTAGTAACACGTAAAGGACTATCTGTGACATAGAAACTGTCAAGACTTTGTTTAAACTGACCAGTTGGACTAACTGGCCAGTATCCTAAGGAATATTCATTAAGACTGATCAGTTTAACTAAAACATTGCCAGTTCTGCTATGTTAGTAACACTTAAAGGACTATCTGTGACCTAGAAACTGTCAAGATTTTATTTAAACTGACCAGTTGGACTAACTGGCACTTCCTGTAGGGGAAAATCACTAAAACTGGTCAATTTTATATAAACATTGCCATTTCTGCTATGTTAGTAATAATTAATGGACTTTCTGGTAAAATCATTAAAACTGGTCGGTTTTAAATAAAACATCGCCATTTGTGCTACGTTAGTAACACTTAAAGGACTATCTGTGACATAGAAACTGTCAAGACTTTGTTTAAACTGACCAGTTGGACTAACTGGCCAGTATCCTAAGGAATAATCATTAAGATGAGTTTAACTAAAACATTGCCAGTTCTGCTATGTTAGTAACACTTAAAGGACTATCTGTGACATAGAAACTGTCAAGACTTTGTTTAAACTGACCAGTTGGACTAACTGGCCAGTATCCTAAGGAATAATCATTAAGATGAGTTTAACTAAAACATTGCCAGTTTTGCTATGTTAGTAACACTTAAAGGACTATCTGTGACATAGAAACTCTATTTAAACTGACCAGTTGGACTAACTGGCACTTCCTGTAGGGGAAAATCACGAAGACTCGTCAGTTTTGTATAAAATATTGCATTTCTGCTATGTTAGTAACACTTAAAGGACTATCTGTGTCATAGAAACTGTCAAGACTTTGTTTAAACTGACCTGTTGGACTAACTGGCACTTCCTCCAGGGAAAAATCATAAAAAATTGTCATTTGTATATAAAACATTGCCATTTCTGCTATGTTAGTAACACTTAAATGACTATATGAAACATAGAAACTGTCAAGACTTTATTTAAAATGAACAGTTGTACTAACTGG
Organism: Phakellia ventilabrum; assembly: GCA_963921505.1. Lineage (NCBI taxonomy): Eukaryota > Metazoa > Porifera > Demospongiae > Axinellida > Axinellidae > Phakellia > Phakellia ventilabrum. The sequence continues at coordinate 4,482,931 of OY997389.1, forward strand.
TACTTCCTCCATGGAAACATCACTAAGACTGGTCAGTTTTCAGTTGGACTTATTGGCCCTTCCTCTAGTGGAAAATCAGTAAGACTGGTCAATTTTATATAAACATTGCCATTTCTGCTATGTTAATAACAATTAAAGGACTTTCTGTAACATAGAAACTGTCAAGACTTTGTTCAAACTGACCAGTTGGACTAATTGGCCCATCCTCTAGGGGAAAATCATTAAGACTGGTCGGTGTAAATAAAACAGCGGCATTTGTGCTATGTTAGTAACACTTAAAGGACTATCTGTGACATAGAAACTGTCAAGACTTTGTTTAAACTGACCAGTTGGACTAATTGGCCCATCCTCTAGGGAAAATCATTAAGACTGGTCAGTTTTATATAAAACATTGCCATTTCTGCTATGATAGTAACACTTAAAGGACTATCTGTGACATAGAAACTGTCAAGACTTTGTTTAAACTGACCAGTTGGACTAATTGGCCCTTCCTCTAGGGAAAAATCACTAAGACTGGTCAGTTTTATATGAAACATTGCATTTCTGCTATGTTAGTAACACTTAAAGGACTATCTGTAACATAGAAACTGTCAAGACTTTGTTTATACTGACCAGTTGGACTAATTGGCCCTTCCTCTAGGGGAAAATCACTAAGACTGGTCAGTTTTATATGAAACATTGCCATTTCTGCTATGTTAGTAACACTTAAAGGACTATCTGTAACATAGAAACTGTCAAGACTTTGTTTAAACTGACCAGTTGGACTAATTGGCTCATCCTCTACGGAAAATCATTAAGACTGGTCAGTTTTATATAAAACGTTGCCATTTCTGCTATGTTAGTAACACTTAAAGGACTATCTGTGACATAGAAACTGTCAAGACTTTGTTTAAACTGACCAGTTGGACTAACTGGCCAGTATCCTAAGGAATAATCATTAAGACTGATCAGTTTAACTAAAACATTGCCAGTTCTGCTATGTTAGTAACACTTAAAGGACTATCTGTGACCTAGAAACTGTCAAGATTTTATTTAAACTGACCAGTTGGACTAACTGGCACTTCCTCTAGGGAAAAATCACTAAGACTGGTCAGTTTTAAATAAAACATCAGCATATGTGCTATGTTAGTAACACTTAAAGGACTATCTGTAGCATAGAAACTGTAAAGACTTTGTTTAAACTGACCAGTTGGACTAATCTGGCACTTCCTCCAGTGAGAATCATATAAAAACATTGCCATTTCTGCTATGTTACTAACACTTAAAGGACTATCTGTGACATAGAAACTGTCAAGACTTTGTTTAAACTGACCAGTTGGACTAACTGGCCAGTATCCTAAGGAATAATCATTAAGACTGATCAGTTTAACTAAAACATTGCCAGTTCTGCTATGTTAGTAACACTTAAAGGACTATCTGTGACCTAGAAACTGTCAAGATTTTATTTAAACTGACCAGTTGGACTAACTGGCACTTCCTGTAGGGGAAAATCACTAAGACTGGTCAGTTTTATATAAAACATTGCCATTTCTGCTATGTTAGTAACACTTAAAGGACTATCTGTAACGTAGAAACTGTCAATACTTTGTTTAAACTGACCAGTTGGACTAACTGGCACTTCCTCCAGGGAAAAATCATTATGAATGGTCATTTTTATATAAAACATTGCCATTTCTGCTATGTTAGTAACACTTAAAGGACTATATGAAACATAGAAACTGTCAAGACTTTATTTAAAATGAACAGTTGTACTAACTGGACACTTCCTATCTAGGGAAACATCACTAAGACTGGTCAGTTTTATATAAAACATTCAGCATTTGTGCTATGTTAGTAACACTTAAAGGACTATCTGTATCATAGAAACTGTCAAGACTTTGTTTAAACTGACCAGTTCGACTAACTGGCTCATCCTCTAGGGAAAAATCATTAAGAATGGTCATTTCTATATAAAACATTGCCATTTCTGCTATGTTAGTAACACTTAAAGGACTATCTGTGACATAGAAACTGTCAAGACTTTGTTTAAACTGACCAGTTGGACTAACTGGCCAGTATCCTAAGGAATAATCATTAAGACTGGTAGTTTATCTAAAAACTGTGCTATGTTAGTAACACTTAAAGGACTATCTGTAACATAGAAACTGTCAAGACTTTGTTTGAACTGACCAGTTGGACTAATTGGCACTTCCTCTAGGGAAAAATCACTAAGACTGGTCGGTTTTAAATAAAATAACATCAGCATTTGTGCTATGTTAGTAACACTTAAAGGACTATCTGTAACATAGAAACTGTCAAGACTTTGTTTAAACTGACCAGTTGGACTAATTGGCACTTCCTTTATTTATTTTTATTTAAAACATTGCCATTTCTGCTATGTTAGTAACACTTAAAGGACTATCTGTGACATAGAAACTGTCAAGACTTTGTTTAAACTGACCAGTTGGACTAACTGGCCAGTATCCTAAGGAATAATCATTAAGACTGATCAGTTTAACTAAAACATTGCCAGTTCTGCTTTGTTAGTAACACTTAAAGGACTATCTGTGACCTAGAAACTGTCAAGATTTTATTTAAACTGACCAGTTGGACTAACTGCCACTTCCTGTAGGGGAAAATCACTAAGACTGGTCAGTTTTATAGAAAACATTGCATTTCTGCTATGTTAGTAACACTTAAAGGACTTTCTGTAACGTAGAAACTGTCAATACTTTGTTTAAACTGACCAGTTGGACTAACTGGCACTTCCTCCAGGGAAAAATCATTATGAATGGTCATTTTTATATAAAACATTGCCATTTCTGCTATGTTAGTAACACTTAAAGGACTATATGAAACATAGAAACTGTCAAGACTTTATTTAAAATCAACAGTTGTACTAACTGACACTTCCTCTAGGGAAACATCACTAAGACTGGTCGGTTTTAAATAAAACATCAGCATATGTGCTATGTTAGTAACACTTAAAGGACTATCTGTAACATAGAAACTGTAAAGACTTTGTTTAAACTGACCAGTTGGACTAACTGGCACTTCCTCCAGGGAGAATCATTAAGAATGGTCATTTTTATATAAAAACATTGCCATTTCTGCTATGTTAGTAACACTTAAAGGACTATATGAAACATAGAAACTGTCAAGACTTTGTTTAAACTGACCAGTTGGACTAACTGGCCAGTATCCTAAGGAATAATCATTAAGACTGGATCAGTTTAACTAAAACATTGCCAGTTCTGCTATGTTAGTAACAATTAAAGGACTATCTGTAACATAGAAACTGTAAAGACTTTATTTAAACTGACCAGTTGGACTAACTGGCACTTCCTCCAGGGAAAAATCATTAAGAATGGTCATTTTTATATAAAACATTGCCATTTCTGCTATGTTAGTAACACTTAAAGGACTATATGAAACATAGAAACTGTCAAGACTTTATTTAAAATGAACAGTTATACTAACTGGCACTTCCTATAGGGAAACATCACTAAGACTGGTCAGTTTTATATAAAACATTGCATTTCTGCTATGTTAGTAACACTTAAAGGACTATCTGTAACATAGAAACTGTCAAGACTTTGTTTATACTGACCAGCTGGACTAATTGGCCCTTCCTCTAGGGGAAAATCACTAAGACTGGTCAGTTTTATATGAAACATTGCCATTTCTGCTATGTTAGTAACACTTAAAGGACTATCTGTAACATAGAAACTGTCAAGACTTTGTTTAAACTGACCAGTTCGACTAACTGGCTCATCCTCTAGGGGAAATTCATTAAGAATGGTCATTTCTATATAAAACATTGCCATTTCTGCTATGTTAGTAACACTTAAAGGACTATATGAAGAATAGAAACTGTCCAAACTTTATTTAAACTGACCAGTTGTACTAACTGGCACTTCCTCCAGGGAAACATCACTAAGACTGGTCAGTTTTCAGTTGGACTTATTGGCCCTTCCTCTAGTGGAAAATCACTAAGACTGGTCAATTTTATATAAACATTGCCATTTCTGCTATGTTAATAAAAATTAAAGGACTTTCTGTAACATAGAAACTGTCAAGACTTTGTTCAAACTGACCAGTTGGACTAATTGGCCCATCCTCTAAGGGAAAATCATTAAGACTGGTCGGTTTAAATAAAACATCGGCATTTGTGCTATGTTAGTAACACTTAAAGGACTATCTGTAACATAGAAACTGTCAAGACTTTGTTTAAACTGACCAGTTGGACTAATTGGCCCATCCTCTAGGTAAAATCATTAAGACTGGTCAGTTTTATGTAAAACATTGCCATTTCTGCTATGTTAGTAACACTTAAAGGACTATCTGTAACATAGAAACTGTCATGACTTTGTTTAAACTGACCAGTTGGACTAATTGGCCCTTCCTCTAGGGAAAAATCACTAAGACTGGTCAGTTTTATATGAAACATTGCATTTCTGCCATGTTAGTAACACTTAAAGGACTATCTGTAACATAGAAACTGTCAAGACTTTGTTTAAACTGACCAGCTGGACTAATTGGCCCTTCCTCTAGGGGAAAATCACTAAGACTGGTCAGTTTTATATGAAACATTGCCATTTCTGCTATGTTAGTAACACTTAAAGGACTATCTGTAACATAGAAACTGTCAAGACTTTGTTTAAACTGACCAGTTGGACTAACTGGCTCATCCTCTAGGGGAAATTCATTAAGAATGGTCATTTTTATATAAAACATTGCATTTCTGCTATGTTGGTAACACTTAAAGGACTATATGAAGAATAGAAACTGTCAAAACTTTATTTAAACTGACCAGTTGGCATTTCCTCTACGGGAAAATCATTAAGACTGGTAAGTTTAAATAAAACATTGCCATTTGTGCTATGTTAGTAACACTTAAAGGACTATCTGTAACATAGAAACTGTCAAGACTTTGTTTAAACTGACCAGTTGGACTAATTGGCCCTTCCTCTAGGGAAAATCACTAAGACTGGTCAGTTTTATATCAAACATTGCATTTCTGCTATGTTGGTAACACTTAAAGGACTATATGAAGAATAGAAACTGTCAAAACTTTATTTAAACTGACCAGTTGGCATTTCCTCTAGGGGAAAATCATTAAGACTGGTAAGTTTAAATAAAACATTGCCATTTCTGCTATGTTAGTAACACTTAAAGGACTATCTGTGACCTAGAAACTGTCAAGATTTTATTTGAACTGACCAGTTGGACTAACTGGCACTTCCTGTAGGGGAAAATCACTAAGACTGGTCAGTTTTATATAAAACATTGCATTTCTGCTATGTTAGTAACACTTAAAGGACTATCTGTAACATAGAAACTGTAAAGACTTTGTTTAAACTGACCAGTTGGACTAACTGGCACTTCCTCCAGGGAGAATCATTAAGACTGGTCAGTTTTATATAAAACATTGCCATTTCTGCTATGTTATTAATTAACACTTAAAGGACTATCTGTGACATAGAAACTGTCAAGACTTTGTTTAAACTGACCAGTTGGACTAACTGGCCAGTATCCTAAGGAATAATCATTAAGACTGATCAGTTTAACTAAAACATTGCCAGTTCTGCTATGTTAGTAACACTTAAAGGACTATCTGTGACCTAGAAACTGTCAAAATTTTATTTAAACTGACCAGTTGGACTAACTGGAACATCCTGTAGGGTAAAATCACTAAGACTGGTCAGTTTTGTATACATTTCTGCTATGTTAGTAACACTTAAAGGACTATCTGTAACGTAGAAACTGTCAATACTTTGTCTAAACTGACCAGGTGGACTAACTGGCACTTCCTCCAGGGAAAATCATTAAGAATGGTCATTTTTATATAAAACATTGCCATTTCTGCTATGTTAGTACCACTTAAAGGACTATCTGTAACGTAGAAACTGTCAATACTTTGTTTAAACTGACCAGTTGGACTAACTGGCACTTCCTCCAGGGAAAAATCATTATGAATGGTCATTTTTATATAAAACATTGCCATTTCTGCTATGTTAGTAACACTTAAAGGACTATATGAAACATAGAAACTGTCAAGACTTTATTTAAAATGAACAGTTGTACTAACTGACACTTCCTCTAGGGAAACATCACTAAGACTGGTCGGTTTTAAATAAAACATCAGCATTTCTGCTATGTTAGTAACACTTAAAGGACTATCTGTAACATAAAAACTGTCAACACTTTGTTTAAACTGACCAGTTGAACTAATTGGCCCTTCCTCTATGGGAGAATCACTAAGACTTGTCGATTTTATATAAACATTGCCATTTCTGCTATGTTAGTAACAATTAAAGGACTTTCTGTAACATAGAAACTGTCAAGACTTTGTTTAAACTGACCAGTTGGACTAACTGGCCAGTATCCTAAGGAATAATCATTAAGACTGATCAGTTTAACTAAAACATTGCCAGTTCTGCTATGTTAGTAACACTTAAAGGACTATCTGTGACATAGAAACTGTCAAGACTTTGTTTAAACTGACCAGTTGGACTAACTGGCCAGTATCCTAAGGAATAATCATTAAGACTGATCAGTTTAACTAAAACATTGCCAGTTCTGCTATGTTAGTAACACTTAAAGGACTATCTGTGACCTAGAAACTGTCAAGATTTTATTTAAACTGACCAGTTGGACTAACTGGCACTTCCTCTAGGGAAACATCACTAAGACTGGTCGGTTTTAAATAAAACATCAGCATATGTGCTATGTTAGTAACACTTAAAGGACTATCTGTAACATAGAAACTGTAAAGACTTTGTTTAAACTGACCAGTTGGACTAATCTGGCACTTCCTCCAGTGAGAATCATATAAAAACATTGCCATTTCTGCTATGTTAGTAACACTTAAAGGACTATCTGTGACATAGAAACTGTCAAGACTTTGTTTAAACTGACCAGTTGGACTAACTGGCCAGTATCCTAAGGAATAATCATTAAGACTGATCAGTTTAACTAAAACATTGCCAGTTCTGCTATGTTAGTAACACTTAAAGGACTATCTGTGACCTAGAAACTGTCAAGATTTTATTTAAACTGACCAGTTGGACTAACTGGCACTTCCTGTAGGGGAAAATCACTAAGACTGGTCAGTTTTATATAAAACATTGCCATTTCTGCTATGTTAGTACCACTTAAAGGACTATCTGTAACGTAGAAACTGTCAATACTTTGTTTAAACTGACCAGTTGGACTAACTGGCACTTCCTCCAGGGAAAAATCATTATGAATGGTCATTTTTATATAAAACATTGCCATTTCTGCTATGTTAGTAACACTTAAAGGACTATATGAAACATAGAAACTGTCAAGACTTTATTTAAAATCAACAGTTGTACTAACTGACACTTCCTCTAGGGAAACATCACTAAGACTGGTCGGTTTTAAATAAAACATCAGCATATGTGCTATGTTAGTAACACTTAAAGGACTATCTGTAACATAGAAACTGTAAAGACTTTGTTTAAACTGACCAGTTGGACTATCTGGCACTTCCTCCAGGGAGAATCATTAAGACTGGTCAGTTTTATATAAAAACATTGCCATTTCTGCTATGTTATTAACACTTAAAGGACTATCTGTGACATAGAAACTGTCAAGACTTTGTTTAAACTGACCAGATGGACTAACTGGCCAGTATCCTAAGGAATAATCATTAAGACTGATCAGTTTAACTAAAACATTGCCAGTTCTGCTATGTTAGTAACACTTAAAGGACTATCTGTGACCTAGAAACTGTCAAGATTCTATTTAAACTGACCAGTTGGACTAACTGGCACTTCCTCCTTGGAAAAATCATTAAGAATGGTCATTTTTATATAAAACATTGCCATTTCTGCTATGTTAGTACCACTTAAAGGACTATATGAAACATAGAAACTGTCAAGACTTTATTTAAAATGAACAGTTGTACTAACTGACACTTCTTCTAGGGAAACATCACTAAGACTGGTCAGTTTTATGTAAAACATTGCATTTCTGCTATGTTAGTAACACTTAAAGGACTATCTGTAACATAAAAACTGTCAACACTTTGTTTAAACTGACCAGTTGGACTTATTGGCCCTTCCTCTACGGAAAAATCACTAAGACTGGTCAGTTTTATATGAAACATTGCATTTCTGCCATGTTAGTAACACTTAAAGGACTATCTGTAACATAGAAACTGTCAAGACTTTGTTTAAACTGACCAGTTGGACTAACTGGCTCATCCTCTAGGGAAATTCATTAAGAATGGTCATTTCTATATGAAACATTGCCATTTCCGCTATGTTAGTAACACTTAAAGGACTATATGAAGAATAGAAACTGTCAAAACTTTATTTAAACAGACCAGTTGGCATTTCCTCTAGGGGAAAATCATTAAGACTGGTAAGTTTAAATAAAACATTGCCATTTCTGCTATGTTAGTAACACTTAAAGGACTATCTGTAGCATAGAAATTGTCATGACTTTGTTTAAACTGACCAGTTGGACTAATTGGCCCTTCCTCTAGGGAAAATCACTAAGACTGGTCAGTTTTATCTGAAACATTGCATTTCTGCTATGTTGGTAACACTTAAAGGACTATATGAAGAATAGAAACTGTCAAAACTTTATTTAAACTGACCAGTTGGCATTTCCTCTAGGGGAAAATCATTAAGACTGGTAAGTTTATATAAAACATTGCCATTTCTGCTATGTTAGTAACACTTAAAGGACTATCTGTAGCATAGAAATTGTCATGACTTTGTTTAAACTGACCAGTTGGACTAATTGGCCCTTCCTCTAGGGAAAATCACTAAGACTGGTCAGTTTTATATAAAACATTGCATTTCTGCTATGTTAGTAATTACCACTTAAAGGACTATTTGTAACATAGAAACTGTCAAGACTTTGTTGAAACTGACCAGTTAGACTAACTGGCCATTATCCTAAGGAATAATCATTAAGATTGATCAGTTTAACTAAAACATTGCCAGTTCTTCTATATTAGTAACACTTAAAGGACTATCTGTAACATAGAAACTGTCAAGACTTTGTTTGAACTGACCAGTTGGACTAATTGGCCCTTCCACTGTGGAAAATCAGTAAGACTGGTCAGTTTTATATAAAACATTGCCATGTCTGATATGTTAGTAACACTTAAAGGACTATATGAAACATAGAAACTGTCAAGACTTTATTTAAAATGAACAGTTGTACTAACTGGCACTTCCTCTAGGGAAACATCACTATGACTGGTCAGTTTTGTATAAAACATTGCATTTCTGCTATGTTAGTAACACTTAAAGGACTACCTGTAACATAGAAACTGTCAAGACTTTGTTTAAACTGACCAATTGGCCCTTCCTCTAGGGGAAAATCACTAAGACTGGTCAATTTTATATAAACATTGCTATGTTAGTAACAATTAAAGGACTTTAGAAACTCTCAAGACTTTGTTCAAACTGAGCAGTTGGACTAATTGGCCCATACTCTAGGGGAAAATCATTAAGACTGGTCGGTTTAAATAAAACATCGGCATTTTTGCTATGTTAGTAACACTTAAAGGACTATCTGTAACATAGAAACTGTCAAGACTTTGTTTAAACTGACCAGTTGGACTAATTGGCCCATCCTCTAGGGGAAAATAACTAAGACTGGTCAATTTTATATAAACATTGCCTTTTCTGCTATGTTTGTAACAATTAAAGGACTTTAGAAACTGTCAAGACTTTGTTCAAACTGAGCAGTTGGACTAATTGGCCCATACTCTAGGGTAAAATCATTAAGACTGGTCGGTTTAAATAAAACATCAGCATTTGTGCTATGTTAGTAACACGTAAAGGACTATCTGTGACATAGAAACTGTCAAGACTTTGTTTAAACTGACCAGTTGGACTAACTGGCCAGTATCCTAAGGAATAATCATTAAGACTGATCAGTTTAACTAGTTCTGCAATGTTAGTAGCACTTAAATGACTATCTGTGACTGATCAAGTTTAACTAAAACATTGCCAGTTCTGCTATGTTTAGTAACACTTAAAGGACTATCTGTGACCTAGAAACTGTCAAGATTTTATTTAAACTGACCAGTTGGACTAACTGGCACTTCCTGTAGGGAAACATCACTATGACTGTTCAGTTTTGTAGAAAACATTGCATTTCTGCTATGTTAGTAACACTTAAAGGACTACCTGTAACATAGAAACTGTCAAAATTCTATTTAAACTGACCAGTTGGACTAACTGGAACATCCTGTAGGGTAAAATCACTAAGACTGGTCAGTTTTGTATACATTTCTGCTATGTTAGTAACACTTAAAGGACTATCTGTAACGTAGAAACTGTCAATACTTTGTCTAAACTGACCAGGTGGACTAACTGGCACTTCCTCCATGGAAAATCATTAAGAATGGTCATTTTTATATAAAACATTGCCATTTCTGCTATGTTAGTACCACTTAAAGGACTATCTGTAACGTAGAAACTGTCAATGCTTTGTTTAAACTGACCAGTTGGACTAATCTGGCACTTCCTCCAGGGAGAATCATTAAGAATCATTTTTATATACATTGCCATTTCTGCCGTAGCGCTTACGCCATTGACCACGCACCCACAGACGCAGGCGGAGCTTGTAAGACCTCCAGTCAGAGGACAAGAGCAAGAACAACCAGAGACCACACAATCCTGATCACCATACAATTCCTTCTTCCTAGTCTCCCATATCAATAATACAAAGCTCTTAACTAGCTTTAATAATGCTTTAAAATCATCCCTGTTCCAATTCTCAAATCCTAAAATAAAACTTGCCTTATTAAGGAATTATCAAGTGTACTAAACTCCCCAAACCTCCCCCCCAATAGATTTTCTAATTCTACCATGAAATTATTTCTAACTGTCATATGCTGGACACTCCCAGAGAACATGTACCACACTCTCACATTCACCCCTGCATAATTTACATTGCCTATCATCATTTTTACCCCTATGTCTTCCTAACTCTTCATTCAGACCGTTCGTACCTGACCGAAACTTCAAGACAATAATCTTGTACCCGGATCACCTACCCCAGGGAGAATCATTAAGACTGGTCAGTTTTATATAAAAACATTGCCATTTCTGCTATGTTATTAACACTTAAAGGACTATCTGTGACATAGAAACTGTCAAGACTTTGTTTAAACTGACCAGATGGACTAACTGGCCAGTATCCTAAGGAATAATCATTAAGACTGATCAGTTTAACTAAAACATTGCCAGTTCTGCTATGTTAGTAACACTTAAAGGACTATCTGTGACCTAGAAACTATTTAAACAGACCAGTTGGACTAACTGGCACTTCCTGTAGGGTAAAATCACGAAGACTGGTCAGTTTTGTATAAAACATTGCATTTCTGCTATGTTAGTAACACTTAAAGGACTATCTGTGACATAGAAACTGTCAAGACTTTGTTTAAACTGACCAGTTGGACTAACTGGACAGTATCCTAAGGAATAATCATTAAGACTGATCAGTTTAACTAAAACATTGCCAGTTCTGCTATGTTAGTAACACTTAAAGGACTATCTGTGACCTAGAAACTGTCAAGATTTTATTTAAACTGACCAGTTGGACTAACTGGCACTTCCTCTATGGGCAAAAAATCACTAAGACTTGTCAGTTTTATATAAACATTGCATTTCTGCTATGTTAGTAACACTTTAAAGGACTTT